>JAHLJT010008756.1:45044690-45236643 GCA_031308135.1 Acheta domesticus
GCTTCGGATCAGGCAGTTTGAGAGCGAGAGTGGCAGCGAGGACCGGACCGTGAATGCATTGGGCGAGGTGGGAAGTGAGTGGAGGGTCGGGGAATTAAAGGGGAACAGCGGTGTGGAGCGAGTGAAAGCAGAATGTGGCACCCTACGGCGGGCCACGCGGATGGAGAAGATTGGGTTGGGGCGGGGAGGCGCATGGCGAGGCAGGCAGTGGTCACCGTCAGCGCCCTCCCCGCCAACCGCCACCGCTCACACCCTCCCCGCCATCGCTCTCTCCCTCCCCGCCACCGCTGTCACCTTCACTGCCACCGCTGTAACCCTCCCCGCCACCGCTCTCACCTTCACCGCCATCGCCATCCCCGCCACCGCTCTCACCCTCACCGCCCCAATCCTCACCGCCACCGCTCTCACCGCCGCAGTGGGACGCGCGAGACGAGCGGCAGAGAAGAGAGTGAGAGAGAGAGGGAGGGAGAAAGAGCGAGGAGCGTCGCGGGTCAGTTGACAAACAGCAGAGCACCGCGCGGGCGACAGCGGCCGCGCGCGGCGGGTCAGCGGCGCGGAGGGCGGGGGCGGCGGCGGGGTTCAATGCGCCTGCCGTGTCGTCTTTGTTCGCGTCACAAAGAGCGCGGGCGCATCGCTGGAGCGCTGGTTGCAGCGGTGGCGGGGTGGGTGGGGCGGGGCGGGCTTGGGTGGGCAAGGGGCGGCAGCTACAGAGAGAGCAATTTGGCGGCGTGGGTGCGGCGACGGTGGCGGCGCTGACGGGTAGCAGTCGTGGCAGTGGAGACGGCGGTGTTTGGTGCAGCGGTGACGGGTGAGGCGGTTGCAGTCGTTGAGGGGACAGTGAAGGCGGTGGCGGTGAGGGAGATGGCGGTGAGGGCGGGTGGCGATGAGGGCGAGGGCACGGGCGGTGCAGAGGAGGGCGGTGGGGGTGAGGGCGGTGGCGGTGAGAACGAGCGCGGCGGAAGTGAGGGCGGTGGCGGTGAGGGCGGTGGCGGTGGCAGTGAAGGCGGCGGCGGTGAGGGTAGTGATGGTGACGGCGGTGGCGATTAGGGCGGTGGCGGTGAGGGCGATTGCAATAAGGGCTGGAGCGGTTTTGGGTGAGGGCGGTGGCGGTGACGGCGGTGGCAATGAGGGTTGGGACGGTGAGGGCCGGGCCGCTGAAAACTGGGGCGGTGAGGACTGGGGATGTGAGGATGAGAGCGGTGGCACTGAGGGCGGTGGCGGTGATGGCGAGGTCGGTGGCTGTGAGAGCGGTGACAGTGAGGGCGGTGGCGGGCGGACGCGTCGCGCTGCGCCGCTGTGCCCCCAACGCCGCGCGTTCACTGACGCTTCCCGAAATTTCTATGGGCGGCGCACACGCGCTGAAACTGTATCTTCTTGAGTGCTCGCGGGCGTTGGGGAGAGTGTCAGTCCCGTGGTTGCTGGGATCATTGACTACAGGTTTCCAAGTAATGGGGTGGGCACTTCGGCCACTCTATTCACGTTCAACAGGGACCGAACGGGAGCGAGTCTATTTCCGGGCAGAGATAAGATTGTTAATTAGTAGCGTTCACTTTTATCAGAGATAATACTCAGACTAGTAACTAGGAACATCGTCTGTATTTTCAAATATTCAATTTACCTCGAAATCGTGAACAAATGTATCATTACTCTAATCTTTTTTCGTAACATAGTTTAACATCTAATCGTTTTTTTAGCATTTAATACCACTACGCATTCAATATTCAATGTTTTTTTCATACAAATAATACGAGCGATCATTATCCAAATGTTATAAAACACCAAATAATTTATGTAAATACAGTTTATCTCATTATTCGGTATAGTATATAAACACTTCCACCATAATATTTACATTTGATTATCACGTTATTTTCTTTTGCGGTTGCACTTCAGTTCACCATTGATATTGTTCGTAGAATAGTCGCAATATAGCAGAAAATATTGGTTTATCGCACGGTATGCACACTTGAATTACATTTCAATTTCCAAAACGCTCTTGACGCACTCGGATGCGAAAGAACTTTTATCATACTACGCGCAATGAATTCCACCGTTCGCACAAAACGCGCGTATTATGCAACTATTTAGACGTTATAATAGAGATGTGTGGAGATTTAAAAAAAAAAATTATCAAATGCGTATCTAACACACCTATTCACCGACTGGGTGCACTATTCACTAAAATAATACGCTCCGCTTCCTGAATAAACATTACTATCGCACGTGCATCACCATTATGCGCGGAGATGAAACGTGTAAAAGCGGCGGCGGCTCTTGAAAACCGTAAAAGCGCGGAAATGGCGTCTACGCGCGTCCGCGGGGTGACGGAAAGCACCGCGCCATATGAGACCTCGCGAGAGAGCGGGCGGGCGGCTAGGGCGCGGGTTATTGCGCGTTCCGACGAACACGAAACGCCGAATTATACTACGGATTTTCTAACTTTGCCCCTCGAAGCCCGTCTTCACGATGGAATAAGTCACTGTATTTTGCGACGACAGAAGATCGATATTGCAGTCGATTGCTGCACGCTGTGCCGTGCAAAACCTCCTTAATCACTCTCACAAACATCGATATCTCGTTGTTACTGGTCGCCCCCCCCCCACTCTCGCCCAAGCTTGTGAAGATACTTCGATTTATTTAGTTGCACTTGACGTAAATCAGCTGTTACGCTGTCATCCAATCGGGAGCTTACACGTTACTAGTGACGACACTGTGGTGACGTTCAACCTCCCGAATGGATGCCGTCCTAACAGCTGATTTACGTCAAGTGCAGTTATGTTTAAATCCAAGTATATGCTGCGTTTTTTCTACCTTTGCCCCTCAAGACCCGTCTTCACGATGGAATATATGTCACGGTATTTCGCGACGTTCTCAGTCATGCCGCCAGTTATCGCATGATCGCGACCGTATCAAGCAGTGCTTGCGATCATGCGAATTCCTGCGGTGTGGAGGAAGACGCGAAATGCCGCGTGATATTCCATCGTGGCCGTCGGGGCTTGAGGTGCAGAGTTAGTAAAATAGCACTATAATTCCACACGTCCCTTCGCCCGCGCCTCGCGGAATCACGCGCCCACCTCTCTCAAACGTCCGCTTCAAACGCCCACGCCCGCGGGTCACATGCGAAGGGGGGGGGTGACATCCAGTCGGCGCCGAGCCCTACGATTAGGGTGGTTCACCCCAGGCGTGTATTTGCGTTGGGCGAGTACGTGGCGGGCGCTGCGTGGAACGAAAGATCATAGGATCGACTTCTGAGCGACGCAATTTTTTCACTTCTTACTCTAGGCCAGGGGTTTTCAACCTTTGTTCGTCCAACGCTCCCTTGATCTAAATGAAACTTCCCGTGACTCCCCTGGTAACAATAAGTTTCAAATATAAAGATTAATATAGGTCTACTATTCAACACAAATTAATAAGTGATATAAATGCTATTTGATTTCTCCATTCTAATTAGGTATTAAAATAACATAACACTTTTTGTGTCGCCGCCGCGTTCTCGCGTGAGCACGGGAACTCTTTATCTGCGTGGGTAAATAACCCCTAGCCACGATGCGCGCTAGGGATACATGTGGGTGCTAAAGGAGCCACAGATGGTGAAAGGAGCGTAGAGAAATTTGCGTGGTCAGACGGATGGCCAGAGTCTCACCAAGTAAAATAAAGCATTAACCAACATCCAGCGATGCTGTGCACAGCGATTAGGATGGGCGACTTCAACCGTGTATTTCCGTGTGCGAGTTCGCAGGTCACGATGAGTAGAACGAAAGATCTGAGTTCGAATCCAGACCGACGCAAATATGGCAGTCCTTATTCTTAATAGATAGGTTGAGGCCAACGTCTGTTACAGTTGTTGCGATTGGTGGTTTCTGAAGTGTACACCGATCAATCCCACCCAATTCCACATATTAGGTTGAGGCTCATGCTTTAACAAGTATTCTACACATTCAATGAGAGCCTTTTCTCCAAGAGCAAGATAATGATGTCGCTTTACTGTAAGGGTGGAAAAAGTAATTTGAATCCCCAACATTCACACAAGAATTCCCCAAAATTTTAGTGGAAGTTATGTAACACTATCAATATTTTACATATCAATATATATAATCAATATTTTACATCATTCACCTTCTTCCTATTTATTTTACAATTAAATAATTTGTTTCTAAATTAATTGTTGTTCTATTTTCAAGGAGTATAAAATGTTGGTACTATTCAAAGTAGATTAACACTATTTCATTATCACAATTATTTCAAACGTCCAAAAATAAAACGATGCATTTCCGTCCTAATCCTGCATTCCTAATTAGGCACAATGCACCACCGAAAAACAACACGACCAAACAAACAACAGGTACGTTCGCAAAAATAAATCGCGAATGCAAAACTTCCCTCACACAACCGGTTCTTTACCTGACAGCACAACATTTCCAGAATTTTCGCATAATCATCTCCAAAAGCCCGCGATCCACCGTATCGCGCTAACGACCCGCGGCAACATTCGTCGGACGGACACCGCCTCCAGCGCCGGAAACACACCGAAAATTAAAAAAACATCCCTCGGAGCGCCCGAAACAAAACGCGGCCCACGCAGACGGACGGGGGAGGGGGAGGAGTGCGGCGACATCTTCATTCGATGGGCCATCGATCAGGGGCGACGAAAAAAAAAAAGCCGGGCGTCCGGTCGGTAGCTTTTTCTCCAACGGGCAAATCCATCAAAATTACTCTCGTTGAAGGGCTGCCGCTAATGGCGCGCTATTAAAGGCCTACGTGAGCGGCGAGGCCGGATCCGCTCGTTAGGGGGCGCTGCTCCGGTGCGGCACGGGGCAGGCACGGCGGCGGCTGGCAGGGCGGCGGCGGCCGCCCGTGCCGCGCTACGGCCGGCGCGCGTGCTCGCGGTCGAGATGGGCAAAAACGCCCGCCCTTTCTTTATATGAGCGCAAAGCTCAGTCGTTTTGATTGATTCGCTATAGTTATGACATGGCGATCGAGAGGATAAAAACGTACAGCTAAGGCCACGCCCCCAAAAAGCTACCACAGGATGCCATGTATTTCTATATAGTAAAATAAATATCATTGTGGTACCCTAAATTCATGAGTAAAGGTGCGAGGTTAAATATAAAATGTACGCCAGGTCGTAACCAGTGTCACCAGGAGAAGGTTTGGTGACTACAATACATTAACAAATTGTGGGCTCTGCCCAATCGTACACTTCCCAGACTTTTTGAATAATATATTTTGAATAATTTGAATAACCTGGGAATTTGGGCAAAGTCTAATATTGATTTTGCTGAACAAATCCCAGAGTTCCGAAAACGATCGGTACGATCTGTGTTTTTACGCTCCGCAATCGACTGATCTCGATTTTTCAAACGCTCGCAAGTATTCGTTGTTGTTGTTAATAATAATAATAATATTATTATTATTATTATTATTTCAAAAATGAAGTAATATTAATATATACTAATTGTAATTTACATTATGAAAAGCCTTTGTAAGAATTATATATGATCTACACAGATAAAAACACGTGTTGCTCAGTTTTCATAATACGAAAAAATGTGTAAAAGAAATTCCCTTCTTATTACAAATATGACATCGCTTTTATAGCTCAATACAAAAGAAAGGCTGTTTCTGGAGGTTGAAAGTGTATTATAGAGGCCATTAAAATAAGCAGCGGTAATAAACTGACGATGATTAATAAAGTGTACAATACATACATCCCAATATCCACAGTTTCGAACGGTCATTTTAATCACATGGAACATTCGGAGCCACAAAATACGCCAGGTGATATTCTGAAGCGATGTTATTAGCGAGCGTCATGGAATTCTCAGCTGATGTTTCGCACCGTAAAACGGTTGTAAAATATGTTCTTTAAATACAGAAAAAGATATAAATCAACGATCATCACTTAAAAAGTAAGTCCGATATTTTAAATACGTTTTCCGTTTTGGTGTTTAGCATCCTTCACAAAAGTGAAACCGTACTCAACGGAGGTGTTTAAGAGACACACCAGTAAACGGAGGTGTTTAGGAGACACACCAGTGATTAAGAAGTTGTCTGAAGTCCCCATACACGTAATCTCACGCTGGAGGGTAAACAAACACTGTCGGAATGACATTCTGGAGCTATAGCCGCTTACAATAATTTAACCTCGCAGTTGATGCGACTATAAATAAATAAATAAATAAATAATAATAATAATTTAAATGCCGTGAGATTAGCTCAGACGTAGCTCAAAGTATTTCGTATTTCAGTACAATGTCTCCAAAACGTACATTACAAGTTATAAAAGAAGTGTCCTCCGTCAACGCACAAGCTAAAAACAAGTAAACCCTTTCCCTTTCAGGGCTTAGTGCCAATATCCTTCAGAAGACCGAAGGCGTGTTACGGCGGAGTTGTTGACCCTCTGGTAATGAGAATCGAGGCGATTAACAAGCCGCTCAGTGCTCAGTATCCACAAGTCGCGTTTCCTGTACCTGGCGCCGCGCGCCGGTCACTTCGCCGGGGTGTTAACAGCGGCGCAGCCGCGAACTCCGTCCGAGCGGCGCGTCGCGGAGCTCAGGCGTCGCCCGATCGCGTAATCCGGAGACGCGAGGCGCCGCTGCACCCGGAGGCGCTCGCCACACATGCTGCGGCAGCGGTGCGGCCCGAGGGCTTAGCAGCCACGATCCCCGCGCCAAGACCACTTTCGTTTTCTTCGGCAGCCCCGCCCCCCGCTACCGCTCCCGTCCCCGTCGCTAATGCAATTGCGAGAGTTTGCGCAGCGGGTGCGGCAGGCGGTGTGGGGCGGGGCGGGGCGGCGCCCCACTGCCGTCCAAGTTGAGGGTAATCAGCTCGAGACTAAGCCAAGGCAATGACCGGGCACTCCCGACGTTGGTGGCGGTGGGTGGAGGTTAGCTAAGGGGGTGGTTGGGGCGATGGCGAGGGCAATGGCGGCAACGATGGGGGCAGTGGTGGCGGTGGGGATGACAGGGACGAGGAGGGTGATTGTGGCGGCGGGGGTGGCAGCGGTGGTGGTGACGAGGTGGGGGCGGTGGCGGAGACGATGGCAGCGGGAACGGGAGTAGAGGCGGAATCTGCGACGGCGGTGTCTGCTAAGACAGGGTTGGCGGAAGAGGCTGTGGCGACTTTGGGGTGGGAAGTGATAGCGAGGTCGGTGACGGTGGAGGCGAGGGCGGATGAGGGAAGGCGGAGGTGGTGGCGACGGAGTGGTGGTGCAGGCGGGACGGCGGGGACAGAGGTGGAGACTGAGATGGCGGTGTTGGCGGCGGAGACATTGGCGCAGAAGGTTGCAGAGAGGGCGATGGCGGTGGTGGCGAAGGGGTGGTGCTGAAGGCGGGTCAGCGGGAGCAGAGGTGGAGACTGAGATGACGGTGTTGGCGGCGGAGACATTGGCGTGGCAGAAAGGGCAGTAGGGGTGGTGGTGACGGCGGCGGGGACGTCGGCGGTGGCGAGGACGGGGTGGAGGTGCAGGCGGGACGGCGAGGGCAGTGGTGGAGACGGTGGTAGCGGCGGAGTCTGTGATGGCGGCGGAGATATTGGCGCGGAAGGTGGCAGCGAGGGCTCCTTTGGCTGCAAGCCCTCGCTTGCCTCCGGGCAGGGACGCGCATACTTTCGCCCCGGCGTCCTCTTAGCAGAGTTATGAATGATCAAAGTTTCGCTCTAACGAGGGCCGCCCCTCGGGGTTACCCCGTGCCCGGGCACGAACCCAAGAGCCACGATTTCTTAGCCCGCCTTTCCGGAGCAGTTTCTTCCATGAACTCCTCGGACAAGAAAAAGAGTTCCCTTTGAAGACAATATACAAAGAGTTTACCGCATTTCGATTTTATGAACCACAAAACTCAGACGCACTCTAATCCGTTACCGTTGCTCAATAGTCTAAACTTCATTTTCCTGTATGTCAGCATTTTATATTTGAAAGAAATAATTAATTAAAATAATAATAATAAATACTTTTTACGTAAACTTTCATAATAAAAGTATTAAATCTTCTCACAAATATTGAGATATTTTCGTGACCTGATAGTACATATTTTTTAAACATTCTCTGGTTAATTTTTAAGTGCTCGTCCTGTTTTTTTTCGAAATTCGTTTGCTAATGCAGGAATGCAAACTTGCGAAAGTAGAGTTCAACAGTTACGCCATTCTCTACACTACAACTCTCAGTTGCATAAATGGCTCATTACTCTCAGGCTGCACGAGTACACTAGAAGTGTCATACTGTAGAGTGTGCTCTCGCGACGACATCGCCATCGTGTAAGCTGGCTGTAGCACAAACCGCTGACACCATTTTCTTTCGAGTGCCCTCCAACTCGACGTTTGCAACTCTCTGCGTGCCGCAGGGGCTAGGGCTGGCCACGAAATGAACACTCCACGTCCGCTTGCCTCGCCCATGAATTTTCGCTAGCGTAGGGCCAGAAATGCCATTGGTCACATGACCTATACGGCGACTTCATACTGTTTCAGGTACAGTGAAACGTTAGTAGGAAGCTTTTGCTTAACACGAAATTGGAGAATACAAATATTAATGATACGAGTATTATGACAATGACTAGAAAAGGAATTCAAATCCGAGCGTTATTTCGAAATGAACGGCTAGAATCCGAAACTTCAAGCATTTATTTTGCTTGCGAGTTCGCAAAATATCTTTATTTCTACTAAAATAAGCGTGAAAAAATGTATTTACATTCGCTAAAAAAGGTGCAAAAAGGTATGTACAATTTGGCATACAAGCATTAAAATGGTTTCATGAAGTCAAATTAATTCTCGCAGGGATCGAAGACCATTCTTAAACACTGAAGGTTCCTCAAGATCGAAGAAAGCCTATTGGGTTCAATGAAATAATTCTAGGAATCCTGACTTGTAACTTCTTTCTCTTTGCAGTTTTTAACACTTCCTAACCCTCGACAAGATCAACACTGCCTGACATCGTGTCTCCTCTTGCAGAGAAAGACAAAAATAGCAATGCACATGTGTCAAGATTGCAGATGTACAGCTTTACAGCATTATCGAGATCGGCGCTAATAGGCAAAAGTAAAATTGTAACGAGAAAGGAACAAAAACACCACGCAGCCTTTCGGCCTCTTGTTACATTTCGAAAAAAAAAAATACCACTTTTACCACTCGTAACACAAATAATGATTTTCAACAACACAAAATCCGGTTAAAGATAAAGAAAAAATATGGAATCATCAATAGTTATTTACAAATGTATTTCGCCACGAATATGACCAAATTAACAATATTTGCTAAACAAATAATATCGAGCGAAAAACAAAGATACAAACTAAAAATAAGTTTAAAATTGACGCCAAAATTTCCTTGAGATCTAACGACTCAGAAAAATCTCACTTGTTTTTAACAATGTCGATTTCCCTACTTTCCTCGTACTTTCAGAAGGTGGTAATCCTTCCAGGGACTGACCGGGAGAACAAATAATATTGTGCGAAAAACAAAGATACAAACTAAAAAAAAATTGACGCCAAAATTTTCTTGACAACGACTCAGAAAAATCCCCTCACTTATCTTTAAAAATGTCGATTTTCCTACATACCTCGTATTTTCAGAAGGTGGTAATCCTGTCACGGACTCACCGGGAGAGTCGACTGAGTTAAATAACCCTCCGTGCATTCGCGCGCTAGCACACAACTTGTGCGGTGCGCGGTCTGGGGGCTGGGCGGAGGGCGCGGAAAAATTACGGGGCTGTAAATCCTCCCCTCCCCGTTGAGACTCGTCGATATAAGTCACACAACCACCGTCGCAAATCACACAATTCACGGGCGAAACTCGTTTTCTAGAGCGGTATAACCGAACTACGACATTTTTTAGGGTCGTCGTTTTCGAACACACGCGAAAGGTGGGTACATGTTACTGGATATTAAGTAGAAGCATATCACTGGATATGCTTCTACTTAAAATCAGCGAAAACACGATATCACACACTTTTTATACATATCATTTCGAAACTAGTTTCAAAACGTTCTTTTGTCATTTCCCACAGTTACGGAATGAATCTGCATAAAATGCCTTTCAAGTCATGCTGACATGCATTCTAATTATGCATTCTGTACATGCAGAAGAACTGGACCTAATCGTGGGTAAACTAATTTCAATTTCAGAAGAAATAAACATACAATTATATTAAAAAATGTTCATGAATTTTTCATATAAGCTTTCCACTAGACAGGTTGGGAAGCTTAATTTTTCATACATTAAGAAGAATGAGATAAAATCATGGGTTAAAAATTCGAACGATTTAAAGAGGGAACACAAATATACTAAAAAAAATTCGATGAAAAAAATATTAAATGAAATTTCTATTTCTCTCCAACGTGATTCACTCGACAACATAATAAACGAACTGCGAGCCGAAACGAATTAAGGAAATATTACGGACTCTATTGTGGAATCCTAATAATGCAAAACACGCCCGTCGAATTTTGTTGGGTGCCGACCAAACCACAAGAGCGCGAACTATCAGGCAGCGAGCAGACGCGCTCTGGGTTTGAAAGACGCCGTGTAATAACACGCGCATATGTATTCGTAGCCACAGAACGGGATCATATTAAAATTCCGCCCAAATACAAGTCGGCAACGGTGAACCCCGCCGCGTCGAATATTTTAATACGCGCACCTTTTATTGCTATAGGATTTCTCACTCGCCGCCGTCGTCGTCACTAGTCGTCCCGCGGGAGGACAGCCGGCGGAGCATCGTGGGGGAGGGTGGAGGGGGAGATGGGAGGGGAGGGTCGAATGGGACTGCAATAACACAGGCCTCGTCGGCGCGCGCCCTGGCGGAGAATTTCTCAATTAAGCCCACCGGTGCCGCGCGGCGCGGCGCGGCGCTGACGGGGGAAAGTCGGCGGAATGCTTCGCCACCGCCGACGCCGCGGGCGCCTGGAACGCGGAGCAGAGGGTGGGGGAGGGCGGTTTGGGGAACGGGAGGGGAAACGAGTCGGTGAGGAAGGACCGCTGCAGGTGGGCCGAAGGTGCGATGAAGTGGGGGACCCATGGGTGCCATGCCCCCCCCCTAAAAAAAAGAAGCGAGAGTTGTCATTTGATATCTTCTTTTATTTCGCAAAATTATTTTTAATACTTATTTATTTAAATTGTTTATAAGAATGATGTAATTATTTAAAAAATAATATTGCATAGTATCATATACACAATAGAAAAATAATATATAATACAATAACAAATACTTATTATTTCACAAAAATCTACGATGGCCCCCTCCAAAATGATGGGCTGGATCCGCCCCTAGTGAGCTGCGGAGTTATCTAGAAAATTATGAGGTTGCTTAATGAAGGATAAATGCTGTTTTCAGAGTGTGCGGGAGTGGGAACCAATGTTTCTGCAAATAAAAAAAATTATAAATTTCTTCAGAAACATTTCATAAAAATATATTATCGTAATTATCAATTCGATTGGTTCAAACATCGCATTAATGTGATTTTATACGACCTACATTTATGTGTAAAAATGATGAGTTTTCTATGCATCACAACAAACAGAATTATGTGTCAAACACTTTTCATTCTTTTTTTTTAAATAACAGTTCCCCATGTGAAAATTACGTACAAGTAAAGAGGTTATTGTGTAGTACGGTTAATTATTAAAATTACTTTATCCATATTAATATCCAAATCAGGCTAGTAAGAATTGAAACTTCGATATTATCGTAGACGGTCCTGGTTAGTGGCTTTATTGGCACGTGAAACATCCAGTCCTCCCACTTAACCAACATCCCACAATCAAGCAACTAATCGGTACTTTATTTTGACCTCATTTTTAAATGTCATTCCAGGCATGAATTTCTACAATAAAAAATCGCACGAGGTAAGATTACCCGACACCGTACACACGTCTGGCAATGTCAACACACAACACCACAACAACAACACACACACACACACACACACACACACACACACAAAAAAAAGTCTCAACTAAAAATCACACACACACACACACACACAAAATCATCCGGGTTCCAGAAAGAACTTCAGTGGGGCAGGAATGCCGCTACAATTCCAGAAAGAGCAATTTTGAGTAAAAACAAACAAGATCTAATCCGAGAAAAGCGAATAAAGAAACGCGGGAGTAAACTAGGGCGGGGGCGCGCTCCGGGGAAGGGCGGACCGCTCGGATTTGGGGAAGAAGTATTCGCGGGGGCGCACCCGGCGCGGAGGGTCGCCAGATAGCGGCGCCCGAGGTCTGCGCAAGAATGCGCGCTGGCTCAGCCGGAATTCCAATGTCCCGTGCAGTGGAAAAGTCCCCGGAGATTCGGGAGGAAGTCGATGTACTTTTTACGAGGCGTTTCTTACGATTTTTTTTTCGACTGCCCACAGATTTCTGTGAATCCGAGCCAGTTATTTGCGACGCATTATTCACTAAATCTGTGGTCACGGGGTAAAAGTTCGTAAGTCACTTTTTGGCGAAATTGGATTGTGTAATAAAACTACTATGGTCCGATTAAAATAAGTTGGTGATTGACACTTGTGTTTCTGAAGCTGTAGCTTCGTACAATATGAGTGTATAATTTGCTTACTTTAATAAGTGTTTATTTCAAATGATTATTTTCGTATCCCGGCAGCACGTGCTCAGTGGTACGCAAACTGTCAACGTCGCTCCCTTCTATTCGCAACTGTCAATCACCAACTTATTTTAATTGGGCCATAGTTAAGTATCTATATTTTATTTTCGTAAAACTCTTAACGAGTAAAACACTTTGGGAAATAGCGTTGAGCCTAGGAAAAAGCGTTGGCTCAACAATCTAACCCTTGTTTTCTCCAAACTAAGATTTTTGACTCAAGAACTTTTAACCCGTGACCACAGAAATAAACTATTGGGCTGTGGGTCTTGAGTGTACCCGACAGTTAAATTGCATGATTATCTGCAGTCCGTTTTGGCGGTGTATTCCATAATAGCTACAAAAGGCAAAGGGCAATTAACAGTTCTGGTACAAATTTGATAGTTATTCCTTTAATTACTTTGGTAAATACACTAAAAATTGATTTTTAACTGCATTTAATATATTGAAGGTTTACTTGCAAAACCTCGTATGTCCGTTTTCAGTAATATTTCAGGAGAGCAAAAAACTTATTGAATCCATAAGCCGGTGAAACTGTATTTTCAATCGCCGATAAAGACCACTACAATGCGGTTTTGCCTTCTGAAGGCTCGTCAGTGTGTGCCAGACAGCCAGATGATTCCAACGGTACCAAAACTCCATTTTCGGCAATTTCAGACTTACGAGGTTTTGCAAGTAGACCATCGATATTTTCATTGTGAGATGAAGCTTCAGCAGAATTTTTTTAGAATTTACAAAAGTATAGAAAATAATAAGTTCAAATCAGTTTAAAGAGCTAATAAATTCTTGTAAAAACTGTGTCGTTTCGTACTGATAAAATGGCATTAACAGTAACGGCAAATTAATTGTTTGAAACAAGTTTAAGTTTCAAATAACTTTAATTTTATTAATTCAATAACAATGTGCATGACCATCTGACAACGTCCATCACAGAAAAAATTCACCCGCATTGATTTCGCGGAACCAGTCCTCAGTAACACAGTTCCTGAAACACCGTGCATTAGTGAACGCACTTCGTATGACATACGTTAATCACAAACCTGTCAACTCCTATTACAAATACTATTACGCTTAATCAACAAGCAGCCAAAACAAACAGCGCGAAGAGAACAAAGAAATTAAAAAAAACAAAACAGAACAGAACAAAATGGGACAGTTCGGTGAATTTTCTGAAAACCAACCAGTTTCCAAAACCGCGCGTTCCAAAACCGCACGCACGCACGCATACGCATACATTCACACACACACACACACACACAAACAAACGTTTCGCCGCTGAAAACTTCCAGTCAACATTTTTCCACGTGGACATCACGACCACTGTTTCAATTACTCCGGACGCGGGCACGCGATTCGCCAGGCCATTGGCGAGGCACGCGGGCAGCGTAGTGGCAAAAAGAGCTCTATTCCATCACAATCGGCAAACAATTCGGCGACCCGCCCGTGCCACACCCCCGCGCGAGCATGGCGGCCTTCGTCACGCGCGAAAAAACGCACGCGTTTTAAAACGACCGCGCGTGAAATACGTATTCCCGCCCTCTCATTTTTTTTTTTCTGGTTTTCCTTCTGCTGTGTTTTTTTCTCTTCTTTCTTCCGGGTGACATCACCACACTAACACGCTAACTGCTCCCCTGGCCGACATGTGAGCTGCCGCGTTGTGCAAATGCAGCACGACTGTGAAACAGTGCGAGATTTCCGCAATCTATTGAGCAAAAATTATTTCTTTAATTGATTGATTATTTCGTGTTTGCGCGCGCGTCAACTGCTACGGTCATTGGTTCGCTAAGTGTAGTGCATGTTTATTATCTTGGGAGGTGGCGGTCTTCTTGCCCGCTGGATGGTAACATCCCGCACCGTCTTACATGGTCCGTGGTCCATTTGTTACATTGTTGCTGCGGCATTTTCTTACTAATGATCGGATAAATCACGTAATATTATTTTTAATCTGCTTTTACCTTCAACGTGTAAATAAAAGTGGAAGTGGGAGAAATATTTTTTTCGTGTGCTTTCCCTCAGTAGGGAAGTAATAGTGTTCTAATACGGAAGGAATATGCTATTTTAAAATCACCGCGTTTAATACGATTTCTCCTTTGAATTCTTTTTTCTTTATATTTAATTCCAACTCGTTGCCATCACCGCGATATGAGTGAAGTACCTACGTAACACAATGTGTGGTTTTGACAATTTGAACTGCTGGAATAGCTGCGATTTCAGCTACTTCAATAACACGTGGAGAAGAGAAACATTTCATGAAATATAGTATGTTCGGAAGAGAAGTAAAGGCATGTCGTTGCATGTGGTATATACACACCGTTTTGAAACTACACAAGTAGTGAGCTTTCCAGTCCTTATCTCCCTCGTTTATTTTTTCGTCCTCGAGTTCCCATCAAAGCAATGACGCGAGACATTTCCACCTTCCGGAACTGTAAAATAAATAAATACAATTTTCATAAACATATTAAATTAAACGTAAATGTTTCTTTAATATCTTGTGTTATTTAACACAAGCACAAGAAAATTCTGAACAGAAATTACATTAATTTATAATAACTAAACCCTTGAAGAGTAATATTAGGAAAAGCTTGCTTCCCAAACGCAATCGTGGCAGGGTGTTGCATTGATGAACGTAAGTCCCGCCGCCTGCCTCGCCCCGTGCTTGCGGGAGGGGAGCGCGGAGCCTGGCGCGTGAGCGGGCTGGGCCGACGCCGCTCGCGTCACGCGGCTGCAGCACATGACTCGCAGAATTAATTAATAGCCTAATCGTCGGCGTGCCTGCGTCCGCCGTCACGTACAGTGGGAGCATAAGCTTCAACAACGGGGCAAAATGCGTGTGAATAATAATAATAATAATAATAATTATTATTATTATTATTATTTTTCCTCTGCATCAAGACTAAAGATGTTATGAGTGGGCTAAATATAAAATCCACTCCAGGTTGCAACCAGCTACTTAAGGAGCAGATCTAGGGACTGTCGATGCCTCTACAATACTTTGCACAAAATGTGGGCTGATCCAAATAAAGCAATTTCTTGTACTATTCTTTTTAACGAATAATATCTACTTTTATAAGCGTCTGAAAATTTTCTCAGATTTCAAATGATTCTTCTTTAAATACCCTGATTATATCCTTATTGAGGAATAAAACTCCTAGTTTTTCATTTTTTCCAGACACAAAAGTTTTCGATGGCCTCATACCGCACACTGAGAATGCATTCGCAAAAGATTGTCTGAATCACGCGAATTTTAAAACCCCTATCTGAGACTGCGCGTCGGCCGAGTCTCCCTCCTTAACCCACCCCTCCAGCGTCGTTCTTATCCCTCCCCCTGTCCCCTTCCTCTTTGAGGCTTAATTGAATCGACTGCATTTTACGCGATCGCATCGAAAACTCGATTTATAAATACTCTAAACTGATTGCCGAGCGGAAGGCAATTCGGCGAGGCGGCGGTGTCGGTCTCCGGAGAATTGGATTGATGGCGCGGGCAGGGGGGGTGGCGAGAGAGGGGGGGAGCGCGGCAGGCAAAGTGCGTAAACAGTGTGATGGGAGCGCTCTCATCAAATTGAGCGATCGTGGAAGCCCGTCTACCATGTGAGCGCAGCCGTCCTCATGTGACCCTCTCGCTTTTACGATGTGCGGCGTTACCCCCTCCCTCTGCCCTCGGTCGTATTCCAAGGGCGGGGCTGTTATAATTGGATATTTCGTGGGAGGAAAATAGAGAAAAAGGGAATATCTTGATTGTGGCTGAGTTTTAATAACTATTGTAGACGGTTGTTTCAAATTTAAACGGAACGTGAGTGGAATTAAATTGTTCTTTTGGATTCTGTTTGGTTAGGGAAAAAGGGAGGTAATTTTCACTACCAGACGAATGACAAGTGAATTGAATATGGGTATAAAATGAACGAGTGGATTGAATCCAGATCAAGCAAACCAAAAGAGTTTCAAACGTTTTTCTATCGGAAATTTCTTCAAATGATTTGCAGTGGCACATAGTGCACTGAAGTGCCTGGACCGCTTCGTATAATCAACTACGGATTGTTGTTAAACCCGATTATATTGAAACCTTTTAATAAAATATCCTAAGAAACAACGACATGAAGGGCGTACCGCTTAATACCTAAGTCAATTACGTGCTAATTTTTCACTCTCTGTCCTTTCACCTTAACATCCTTAAACAACATTACGTAACTGCATGCATAATGTAAGACGCGTTAGTTAACAGATTTTCCTTTGCCCCCTTTGTTCCCTAGTGACATCAAACGAAAGAGCTATATTCACTTCGTATGAGTGTACAGTTTACCCCTCCCTGTCACGGTTTGAAAGGAGGGCCCCACCATTGACGCCGGGCCATCTCTGTCTCCGCCATGCTACTCCACCCTGTTGCCGTCGACGCAACTATAGCTCGACCACTTAGAAAAAAAAAAACAGAACTGCGCATGCGCGAAAAGTGGCGGAGGGGAAGGTTCCCTTTCTTTAGAGGCTCAACTTCCCCTCCTTGAGGAGCTACCGCCGCCACCGCCGCCGCCGCCTCGGCCTGGGCGGGCGGAGAGAAGACACTCTGCCCTTGACGAACATCCCTACGAGTTGCCTCTGTTCCGCTTCAGTTCCCGATCTTCACACCGGCTACTTCCCTTTCACGACCTAACGCACTTTTTCGAACGCTATCGAATAACTTTACCTCCGCTGCCTTATCTGTTGCCACAGTTTTCACAATATTTTCCTCCAGCTTTGTATGAGTTGCCTCTATTCAAGATACCCGACCTCCAAACCCTACAAAATAAAGTCCTCGGTACGGCCTTAAATGCCCCATTGTACGTCTCAAATGCCCAAATCCACAATGATCTAAAATTTCCTTCAGTCGCCCAGCACATCGCCCACCTCTCCCAAAGATTCTTTAACAAACTTCATAACCACCCTTTTCAACCGACATTCTCACTAGGAAAAACCACTCATCCGCACCTGAACCGCATACCATCTAGATTTCCCAAAGATAAATTCCGCCCTCTATAAATCCAACTGTACCTCCATATCATAAGCCTGATATAACATACATTTAATCAGCACCCAGCAATAGTTTCTAAAATACCCACCGCGATTTCCCATTGAGGAGCCCAGTGGGGTCATCCTCCTTCTTATTTATACTTTGTATTATATTATGCATATATTTTGTATTATACTAATCAGTTCTGTAAAGCAGCTAAGTGCGCTGTACCAGAAAAAGATTCAATAATAATAAAAAAAAATACCCGACCCACACGGTTGAGGGCACGAGTGAGGGTTCCGCAGACCGACCCTCTAGTCCAGTGACAGCCCCGCATCCAACACAGTCATCCTACCCGTTGCCTCCATCCCTCTATTCTGCTTGCCGCCTCTTCACTCTCCTCTGTAGGTTGTCACAGCTACCCTATACCGTCACGATGCCTCTCCTACCCTACCCATAGCCTCCACCCCCTCTCTCGTACCCGATGCCTTCACCTCGCTACCCTCGCCGTCTAACTTTCCCTTCCCTATCCGTTGCCTGTGCTACCCTAAACCATCCTGTCCGTCTCCGCTCCCCTACACTCCCGTTTCCTCTGCACGCAACCGTAAACGTTGCATCTACCCTGAAGTGGGATTTTTATAACTTTGCCTCTCAAGGCTTCACGATGGAATATGTCTCGGTATTTCGCGTTTTTCTAAGCCGTGCCGCTAAATACCGCATGATCGCGCCCATATCAAGCAGTGCTTACGATCATGCGTTTTCTAGCGGCAGGACCGAGAAAGACGCGAAATACCATGTGATCATCGTGGTCATAGAGGCTTGAGGGGCAAAATTATAAAAATCGCACTATACTCGCCTGGCTTCTGGGACGAACATCCACATGCAGTCCGCCCGCTTCTCCAGTGGCAACCCCTCCTCCACTCTCCCTGCCCTATTCGCTGCCTTCACCCCCGCCACCCTACTCCGCGTCCCCACCCCTCTTCCGCCACCTTTCGCGCGAAACGTCTCGCCCCGACACCCCCCTCCCCTCCCCTCCCCCACCAACCAAATAATTAGCGCGCGGCGCGGCGAGGCTAGGAGCGTAGCTTCCGCTCGCCGCCACGGGCAGCGCGCGCTTCGCAGAGTTTGCAGGGTAAACGCAAGTAGCTTTTAATTACCCACGTGACCTTTGATGTCGCCGATGCCGCCCGGTCGCCGGCGCCGTGCTTCCAGGATGGGTGGGGTGGGAGTGGGAGTGGGGGAGGGGAGGGGGCGGGCGCCGTTTCGACGTGTTGGGGGCTTCATTAAGCGGTCACCGGGCACTGTGCACATCGCCCTCCAATTTTCCTCGGCGCAGGGAAGCACTGTGGCCGGCGCAACGGAAGAAGCGGCCAACAAACGACTGATTCCGACACTTCGGGCTGCAGGTGATGACGGCGGCCCTGTTATTAACGTCCAGGACACAGGGTACTGCGTTCGTTTGGTTATCTTCTTAACGCTTTGCACTCGTAAGCAACGGGCATAACAACGAGCTCGTACGGCATGTCAGAGATGCCACGAGAATAATAGATACTAGCTCGAATCAGTATGTAATGCGACATGTTCTACAACTCATAGGGCACGTCTAAGATGCCACACCAATATTCCTAATTAACTCCTAGGGCGTCACAGATGCCCACGTATTTTCCTGTTATGTAAAATAGTTTCCATTGTTGCATCAATCCAAGCTACTATTCAATTTTTAAACAATGTTGACGCAATAATGTGTTAATGAGCTGGAAAGGGGGAATGCGGAGTATCGGCTTCGAGCTGTGCCACCGTCATCTTAGACATGCCTTACGAGATATAGGACTCGCAGTGCTCAGAAACCTTCGACCGCAGGGTGCATTCATGAGTGCCATATCACACACGCCCTAAGTGTGCAAGGGGTTAAGACATTTCCCAGTCGTGCTAGTTGTCATTACTAGTTCCGGGCTCCTGCACAATCTTTCACCCTCCATGTGGGCCGAATTGATATCAATTTCTTAACTGGCATCTACACGGGCTTCCGGCGGTTTTACCACAGAATTTTGACTATCATTGCATTACCCTACCAATACATTAACCTACCCAGAATGACAGAGCAACAGTCTTAGTCATATTTATCTCCGAATTCAGACATAATCTACACCCTAATTGGATGCACATCAAACGGTACACTAGACAGTGAAGCACTAGTGGGCTCTTAGGTTCTGCAGTCAGAGGAACATTAGGCTGCGCATGACACATGGAAGACAAGAAACAACCATTCCCAGAACAGGTTTCGAACTCCTAACTCTTCGTACCGTGGAAGGTAGTCGCATTGAACTCCAAAACTCCTCGGCCATGCATGCCGACTGCTAGTAAAGAAGACCGCTTTATAATTCAGTAATTCCAACAAAATCCAGCCCCTCCCCATTTCTTTGACCTTTTTCAGTTCGAAATTCGATTAGACGATCCTACTTACCACGCAATATAACTTATTTGTTATCACGAACAATTTATTTTTACCTTCAGGTTAGTGATATCCACGTAACACAGAAACTCTATTTTGCGCCCGGGGGACAACCATTGTTCTGGCAGTTGGGGCATCCGAAATCAACCAGAGTATCACAGCGATTTTTTTTAATTAATCCTTTTTTTATTTTGAAAATTCCTCTTTTGTACTCATGGCCCACAATTCGCGGAAGCCCCTTTATTGCTGCTGCTGAACCCCGTGAGCACACTGGTCCCAACCACAATTATTGTGAATTCAAAGGTATTCATTTGAAATTTTGGATTCACATTAATTAATTTCCTGATGGCCTTGATGAACTGATTTAGAGAATCACCTGACGCTGCATTTGAAATAAAATGAACAAAATTATATTGTTTTTTATCAGCTTTAGAATTAGTTTTGGAACAAATTATGTAGGGTTAACTCGGTTGATATTATACTACACAAATAAATCAGTGTTTTCATTTGATTTCAACGTTTCCTCCTCAACGCTCGACCACGGTTTAAGAGACACGTTGGATCGACAAATAGTAATAATAAGTAATTGAGACGCAACTAATTTTAAAAAAGCAGGTAAGTAAGATATCATGTGTTCATAATTGGGAGTAAAATTTGTTCGAACCTGACATCGAAACTTATAATCCGCCTTACAAAAAAATCAATAGAAAAATTTGGAGGCAGCAAATCTCCAGAATCAAAGCAAGGGGCCATTTTAGTATTGGACGGAAATCTCGATCGATTAGCTCACTTACCCACGATGTTTGTAATGAATATTTGGTAGTTGACAAAAATAACAATTAAGTGAGGTACCAATTTAACAATTCTTACATGCAGGGCTTGATTTCTGGCGGAAAACGACAGAACGGCGTTCCGGTACCTCTGGAATATATTATTAAATTATATTGTAAATACATAACTTAAATTCATAATGAATTTGGGGCGCGTTCCAGTACCTAAAATTTTATAAATCAAGCGCTGTTTATACGGAATGATTACTACTATACAATGTCATTACTGATTCTCACACGACATAGTACAAATAATTATGACAGAAAGCATCAGCGTTAGGGGCTTCAAGCTTTAAGGTGGCCTTCAAGCTCGAGTGTACAGTGACTGGGGGGTCCCGGCTTCGATCCCGGCAACGAGCCATATACGAGTATTTTCTTTACGTGCTTAACACCGGTACCTCTGCACCACCTGCAGTAATCAAAATCCTAGGCTGACTGCTCAGGTCAGTGGTTTTCTTGAACACTTTCACCCGAGACCTGGAACCTCTACAACGGACCACAGACCGCACACGATTACTCCCTACCGCCATAATATTATTTCTCCCAATCCGAACTGGGACCCCCCCCCCCCAAATCAAACTCATCCCCTCATAACCATTCTACTCGGCCGAGGAGGTCACGCGGAGGCTTTATGTGTGTAGGTCTAACGCCAGGAAAAACAACTTGTTGCAGGTAAGCAGTAGAAAAAGGCATGGCAGTCACAATTGTTTTCATGAGTGATATTCCTATATTTCTATGGTCACGGAGTAAAAGTTCATAAGTCAATTTTTGGCGAAATTGGGTTAAGTACTGAAACTACAAGATAAGTATTTGTATTTTATTTGAGTAAAACGACAGAATTCAAATGTTGCCTCCTTTACAAGAAAAAAAGCGTTGGCTCAATCATCTAACCCTTGTTTTCTCCAAACTAAGATTTTTGACTTAACAACTTTTACCCCGTGACCGCAGATTTGGGGCAGCTGTTTTTCGGGCCCGTGTTTTGCCCGCAGAAGGCCCACTGTGCCGCGCCCACGCTATCTCCTTGCTGGCGTCGGCCGCTGGGGCAGCGCAGATGGACTCTGGCTGCTATCTCGCGCACAGCCGAGTAACGTTGTTTTGTGGTGACATCTAAATCGAGATTTATGGTCGGAGTCCCCTCCGGGGATTTGAAGCATAAGCGGAAAATCTTCTGCTTGCAGCTGGGTAGTAACGGAACTGTCTCGGATTTCTACACAGGCGATGCTTCTGACCTAAATGTGTATGTAGGCTGCATCTTCAAGTCGATGGAATTATTTCTGCAGTTTACAATAGTCTTTCTCTTACATTGACTGTTTTTTAAGATCTACTAATATTAAATATGGTTATTCACAAGGTGCATTGACATTAAAGAAAAAATGTGAATTAGTTTCAGCTAGTAAGAACTATTAAACTTATTTTTTTGCTAAAAAGTCGCCGTTCATAGACCAAAGGTAGGTGATTCATGATATTACTTCTAGTTAAATATAACGCCTAATATTTTTGAAATACAGAATAACGGTTTAAAAAATCTTTTTTTTAGATTTCTATAACACATGGAAACAAAATTAATTAAAAGATATTATTACAGGATATATAGTACGTTACCAAGTAACTAACACAGTTGAACTACTAATTTGGATAGTCGGAGATATTCGATATAAGAAATATATCTGTACAATACATTAATCGGGAATCGAGAATAAATTGGGTTATACAAGAAAGTCAACAATCACTAATAATCCCTAAAGCTCAGATCGATCTGCTTGTTTGTTTGATGTACCTTTAACTGCAGAGATTTTAATTTTCTTCCCTGCAAACTTCATTCTCATTCCAGTGTCACTTTTCCTTTTACGCACAGTACAAAAATTTCGCCGGTAACGGAAAAATGACTTCGACGCACCCGGAAACAAGACGTAAGGGAGTTTTTGCCACCTCGAACGGTAAGCACTATCGATCTTCTGCTTATGGGCAGTTTAAGTTTCGCATCACTTTATACTTCGTATTTTCTAACTTGGCCGACTACATTAGGAAATTATTAGACCCCCTGCTTTATAAAATGAATCTTTTTCATTAATTCGCGACCGTCCTTCTCAACGGCGCTCGTGGCCTCATAAATGGGCTTACCACTGTTAAAAATATCCATTTTATAAGGCAGGAGGTGTAATAATGGCCTAATGTCATCGGACACGTTAGAAAAACCGAAGTATAAAGTGATGCCATCTTCGCTCCACTTCTAGACAAACATCTAAGAGAAACCCGTTACATTCTTCTGTACAGAGGGCCTTGGAAGTGGGAATAAACCGGAAAAATGGCTGAAAGAGGAGTCCTAACCTCCTCTAACCCTAAGCAGGATAATCCTGCAGCACTGCAAGTGTAAAGGGTAAAATAATAATAATAAAGTGATGCGAAACTTGAACTGCCCATGAGCAGAAGGTCGATAGTGCTTACCTTTCGAGGTGGCAAAAACTCCCTTATGTCGTGTTTCCGGGTGAGTCGAAGTCATTTTCCCGTAAGTGTAGTTCATGTTTTATCGCCTGCCGTGGCGGTGATCGCCCGCTGGATGGTGAGATCCGGCTCCGACATACTGTCGGCTTGCGGAGTTTTCCACGTCCAAGTACCTCCCACTCGTATAGTGCATCTGCGCATGCGCAGAAGATCGATAGTGTTTAACGTGCGAGATGGCAAAAAGTGACGTCACTACGCTATGGTGAAGTTCAAGCTCCCGATTGGATGAAACAGCTGATTCCTGTCAGGGGAAGAGTTTAGAAAATCGCAGTTTATACTGCGATTTTCGTAACTTTGTCCCTGACAGAAATCAGCTGTTTACGGTTTCATCCAATCAGGAGCTTGAACGTCATCATAGTGATGTCACTGTCTCGAAATACAAGCTCCTGATTAGATGGCAGTGAAACAGCCGATTCCTGTCGGGGACGAAGTTACGAAAATCGCAGTATAATCACCGATGGCTAGCGACACGCCCACCGGGCCCCTGAGACGCGACGGTCGTCGCTCGGCGGTGGGCCGCGTGGGGGTGGGGGACGCTGGCGGGGCAGCGCGGCGCGGCGGGGGCGCGACGCGAAGCGGCGTCGGGCTATCGCTGCTGTTTCAGCTGTGTTTTTCTTCAATCTCGGCGCGCTAATGCAGCTGAGCCCGCCCGCCCGCGCGGCTGCCTCCGGAATATTTATGTAAATGCGCGCTCTTTTGTTTATTTCGAGGCCCGCCGCCCGCGGCGCCGCTGTTTACCCTGCGCGGCGGGGCGGTTCGAGTCGGGTGCGTTGGAACGCCGGCGGGACGCCAGCGCCGGGCAGGTGAAATCAGGCGAAGAAACCGAAGTGCCACTTTTAAATATGGCAAATTGTGATGAAGCAGCTTACGTGTAACTACTGCTTTTAACACCTCTGTGTAAATTATCATTCGTGTTTCCACGCCAAGGTTCCTATACGCTCCTGTATTGGTTGCCGGTCAACAAGCTTTCTAAATCTCCTCGTTCTGCTATTCTGAGCGAAGTGTTCATTTCCTATGCTGAATACATTTACTTGTTTGCGTCATTGTTTGCCGTCCTAAGTGGTCACGAGACGGTTGCTGTGGCAACCACATTTTTGGGGGGGAAGTATAGCGCCTAAGGCAAAATCTTCCAGCAAGTTGGCGGGCCTGTATGCCTCAGCGCAGGGCTAAACTTAATGCACCAACCGCCCATCCCCGACCGAACGAGGGCCGTATACAAGCAAAACAGCACAGATTCCAAAAGGTGCATGCAGATATTTGAGTACTAATCCTGGACGCAACTACTGAGGCGACTCAGGTAAATATTCTTGGTACATCTCAGGAGGTGTCCGTGTTTCTCCCTTGCTGGAGCACGCGATCCGTCGCCAACCTACACGTCGGTTTGCAAGTTTTTCTCTGCAGGAATCTCCTTCCCCGGCGCATCGTCACAGTCGGGACAAGCCCTAAGCTCCGGCTGGTCTTCCGCCATTTACCGTGGTATATTCAACTACGTGAGAGTGTTGTGGTGAAGGAAGAGGAGATAGATCAAGGATGAGAAGGGAAAGATCGCGCATAGCCCGTGTGTGAAGGTACTGCTCCGGCATCCGCCCGGTATAGATTGGAGAAATCACGGAAAACGCCGCCCCGAACAGCCAGCCGCTGGGCGCGCGGGGCACCATCAGCGCTCGTATCCATTTGGGCGCGCGGAGGCAGCTGGCGGTAGGCCCCGCGTGCCACTGCGGCCGGCACCATTTGTCCGGCTGCCAACCCGGCACAGCGGCCGCCGAATTTCTCGGTGCGCACCCAACCTCCCGCGCTAGGGCACGCCCACCCGGCACGCCCTCCCCCCGTCCTCACGCGTTGGAGCGCCCGCCAACGGCCAACGACTCGCCCGCACGGCGGCCGGGCAACACATCCGATCGCGCACACTCTCGCAAACGTGCTCGCTCGTTCACTCGCACACTCGCACTTCCTCGCAACACTGGCCCGCAGCGCTGGCTCACAATACTCGCCTGCAATAGTCGCTCGCAACAGTCGCTCGCAACAGTCGCCCGCAACACTCGCCCGCAACACTCGCCCGCAACACTCGCCCGCAACACTCGCCCGCAACACTCGCCCGCAACACTCGCCCGCAACACTCGCCCGCAACACTCGCCCGCAACACTCACTCGCAACACTCGCTCGCAACACTCGCTCGCAACACTCGCTCGCAACACTCGCTCGCACATCCGTTCTCCCACCCAATCCCACGTCCGGTCCCCTGCATGAGCTCTCGCACGTCAGCCTGCCCGCTCGTCCACCCGCCTGTCCGTTCACGAGCAAGCATCGCCGTTGTTCGCCGTTCACTTCTCCAGGTCTCTATCACGCTAGCCCACCCGGTAGACGTCATTTCGCTTCTGTTCTCGCTCGCCCTGTCATTCGTCCTCGCTCTCCAGCTCGCCCTCTCCCGCGTCGTGTCGTTCGCCCTCTCCGCCTGCCTGCATGCTCGCCGCAGGCCGTCCTTACCCTCTTCTCGCTTGACATTTCGCTCGACCTCATCCACTCGCTCGCCGTCCCAATCGCGATCACTTTCACATTCGTGCTCACCCAATCAATCGATATCGCGTCTGCCTGCTCTTCTGCCAGCTCGCCCACCGACTCACTCGTCATCCTTTCCCCTCGACAAGCTTCATACATACAGATTTGGCCTTGAAACAGACTCAGAAACGTGTGCGGTAAATTTTAGTTTAGGGTCCATGTCGACCCCTAAATAAGTTTGGAGCTGAGTAACTTGTATTTCTTCATCCTTATATTTGATAATTCTGTGGTCAGGGCGTAAAAATTCTTAAGTCAAAAATCTTAGTTTGGAGAAAACAAGGGTTAAATGTTATTGAGCCATCGCTTCTTCCTATGCTCGACGCTATTTCCCAAGGCTTTTTTGTCGTTAAGGAGGCAACTTTTGAATACGGTCGTTTTTCTATAATAAAATATAGATACTTAACTTGTAGTTTCAGTACTTCACCCAATTTTGCCAAATATTGAGTTAAGAACTTTTACACCGTGACCACAGAATTGGTGGCCTATCTTCGGAGGAATCATTTACTCCCCAAGCAGTTTTGATAAGATTGGTCATGACCAGCCAGCCACCTCGACATATTCACGAGTAGCTCACTCTGCGACGGGTCATCCAACGTACATTCCCATCCCACTCTTTCAGTCGATAGTCCAACTCCATTCGCTGTTTCCATGCAGTGCATCATTCGTAAGCATTCGCCCCGACCAATCATTTCATCCACACTCCCAGTGTTAATCCCCGACCTCGAGCCGTCCTCACGTCCTCGGACTCTTTCGCGTTCAGCCCGCATACGAACTGCACCACCACTTCCACCACCCATTTTCCCTTGTCGCCCCGCCCCCGTCGCGTCCATCTCCCGGGTGGCAGAGCGTTGCTCCCGCCCACACCAACGGCTCACGCGAACGCGTCGGCGGCATGCGCCAAACACAGGCGCCGGCCCTAACGGTCGCTCGGGGGGCGACCGTCCCACGTTTTTGACCGTTCGCCCGCGCGCGCCGGCCGACGACCCGTTCGCCCGTTCCACGCGCCGTAATGGAACGAGGCCCGGAAACGCCCCACCCCTCCCCGCCCGCATCGCCCCGCGTTCGCAGCTGAGAGGACCGCCACGCGCGTTCATTCGAGTACTGCAGCAGCTTTGCCGCCGCGCCGACCTCGTTGCCTCTGCCGCCGCACTCCACGACCGCTTCTGCACTCCACCGCCGCCCCCTAATCCTCTGCTAACGCCCCAAGTCGCTGCCCTCCGCCTCCGCCCTCCACTTCCACACTCCACAAAATCGCTGTCCACCTCCGCCCTTCTAACCACCGCCGCTGCCATGCCTTTAGCAACGCTGCTCCCCACGCCATCCGCCATGGCAGTCGTCTGCTCCTGTCACCATCACCTTCTGTCACCCTCTGCCAATGACTCTGTCCTCGCCACATTTCACCACCACCCGAAGACTCTAATCCTCCCTTATTTCCTGCGTCCCTCACAACCTCCCCCCGCCACCGCCCCACCCATCCCCTTGGCAACGTTGCCCGCAGGCCACCCTCCGCCAGTCCTCCGTCCCCGCCGCCACCAGTTTCCCATCCTTTTAAACGGCCCCGTCCTTGCATTTCATCACTGCTCATCGTCACCCTACCGTCCACCACCTTCGAAGTCTTCCCTCACGGCCTTCAAGCTTCACACACTGCCCGCCTCTGTCCTCCAACGGCCGCCCCCATCCCATTTGAGAACGACCGCCCCTCACTGCCCTTTGGCAACCCACCACCGAGGCCTAACTAAATTTCACCACCGCATTAAGTCGCCGCTCCTCGTTACCACCATCACCACCACCACCGTTCTCTCCACCACCATCATCACCACCACCACCACCGCCATCGCCGCTAGCACCGCCGCCGCCACCATCGCCGCCATCGCCGCTGGCACCGTCGCGACACAGGCGCGCGCGCAAATCACGCGATATACGATCCAACGTGTACTTCCATTTTAATTGTCAACAGCCCCAACGCGAGCCGCGTATATCCGGCCGCTTATCCCGGCGAGCGGGCGAGCGAACGCGAGCGGGGGTCTGTGTTTCGGCGGCGGGCCGCGGGAGCGCGCGCGCGTCGCCAGCCAGCAGGGGATTCCCCGCGGGACGAGCGTGAGCGAGGCGGATACGCTCGCTCCAGGGCGGCTTATAGCGAATTTTTATGACGCGCGCGCGACCGGCGAGCGTATCGGGAGCGTGGCGCGTGGGCGCGTGTCCTCGCAAATCAGGCGCGGAGCGGAGACAGCTCTCTCTGGAGGGCGGATGCGAAGGGAGGAGGGCGACGGATGGGGTGGGGGTGGCGGCGGCGGCGGGGACATGGCACGCTTATCGCCCTAATTGTGTTGTCAGGGGCACGCGGTAGAGGCCGCGCCTGAGCTGGTGGATGCAAAGGGATGAGGGCGGGTAGACGGGGGAGTGAGGGGCTAGGATGCAACGGAAACACCGCCGGGGCTCCAAAAAGTACGCAATGAGGAAGACGTGGACGAAGCGACGGAGAAAAACCAAGAGCAGGAGAGAGAGGGAGGGAGAGTAAGGACGAGATTTAAAAAAGTCACGGCCAATAAATCTGATAATCATGTTAATCATCAATTTGCAAATTTATGGCAGTAAATATATACAATACATTTATAGTATAACATAACCTTCAGATATGAAACATCTGAAGGTTATATTAGACTATAAATGGAACAAAGACTATATTAGACTATTAATGAAACAAATAAAAGAACTCGCATGAATTCGCAACTATGTACTTTTGGAACCGTTGCTAAGTCAATACTAGACAATAAAAGAAACAAAAACATTAAAGATGATGTAAAATGATGAAACAGAACTTCGAAGAACGTATCACAGAAATATAGCACACACTAAAAATTAACTGTGTTGGCCATGAAGTGCAGAATGCAAGAAGACCATTCACCAATAACCATCTAAACTGGGGAAGAAATAGTGGCAGGTCAATAAATCGATGAAAGGTTGAAGATGGAAGAGCACAACGGCGCCAAACGGTGCTGATGTATATTATTGAGATAATGATACGTGATAATGGCTTTATAAGGTGACGAGTCATTAGGAGTAAAGGTATCTGTTTTCATCTTTAGTGAAACTTAAATAGATTATTACGGCGCAAAGAATATTTTTTTCCAATAAATTGTCAACTATTCTCTCAATAATCCCCAATGTTGAAGGAAATCTAAGTGAAAAAACCATTACGTAACGTTAACCTGAAATGACAAACGATTACATCCCATTGATCGAGGCGCCGACAGAATTTATTTATGCACCACACTACGATGTTCCGCAAGCGGAGTCGGTAAGTGACAGCTCGGAGGAAAAACTAGCGAGGCTGTTGACGTTACATGTGACGCGTGTATGTCAGCGTATTCGCTTATGCAAAAATAGCACATCCATATTCCGATGTTACACTCCATAAAATATTGTGTCAGTGATGACACGAATGAACTCGGTACCATCAGGGCGTGTCAAATATGAAAGTCAAATTGGCGTGACTGGTGGCAACGACTCGGGAGTCTAAAGATCGTGAAAAGCACGGAGCGTTGAAACAGCAAAGATTTTTTTTCGGTGAGAAACGTACGAGAAGTCATTGCTCATTTTTAAATTGGAAACGAAGAGCATGATATCATTATTTCATAATCCCGATATGAAATAACGTTGTAGAAGGAAATAACGTAATTATTTAAATATTACGTAACCAATATAAAATAATATATTATATATCTATATTATAAATCTACATTATATTTTCATACAGCAAATGATAATATGTTGCATTGGCCTAAAAATCTTATGATCTCAAAAAATCGTTAGTCCTATCAATAGCTACATTAAATTATTGCAACGGTTCACCTCATTGTCAAGAAATGTCCCACTCTTGCGGAATCTACCAAACAAATCTTATTTGATTTCACGTAGAAGACGGAATAGTAGTGGCAATCGTTGTAGCTGGCGAGCCCGCAGCAGAGACGGTAAACAAGAATGTTTGCGAAGAAATCATTTCTGCCCTCGGCGCGAATAAAATATCTTTTTGTCTTGAAAGCGTAGGCTTCGCGGTCGGAATCGGTATCTACTTAGCTCTCCGGGAGATGACGCGTCCCACACTGACATTTTTTTAACTTTGCCCCTGACAGGAATAGTAGTTTTTTTCTAACTTTGACCCACACTGACATTTTTTTAACTTTGCCCCTGACAGGAATAGTAGTTTTTTTCTAACTTTGCCTCACAAGGCTCGTCATCACGATGAAATACGTGACAGTACTTCGCGTCTTTCTCAGTAGTGCTGCTAGATATCGCATGATCGCGACCGTTATCTACCAGTGCTTGCGATCATGCGACTTCTAGCGGCACAACCAAGAACGACGCGAAACGCCGTGTGATATTCCATCGTGGCCATACGAGCTTCAGAGGCAAAGTCGCACTGTAGGCCCAGACGCCAACGTTTCAGCCGTCCTGCTGCGACCTTCCGCTCAGGGCGAAATGCATTTTGGTATGTTGGCATCTGCGTTCAAGATACGGTGTCTCCCGAACAGCCGAGGAGATACTCCTTTGATCTTGCGCGACGCATCGGCGATGGCAAGGCATGCAGCGGGGTCGCCAGTATGCAGCGAGAGCGGCTCTAGGGAGGGGGAGGGGAGGGGAGGGTGGGGTGGGGGGCAATACTGGCGGTTGCGACCATGGAACGTGGCGGGGGCGGGGGCACGGTGCTTCGGGCGCGCGGCGGCGTCTGCAAATGGGGTCATTATGACTCGGAGGGGGAGAAATTTCCCTCGTAATGCCGAGGCACTGAGCCGTTTAAGCCCCTTGCTCCTTGGCGGCGCAATTTCTGAGGCGGAGGCCGAGCGGCGGCCGCGGCGGGGAGGACAAGACTGCCGGCGGAGGGTGGAGGAGGGGAGGGATGAGGAGGATGACCCGCAGATGAAGCGGAGCCCATGCACCCGACCACGGCCGCGAGCCGGCGCTGGAAGAAATGCATTCTCACCAAGGAATGGCAGTGGGATAGAAACGAACGCTTTCTATTCGTCGGTCACATTTCGACGTGGTCCAGTTTATTAATTTTTACGCATGTAGAAAGTCGCATTTCTGCAACGCGAGGAAACAAGCGAGGCTTCATATTTCAACACGTTTGAATGCGAAGGGACAACTGCCATAATTTTCATAATAGAGTATCTCCCTGTTTTATTTGTTCACACTCGGATATCCAATCCGTTCTTAAAATTTCTGTATCATTTTTAAGTATTTTATATTTTTAACGATTTTAATTGTTTTGTTTAAAAAATGTATTAATTTTAAAGAGGGAATCTTTGTTTTAATTTACAGTTCTGTATACACCTGAAGATATGGATGTCTTTTGGACCACGAAACGTAAAATGCTCAATAATGACTACCGAGTCGTTTTAAATCATTTATGATTTAAAATTTATTGTTTGTCCAAAATAAGTGGACACCTTTTAGAATATAAAGTTCTCCCAAAGTTTATTAACGAAACTACTGGACACTTCTAATTGTGAGGCTTTGAATTATAATAAAAACTATTAGTATAAAAAACGTAATCTTCCCGTGACACATCTCATTACTTTCATGGATCCTCCTCAGTTAATGTTCGTGTCTCATTCACTGGCGTATGTTTGCTTCTTTTAGAGAAACCCAACAGTCCATTTCTGCTTGCAAATCCTTTCTTGTAATGTGTCTCGTTATTAGCAAGTAGTTCTGAAAATAATATATGGCTTTCGAACAAAAAATGCAGGTTTAAAAAGAAAAGCATGATTAAGAGATGATACGAGTAAATAATGAGACTGAGTTATTCACTCTTCGGCATGCCTATTTACATGATGTACGCAAATTTCTACCACATAATTACATTTCAAGTTGTGATTGAATGTGTCGCCAGACGCAGCGCAACGTACAATATAATTTCTCAGGATAACTTGCAATTGAAAAAGCAATTTTCATTCATGGCAGAATTCCACATACTTGATGGAATCGTGCAATGTTTGTTAGCATACTCTGCCAAATAAAAGGTGATGGATGATTATTTTCTCAACAACACCAATTGCTTTTGCAAATGACAATTAGATCTCTGAACTCCATCACGACAAAATATCGAGCTGTGCTCGACCATTGTGCTCCAGAGATAGAACGCATGTGTAATGAACTGATTTTCTCATCGACATTTCTATGCTTTTTCCTGCAACAGGATTTTTTCTTCTTTTCTCGTATCTCTTGCATCGCGACAATACATTTACGCACATGGTAACTATGTACGAGAGTACTGGATACGAAACAAATAAATTTGGTCGTTCACCCTTCGACCTTACGAATCTTGTTCCCAGAAAGTTATTTATTTCCCCGAAGATAAATAAAGTTATGGATGGACAACTGATTCCATTAGGCACATCAAAACGTATGATAAATATGTTTCGATGCTCAGCATTTCCTACAAGCTTCGAAAAGAGGAGTGGATGAAGGGAAGTACTATGAAGCAAACCACAACGATATTTAGTAGTACGCTATTCTGCATATTTTCTACGGAGATTTCACGAAATCCATTGTCAAAGGTACTGTATTGACAGTCATTCCTACTTTTAATAGAAAATCAAATTTAGAAGCCATACAAAAGCTCAGCTTAAACTTGGCGAATGATCTTCCAGAACAAGACAGCAACTTCGCTTTGCCAAGTCGCAGCTATCGATTGCACGGACCTTGCAACAGTGTCGTGATCCTCATTGCGTCAGCGTTCATATAACGAGACGAAATTGCATCAGATACCTAGGTCATCTTTAAAACTTCTTAGGACTCTCACTCACAAGCGAGATTGATGCATACATTTTTCGACATTTAAAAAAATTATTTATTACGAAAAGAGTTTAATTTGAATACGTTAATTCATGAATTTAGGAATTATTAAGAATCTGATATGAGCTGCAATAGATTATTCCTACATGTAACGTATTGCACATTTATATGTTACAGACTTATCCAGTAGGTCCGGAAATTACGAGTACACAGGCTTTAATTTCCGTTGCGTATGCACTAAACTATATAGTGAAGATTTCGAATTCGTATCATCCATCGTCCTCATTGCCGCCATCACGGATTTAGTTGCAGTCTAGTTCGAAGAGAGCTGACAATCCTTTTGGTAGCAATTAATAAATCAGTAATTCATTCTGTTACTCTTATTTTAAAAAAGCAGATCCTCCGTGAAATAAAGTGTAACGTTATACAGAAAATTCCAGCTCAAAAACTTTCCTTTCGAAGAAAAACGTGATTACGACGGCATTTCCACCTCAAAAAATCCAACGGTTTTGAACGATACATTCCGACGACTTCTGATTACAATCACAACTCATTAACAATTTGAGGAGTTGCCGAATTTTGGGCTCGATGTTATAACTGCAACTTCCGCTACGGTCCTTTGGAGTAGGTTCCTCTCCACAACCTCTCAGAAGCGACGCGGACTCTTATCAAGTCGCAGCAATCGATTCCGCAACGACAAAGCGACACAGAGCGACGCGACCCTCATTTCGTCGGCGACCGGCCGCGTAGGGCGCGCGGCCGCCGAAAACAAACACTGGCGCCGGCAGACAAAGGGACGGAAGCGCGCCTGCGCGGCGACGGCCTCGCGAAAGGATCGCTTTGAAGGCGGCGCCTTGTCGCAGATTATACAAAAACACTGACACGTGCGCCGCCCGCCGGCCGACGGCGGCGGCATACGGAAGGCACGGAGACAGAGAACGGCTCCTGGTCTACGCTGCACGCAATGGCTCATCAATGGGGTTACTCAGCGAGGAAATTCTACGTGCGAGAGAAAGGAACGGTTCATCGTATCAGTAAGGATACATGTATCAAATAATTATGTCCAATAACTTATTTTTGAAGGTCAATGTTTATAAATATTACCATTACATGTGTGATACGTTTTACGTATTTATTATTTTCAACGTTTCGAACGTGTGTGTTCGCTCATCTTTAGAAGATTTACAAGATTAAATTACATTTTTTCAGTTATTAACATGGCGTGTATAACTGGTACATACAATTTCATAAGTTTAATTTTTTCTATGTTAAGTACAAGAATGTAAGAAAACAGAAATTACATAAAACTGAGCACTACATCTTGTAATAGTAATATTTATAAACATTGACCTTCAAAAATAAGTTATTGGACATCATTATTTGATATTTCAATTCAGAAGGTGGTCACAAAGAAGAAATTGAAAGGATACATGTAATTTGTAATTCAATATCTGTGGAGTGGCGCAGATATTTTTTTGGAAATTATGACTATCAGATTAAAATATTAATTTAAAGAAATATTTCTATGAATAAAAATCTACACAAAATTGTTGACATAATGCTCGTCTATCCCAAAATGGCAACTTTTGAGACGTGTCACTCATTTTGTTCATCGATATAACACGAAATGACTGCACATACGGAAAGGTTTTAAGGCAGGCAACAGTGAACAGACTAGTGTTACAAATGTATCCGTAACATCGTAATCCTCTGTCCCCTCCCGACTTGCAACCTGCACCTGCCCATCCTCATAAATAATAACCCAGACAGCTCCGTCCCCTCCCGAGCAGGCTCTCATCTCCTCTCCTCCCCTCCCCCATCCCCTCCCCCCTCTCTCCGCGACCCCGCCCTCGCCCTCTGATTAGCTGCGAAACAAAAACTATACGGGAGAGCCCTCTTCTCTCCTCCTCCCGCCCCCCCTACGCATCAATCAATCAGTTAATCAATATTCCATCCAGCTTTCTAAAAAGCATGCAAATCACGGCGGCTTCGTCGCAGACTTTTTTGCGCTCCTCGCCCTGACCGCGAGTGAAAAATGATGAATGCCCCTCCATTGCTGCTCCGCCTGCCCCGTCACTCGAACGCCCACGCACACGCCCCTCTTAAACGGGGCCGCGATCGGGGGGGGGGGCGGAAGAACTTTTGAGACAGTTTCCGATCGATGCCTGGGGTCGTGGCGATGGAATGTGCGACCAACGTGGAGAGATTTCACTATTTCTCTCTCTCTCTCTCTCTCTCTCTCTCTCTCTCTCTCTCTCTCTCTCTCTCTCTCTCTCTCTCTCTCTCGTTTTTTTGTTTTGTTTCGTGATTTAAGGTCGCATCAACTACTATGTCATTAGCGACCACTAGTGGATTTAACGTTATGATATCAGGATGAACCGATATGGTGACGATAGGGGGTGAAAAGACGAATACATACAACTATGCCCGAGGCGGGACTCGAACCCGCGACCCCTCGGTCAGAGATCACTACGGCATTACTGCCTCAGCGATCTCGGCCACGGGGCCGACTATCTCTCTTTCTTAGTGGTGTGTGAACGTTGGTTGCGTTGCATTGGAAGTGACCCAACTTGAAGCAGGGGACGACTTCAAATCAACAAAATATTTACAGGATTATTTTATTAGCATTATGGTTTCAAAATGTTTTTATCTACCGAATTTCCGTGTATTCGCATATGGGTTTGCATCCATCGACAATAAATTCATTAAAAAAATTCCTAAAACACTAAACAGCAATGTGTTTCATTCTGCACTACTTGCCAAATTATTAAAATAATTTCTCAATTCCATTTATTTTGAAGAAATTGATTTTGAAATTGATATTGTTGAGACACATATGCTTAACTTTAGAAGTGTACCACAGAAACATGTGCTTCATTACCACCAATGCTACTCTTTAATGTATGTCTCACTCATTGTTGTGCATTTATAAGAAATTTGTCAATTTATTACTACAACCAAATAATGCGTAGCATAAAAAAATTAGATTTTGCTGTTTGCAGTATTGTGTCTGATTTGTCGTTTTGACGTACGCACTGAAAATGTAATGGCAAATTCAGCGTCTTCTACTTTTTTTTTTAAAGATTTTGTTGTGGGTTAATAATGGACACCTGTACTATTAATTCCTAAAACAGGACTCCAACATGTTGAAAACGAAGGTCTATTTGAGCTATTATAATAATGTGACCAGGAACTGTGGGTGACCCCGATGAAACCAGCATGAGCAGGTGAATAAACATAATTTACATGGTTAGTAGGCGAAAAGAAACCACTCCCACGTCTTACCACTAAAGGAAAAATTATTGGATCGATCAATAAAATTAAACATTCTCCCGAACAAACCTAGTTTACAAGACACTCTTCTTTGAAACTCCAAACTTATCCATCCAGTAAATTTGAGTGATTGACTGACTGATTGGTGGTTCCAGGCGTGTCAAATGTCAAGGTGATTAGTCCCATACGTGTAGTGCATTTTCTCTCTCAAAAAGTAGCGGTGATCTTCCTCCGCTAGATGGACAGATCCGGCTACGCCCAACTGTCGACGGATCTAGCTCTGTTTTCCCCAACATCAATAGATGCCCTGCGCCACCTCTGTAAATAAAATCAAACATTCTCCTGAGAAGTTCGAGTTTACTCTTCTCTGCGCCACGAACGAACCCACGCCAGCGAAGAAGCATGAGGAAGGTGTACGCCCCCACACATGTGGCGTGTGACCTGATTTTCGCCACGCACAATCGTCAACCAACGCCTTCTCTTCCCTCCCCCAATCCGCGTCCTGTTTCCACGACTCCCCCCCCCTCCACTCCTTCCGCCGTCCGCGCGCGTTCGGAAAAGAAAACGCAGAGTGCGAGGAAGGGGGAAGGGAGGAAGGGGAAGGGGAGAGGGAAATAAAAGAATAACGACGCCCAGCGCGCGCACTTGGGCGCAAAGGCTGCCTTTAATTTGCTCGCACAAAAGTGCGAAAATGAAGTTTCCGGTCGAAAAAAAGAGGGGGAGCGGGACGCGTCGACTGGTGCCCGGTAATCACGCGACGCAGGGCGCCGCGACGCCCGACGACGCCTAAGGTGGCGCGGACGTCGCGACGCCCGGCGCGCAGTGGTCTCATGACGGGAAGAAACGGGCAAAAGTACCCCTTTACAAAAATACCACTTTCAAGAGCATTTTGATATGCACGTCAGTCATTTCAGATGAAAAAAAAAGATTACCTTCACCTCTTCATAAGATGATCAGACGTTTCTACAAACGTTTCAAAGCCAGTTTCCATTCCGTTTCTTCGGGTTCATTGCTGTCCAAGTACATTTCTTTAAAAAATTCTCTCAATATACGCTAATAATACACTACGGTATAATACTTTCACGATAGATGACGGTTATTACAATTTACATGAACCATCGACACTAAACCTGTAGGTGTGCCCCACTCCTGCATCAAAGATACGTGGGAAAAAATTAAAGTTTTTTAGGTTATGATGTATGGAACAGATTACTGCAGCACACATTACAATCGCGCACAACTCGAAAACGAAGCATTCTAGGCCCTTAAAATCAGGTGCTTATTCTCACATGTTTTCCGATGTAACTGGTGCTGGTTTTGTAAAGTTATGAATTTTGGAGGACAGATGGGGACATGTAGGGTATACGTTGAGTTCCAGATATGTTTCTTAAGTTTCTTACTGACAATGCAGAAAGGTTTTAAATGACCTCTCAAGGGTGTGGCGTAAAAAGAATCGAAAAAACAAAATTTTAACCTTGCAATAGTTATTTACGATACGAGTGGAGAACGTGGATATTTTGCGAGTAGGAAAGGCAGCGCAATCCCACAAGAAAAAAATACATTTACTTCACGTGTTCGAAAGCAATCGTACGAGAAAAAAATACACTACTTTTAGACAGCCTTACCGATTTTTTACAAAATTGATATTGCTCATTCGATCTAGCTAATATCGCAGCCTATTGAATTTGAAACCGATATTTTAATTTTTGGGGGTACTTTACATGACACCCCTGGCACATTTTCCAAATTAAAAAAAAAGCTCTAACGTGTCTGATTATTATTTTTTGTTAGACAGTGTGAAGGACTTTTAAGAGAAAGATGCAAGCCTCATGTTTGTAAATCTTCCAAAAAATTCAAAAGTTCAATTTTTTTTGAGTCTTCCAACAAATAAAATATTAAAGATAGAGTTTGAAATAAGGTCACGTACAGTTTTTCGAAAATTTAAGTACTTTTCGCGTACTTTTGCATGACAGTACGGACGAGAAAGTACGTGCTGTTTTAGCACCCTAACTTTTCAATCAGGACCACCGTGCGTCGTGGAGAGGCCCGACGTGAGAGCACGGCAGAAACTGCTGCCGGCTGCGTATTTACGCCTGACCCCCGAAGTCGCTTTTAGCGTCTCCACGCTTATACAGAGCCGGCTGACGGCGAGTTCAAGAGGCAAGCAGAACGAACGTGCTGGAAGTAATCGCTGCACAAAATGGCGACGTACGACTGTCGGATTGGGATTAATGGATCGAAGATGAATTGCAGACGGTGCTGGTCTGTTAATGGCTTACGAGATCGCAGCACACAAAGGTTGTGCCTACATAATACGGCGAGGATCGCGCATTTCTCGATATAAATGCTTAGTGGCAGGTCTTAATTATATCAGCAAACGAACTAATTACGTCGATGAGCACTTCATTCATTTCACTTGCGTAAGTATTTTTATTTATAACTTTCTAACGGGTACTTCCTGGCAAGGAGAATGGACCAAATTCGGGAAAGCACCCAAGAACCAACGGCCACTACACAACACTTTTGAGAAATCGTAATTTCAAATTACAAAAAAGTGTAATTCTTCAACAAAACTAGCTCAAAGAAACATTTGACACTAACATAACCAGTTCATTTCTCTAATAAAATACAATCCTTAACGACGTTTTAACTAAATAAGCTGCTTGACCGATATCACTCACCCGATCCGCTCAAAAGCATACATCCTAACGCGAAAGGTATTTCCCTGTGTTTTCCTCATACATTTCCTGCACCTTAATTTGCCACTGTTCCAGAAAAACATCACTGTTTACCATCTCTCTTTTACTGCTTTATTTGCAGTTAATTTGTTAATAAATGTAGTAACGAGCGTTGTTCGAAGAAACGAAAAAGTTTTGTTCGAAACGAATGCTGTTCGAAAAAACTTTACAAAATTAAAAGTGTACTTAAAACTGTGTGACTCGACAAACATGGTTCTGCTGACGAAATAACTAAAATCTTGCGCAAATAGTGAACTTACAATTAGTATTCAGAAGCAAAGCAGGGGTGCTTCTTAGAATTTGTTCAATGGATCACGACCAAGTGAACGAAAAACCTCATCGAATCGATTGGCTTCCATCTCCAACGAAAAGAACCGACAGCAATTCCGGGCTTTCTTTCCGAATTCTGCAACAGCTTTCGCGATCTTGGAACGACACCCCGGGCGTGGATTTCAACCTCCCGGCGGAGAGCGTCGCTTCGTGCAATAAGGCTGCGCGATTCCCTGGACGCCAGCCGGCAGCGAGCCGCGTCGCACCGCCCGTTCTGCGAGCTGTCCACGGCGCCACACCTCCGCGCTTCCACACCTCCACATCGCGGAGGCGAGGCGAGGCGAGGCGGAGCGGAGAGTTGGCACGGAAATTTCAGTCGCGCGCAGCACGCGAAAGCTCGTTTAATTCGTAGCAGAATGGGCGCAAATGACGTTCGGCGCCGAGCCGCGATGAAAAGGAAACGGCGGGGGGGGGCGGCAGCGAGGGCGGTGGGGGTGGCCCTGGCGGCGGCGGTGGGTGCTGGGGGTGGGGGTTGTGACAGCAGTGGCAGTGGCGGTGGAAGTAGCGCTGGTGGAGGGTGGATGGCGGTGAGGGCGGTAGCGTTGACGGTCGAGGAGATCGGGGTGGCTGAGAGGTGGCGGCGGCGGCGGCGTTGGTGGAGATGGTAATGGCGGTGGAGGCTGTAATGGCGATGGCGGTGGCCGTAGCGCTGGTCGAGGATGGATGGCGGTAGCGTTGTCGGTCGAGAAAGTGGTGGTGGCGGCGGCAGTGCGGCTGCGTTGGTGGGGGAGATGGTGGTAGCGGGCGGTGGAGGAGATGGTGATGGCGGCTGCGACATAGAGAGCGGTAGTGATGGTGATTGCGGCGGTGGCTGTCGCGGCGTTGGCGGTGGTGACATTGTCGGCGGTGGTGGTGACAATGTTGGTGGTAGTAGTGGCAGCGGTGAGGCGAAAGCGACGACAATGGCGATGGTAACAGTGATGAGGCGGTAGCAATGGTAGTAGCGGCAGCGATGGCGGTGGTGGTGATGAGTGGTGAGGCGGTGGCGGCGGCAATAGCACTGGTGGCAGCGGCGGCGGTGTTGACAGTATCGGCGGTGACAGTGGCAATGTTGAAGTGATGGCGGTGGCAAAGGCAACGGCGGCAGCAGTGGTGACGGTTACAGCGACGGCGGTGACGGCAACTGAGGCAGGGGGACGCCGGCACGCTCTGCATTTGCCGCTCCGCCTGGATTTCGCCTCGCGAAGAGAAGATTTCGAGGCGGCTGCCGACGAATGTGTCGACGGCTGCGTCCGAATGTGCGCGAAAAAAGAAACAGCTTCCAGAGCAATGCAATGCGTGGCAACGCCGCGCGCTTCAGTCACCACTTAATCTCTTGTATTAGACGAAGACGTCTTTCCGCTATTATTGATACGCAAATGATCAATGAGCATACGGTGAATGCGAGTTGAGTTGCAAATCTGTTTCTAACTGCTAATGTTCCTTTATGTGATCACTCATTCATAAAATGCGTGCGAATGTGAAAAAAAGTTAAACGCATTTAGTATAAGGCCTTTATAGGTAGACTGACGCAGTTATTAGTAGTGACTGGCGTATTTTTTCATTGTTTCACTGTATTTACCTGTGATTGTTGTTTCGACGCTTGCTCACCGAATGAAAAAAAAGTGTTTGTAATTCAGAAATGTACTGAAATAAATTTTCTATCTGCCTAACGTGTTCGAAAATTATTTTTAAAATGCTCATTTGAAAACAAGCATTCAATTGTGTTGTGGAAATAGTGAAGAAGGCAATAAATTATGAAGGAAAGAAAGATAGCAGTAACAGTAGAAAAAATATATCAAGTCTGCATTCCTCCCTCCCTCAGAACGAATAAGCACTTGTTTTTTCCATGCCAATTGAAATATAAGAGTCATATGTTGAGCCGAGAGATTCATTATCTTATTATCTCATACACACACACACGCGCGCGCGCGCCTACACAGTCATACATTTTGGAAAAAATTAGTCGCATGACTCACTAAACACCGCTCGAACTCGCCAAAATCCCATTCTTCCTTCAGTTGCAGAAACGATCGTCATTATGTCCTTATATACAGCAGAATTGAAGTAACCTTTGCCGATCCGTCAGTCAGAGACCGCTTCCGCCCTACCAATCGAAACAAATGAGGTGGCATTCGCAGCGTCTCGGTCTACTGGTGACGAACTGAAAAATGTCTAATCACTACCTCAGAAAATATGTTCCTTTAGTGCTGAAAACAAACAATCTGCATTAATCCAAGGATGCACAGTTCGCATTCACGAGTGAACTGGGCACGATCATGGAATTTCTATAAAAAATTCTATTAAGTCATTTATGTTCTGTACGTTCCTCAGGGCGTCTTCTTGGGAGACGCTACACCATAGGGATCGGGACTGAGCGCGGGGCACAGGTTAAACCGGTGGCGAAGATAAGGGAAGGTGAAATGATAAAGGAAGTGGAGAGGGCAGGGTTGACGGCGGAGAGGGAAGAGGACAGAGAGAGAAGGGCGGGGCGCAGATGAGAGCAGGACAGAGATGAAGGGGGGAAGGAGATGAGGGCGAGGCAAAGAGGTTAGGGTCCGCTGGTGAGTATGGAAACGAAATCGACAGCGGTTGCGAATGTGAGTGCTGGGTCGGGCGCACCCGCAGGCGTCGGGGAGGGCAAGTGAGGTGAGGGTGGACCGGCAAATACAGGGGCAGAAGGAGGGGTCGCCTCGCCACCAGGTGTGCGTGGCTGGGACAGGGGAAGCGGCGAGCGCGGAGGGTGGGCGGAGACGCGACGGCCACACAGGCGAGGGGGAGGGGAAGGAGGAGCGGGAGGGGGCGGCGCGGAGCCGCGTCGGGCACACAGGGGCACGAGGGCGGTGTAGGAGGAGGGGGACAGCGCGGAGCCGCGAGCGCGACAGGTGAGGCGGTGAGCCACGCCCCGCTCACGCACACCCGCGGCATAGCGGATGTGCGGCACGTACTTAATTTGATATCCGCGCTGTCGCCGCCGGGAGGCGAGACGCGGCCACGCAGCGCGGCTGTGCTGTGTGGTGGGCGGGGCGGGGCGAGGTGGGGCGGATATTCACAATTAGCGGGGCCCCGCCACCCGCGCCGCGCCGCGCCGAGGCGGGCCCCCGGAGCAGGAGTTCCATCGACTCCCCCTCCCACCGCCCCTCTGACCCGCCCTTCGCCCCCCGTCCCACCCCCCGTCTCCGCACCCCCACCGACTGGGCATTGCCGTAATGCACGGAGGGCTTACCCTAAGCCCGCGCGGCGACGCCGTAATGTGCTAATGTGCGGGACGGAAAGGGAAGGGGCGAGGCGGGAGGTGGGAGCGGGGGGTGTGGGCGTGTGAACACTGAGCGTGGCGGGGGGGGGCGGAGGCGTCAAGGGCGCTGTACGGGGGCGCGGCGGCCACGGGGTGAATGCCCTCGCAGGTGCTGGGGGTGTCTGGGATCAACGTCAGGGTCAGCGTAACGGCACGTAAGAAAGTCCTAGAACAAAGCCTCTCAAACGTTTGGAAGATTGTTCCCTTTTACAAATAAATGTATAATTTTGCTCCACGATAAAAAAAAGTCCTTCAGAGTCGGGTTTTAAATATTACATATTAAAAGTATTAATTACTTTTTCACTTATTTTTAAAAGAGCAATTTTGTCAGAGAGTCTCTTGCAATTTTCTCAGAGAAATTCACGCTTACGTTTCAATAGCTCCAAGAAGCCTAACGCTGAACACTCGAGGTACGCACTCCTGCACTAGAATGTAAAGATGGAGAGTAAAGATAAAACGAAACGAGAAGTCTCCAAGAATGACGTGAATATAAATAGTAGTTTATGCAATTAGTTTATAATATTAAGCTTTATTGCATGAGTACATGCTTCGAAAACGAGCGACTTTAGGAGGGAGGTTTCAAATTCGTACGAATGCAATAAAGCAACATTATAAACGAGTTGCATACACTATGCTTTTGTATGACAGCATTATAAATTTATAAGAAAATCAAAATTTATTTTGCGAAACAACTTTCCTGTGATGTCTCGGGCATTTGACATACGTGTGAGAAAACGGAAGTCGGCTCTTCCATGTACCTCTACCTCCCCCCGATTCTCTTGCCGCGATTGGTTGAATGAGCGATGACGCAATCATTCTAAAATCTAATACGTGTTCATTTGTGCCGTAAAATGCCCGATTAACAACGATGTCTTGCACCAGAAAAGGTCATTTATAATGCTGGAATGCAAAAACCTATTTTATCTCCATTTTCTAAATATTATAAAGCAATAAATGCCAGTACGGAAGAGAAATGTAAAAACGGAAATCGCTGAATAGCAAATATCATTCGTGGACGAAAGCAGCGAATGAAGAAGACTTCATCACTTATCAGTAACACGGCCCCGCCAGGGCACACAACTCATTATCTTGTTCCGACGATGATAAAGACATCTCAGTCAGTGGTGTATCACCAATGGATACCAGTGATGCGTCGTATCCCTTCGTTATTCGGTTGCTTTTTTGATTACTAATCTTTATTTTAAATTTTATCTATGCAAAAATATATTGTCCTTTCTTTGGAAGCTTCAGATCACTGTATCAGTTACAGAACCTGGTTTTGTAACACTGTGGTTTCGCAAACGAAAGTTGCATCCACTCGCTTTCTTCGATTCTGCTGCAAAACCAATGACCTTCGAGAAGGTTGCGTATCAGGGGTAAAGGCTTACAAACACGTCACTGATGTTATTCCCATTCTCGTATTGTAGCCGCAGTGCAAATAGTTTCATTGATTGGCCACCCTGCGCGGTAACGTATGGAATTGGCGGAAGTAATTCAAAGTTTCTTCAACAGGGTGCTTGTACAGCAGGTTGTTAAACATCTAACTTAGTAAAACTTCAAATAGATGTTTGCGCTGGATCGTGACGAAGCTCCAAAAATGACCCCGAAACTATACAATGGCGTCTGAACACCAGGTTGCAGAAAGTAATGAAAGCAACCAGAGTTTCGTTGACAAACTATTTGCTACTTTCCACCACATCCCCTTCCCGATCTTTCAGGAGACGCCACTGTCCACGGTAGGATCACACCTGCAACTACGAATGTATTCTGCGCCACCGTCAACACGACTGGCCAGCAGCGCGTCCTTTGCGAGAGCGCCGTTCTTTGTGGGCCCACGTGCCCTCGGCCGCCGCCTGCTCCGATATGCAACCCGCACCGACGCCGCGATGCAGCGGCGGCCGTCCGCCAGGCGCCGGTTGATCATTTACGAATTTCAGCGGTTTTGTTACGAAGAGGGGAACTGCGTCCTAATTAGTTCGTTAGAGGGGCGCTGCTTGCGGGATGAAGTTGCAGAGGGGCTGGGCTGGCTCCCCCTCTTCTTCCTCTTTCGTCCTCGCCACCTCTGCCACCGCGCCGCCGCCGCCGTAGCTACGTCCTCCCTGCTGAGCTCCGCGGGCAGCCCTGCAATTTGCAGGGTTCACTGCGCTCCCGTCCTGAATACTGGGGAGAAGACGGCGACAGAGGTGGTAGTGATGGTAATAGCGGCGACGGCGGTGATGGCGGAAGTAGTGTCGGTGGTGGCGGTGGTGGTGGTGGTGGTGGTGGTGGTGGTGGTGGTGGCGGTGGGTGGGGGTGGTGGTGGTGGTGGTGATAGTAGTGGCGGCGGCGGCGGCGGCGGCGGCGGTGGTGGTGGTGGTGGTGGTGGTGGTGGTGGTGGTGATGATGGGGCAGAGATGACTGTGTTGGCAGTAGTGGTGCGAAGCTGTATTGGCGGGTGGTAGTGTTCGTTGTGCCGGTGGCGCCAGCGGTACTGGTGGGGGCGGCAGCGGCGGAGATAGTCGTGGTGGTGGTAGTCGTACTATTTGTGTTGTGGCCAGTTGTTTTAATGCATTAGACGGCGGCGCTTGTTGTGGTGGTGGCGACAATGAGGCGACGAGTTTGGTGGAGAGGGAGTCTGGGTTCCTAGAAGCCCGGACAGCTGTCTACACCGAGAGAAGAGCGCTTCAAATCAGTGCCTGGTGAATGCCTCGGCCCCAACACGTCTAAAGATGACTGAAGGCAAAACGAAACATGGACGTAATTCACTAGACGTTATTTTAAACTCAAGTCTGTGTGTTACAGCGCTAACTTCCTTCTCACCAAAGGGCGTTAGAAAGCCTTACAATATTTCCGGAATGAGCTGAACGCGCGCGTAAGCTCTGAATTCAGCTGTGGCGAAGGGGGTGCGGTTTGATTCATTATTTCCCGTTTCCGGACGTGCTAACGGCTAATGGTCGTTACTCCCGTAAGTGTAGTGCATGTTTTCATGAGAGTTGGCGGTGATCTCCCGATGGTTGGTGAGATCCGGCACTGATCTGCCTGTCGGCTTCCAGTGTTTCCCCGCAACCAGGTATCTCCCACTAGTGTGGCATCTACCCTGCCGGGTCACGCTTCAACTACGGTATCTAGCTCGTGTCGAAAATCCTGCCACCGGCCGGGACTCGAACCCCAGGGCACTGCAGTGACATGGGTCACCCTGCGCGTGCCCTGACCCACCTCAGCCGCTTGGCGAGTGGCCGCTTGGCGGTGGGTGACGGCTCCGGCCGCGGAGGCGATGGTGGTGACGGCGACGGTGAGTGGCGGCGGAGGTGCAAAGTCGCGGAGCCCAGTGGACGCCGGGTTCCTAGAAGCCTGGGCGGTGGACGAACGCGCCCTCTACAACCAAGAGCAGATAGCTTCAAATCGCAGCCTCTGGAAAACGGACAGTCGGAAAGCCCGCAGAACTCGACTTTACGTCGAAAATCCCATCAAACCAGCTCATCTCATCAAGGAATCGTTATACACTGGTTGAAAAATACCGCTTTTCTATACTAATGAAAGTCAGTCGTTATATCAATTGTTAATATTACAAATACTATTAGTCAACAAATAAAAATACATTTTACGTTCAGTATAAATGAAAATTCTTTAAACGATAACATGAAGTCCACTGGGCGCTATCCACACGCATCCACATGAGAGAGAGAGAGAGAGAGAGAGAGAGAGAGAGACAGACAGACAGACAGACAGAGAGGGAAATCTTTAACGATACTTTGAAAATACGATATTTTGAAGGCAATATATTTCCTTGATTAATTTTTTCATTAAAGGTAAACGTCTCTCTAATTATTGAAATTGTACGAATCACTTGTAAAACAAGTTATCCCATACCAAATTGAAAACGTACCGCAGAAATGAGTAAAAGAAACCACAAGCCTTACATTTTTTACTCAGAAAAAAAAAAGAATGTATGTGACCATGAATGACATTCATTGAGAATGACAGAGTGAGATGGAATAAGAATGTATAAAAGTGGCATAATCCAATGCAAATGAGAGAAGAAAGAATGATAATTTGAGTAAGGCGTATGTGCGGTGAGAAGAGAAAAAGAAAAGGAGAAAGGCGGGAAAGAGAGAGGGGGGAAGGAAACGAGGCGGGGGAGACGACGAAGGGGAAGTTTCGAGATAGAGTAATGAGAAGTCGCGAAAGACCTTGGAGTACGGCGTCGCGGAAAAGCAGACGACGCCGACCCGACGCGACAGAGGGAGGCAAAGCCACGCAGGGGAGGCGACTGGCGCACGGGCGTGACTCAGCCGCACGCGTGGCTCTTCAAGAGAGTCCTCTTCCGCCGCCGCCGCCGTCGCCGCGCCGTCTGAATGCTGAAAGGCGACGCATTCGCCGCGATGAGGTTTGCAGCGAGGGCGTCGCCATGATTCATAGCGACACAAGAGCCCCGCGTCGCGGGCTGGGGGAGGGGCTGGCGACAGCGGTGATTCGGGGAGGGGGGCGGAGAACAGGAGCGGGGGGGGGCGTTGGTAATTACACGCGTATTCCACCTGTTCTGCACCACGCGCATTAGAGGACGACTCGCACAGGAAGTCACTCAGTCAGGGTGCAGGTTGATCTTTCATACTGATATTGGACTGGGAGGTCGTGCAGAAGCATTAAGGCAAGTGAAAGAAACAATATAGTTTCGTAAAACTTGATATTGTAATTAGAATCGAACCTACCACGTTAATACCTTAAATTGCCATAAAATTCACATCCGTAGCTTGAATGATAGAAAACCTCGGTTTAATTAGGCAATACAAAGGTTTATTCAATTACAATTGAAAGTGTGTTGGATGCTTTCGTGTTGTTACGGATTAGTTACGCTATTTGACCCTAGGGCTTAGAGAGACGGGTGGAAGCGCAGAACACTCCAGAAAAGAAAACGCCAGAGACCATAATTTTATACCGGAAGTGGAGAGGTTGAGCAATAAACAGGAACGAACCTCCTTTTAGAATTCCATCTTTTCTGATTTTCTGTTATAAATTGTTAATTGTATCAGTAACTTCGTTTTATCGGAGGTAGGCCTGTTAAATTATTAATTCTTTGACGGAGAAATTGAAAACTGAGTCGAACGTAAATGGCCAGCTCATAATCACAGAACATCAAAGAGACCGAGCCTTTCACCTTCATCGCGCTTTGATCTAAATCACTTTTAATCCAACACTAATCCACGGCAATATTTCTTTGAATAAAAAATTTTGAAGCAAACATTTTTTGAATTCTTAATTACTTTCATGCAAACATTCCCCTGTTTAACAGAATTAAGAAGTGTACCACATCCCCATTCCCGTTTGCACCTAAAATAAATCCGAATCGTTTCTAAGGCAACCCACCGACCACGACTTATAATTTCTGTTGTCACTTTAATGATGATCTAAATCAGGGCTTTGCAACTCGCGGCCCGCCGGATCTTTTTGTGAGGCCCGCGACTGCTTTGAAAATTTTTATTACACCAAATACAATTGCACAATTCCGCTAAATTTTATTAATGATACATTAATTTTCTCGTTGTATGTTCATAAATCATTAAGTACGATGAATAAAAGTCGTATTTAGTTCGTGTATTTGTTTCAGTTTAATCTCGGTAGTTAGGGTAAAAAACATCTGACGGTTCAGCCCGCGGCTTGGCTAGAGTTTGAAATGTGGCCCATAAGCCCTTCTAAGTTGACAAGCCCTGGTCTAAATAATCGGTCATACGACTGAACCAACTACACTTTTCTTGAAACTAATATTTCCGAGGGAACAGCATTTGCTCCCGGCGCCTGTTCCATTCGATTAGCCAGCGAGACGGTGGCCGCCGCGTCGCGTCGTCCGCACAGGCGAGGGGACGAGCGCTGGGCTCATATTGTTCCGGCGGTGGCGGCGCAGACATCTGCGGCCCGCAGTGGCCGTCTGCTCAGTCTCCGCCCGCGCGCGACAATAGAACTCGGGAACCGAACGCGACCGCAGCGCAACGCGAGGAGTGAGGAGTCTGGACGCGGCAGTGAGCCGAGCCGAGCCGAGCCGCCGCCGCCGCCGGCAGCACATCTGCAGCCGAGAGCCGAGCGCGCTTCACCCTGCACAGGTGGCGTCATCGCCCCGCCACGCCCCGCCCACCTCCCCTCGACGCCACCGCCACCGCGCAACCGGCGGACCGGAAATTGCGTACTCGGATCCTGGTTTCCGGGGGAGGGTTCTAATTAGGTGGGGGGGGAGGGCGGGAGGGCACGGGTCGCCACGCGGGGACCCTTGAATGACGTTGGGGGCGTGGCGAGGGGGGGGGGTTGCGTCGCCCCTCGCCGGGGTTTGAACGCGCGCGGGCGGGCGAGCGGGCCGCGCGCCCAGGCACAATGGCGCGTTGTCTAAGGTCGCGCCGCGGGAGGGCGCGACGCTGCGCGGGACGTGCAGCGCTTGTTAGGCGACGGCGCGCGCGCGGCGGGCGAGAGGGCGTGGCCGGGACGCGAGGGCGGAGCGGCGTCGGAGGCGCGGAAGGCTGGTGGAGGAGGGAAGGGGCGGGGGTGGAGAATGCGAGAGCGGAGGACGGAGAGGCAAAGGTGGCGGAAGGAGGGCGGAGGAGGCAGGCGGGGATGATGGAGGTAGGTGGGGGTGGAGGAGGCAGGCGGGGGTGGAGGAGGCAGGCGGGGGTGGTGGAGGCAGGCGGGGGTGGTGGAGGTAGGCGCGAGTGTTGGAGGCAGGCAGGGGTGGAGGAGGCAGGCGGAGTTGGAGGAGGCAGGCAGGGGTGGAGGAGGCAGGCAGGGGTGGAGAAGGCAGGCGGAGGTGGAGGAGACAGGCAGGGGTGGAGGAGGCAGGCGGAGGTGGAGGAGGCAGGCGGAGGTGGAGGAGACAGGCAAGGGTGCAGGCGGGAGTGGAGGAGGCAGGTAGGGTGGGAAATAGAGAAGGCGGGAGTGAAGGAGGAGGAGGAGAAAAAGGCGGGTCGAAAGTGTAAACTGAGGCAGCGGAGGAAGCAAAGGCGGTGGACGAGAGGGGAAAGAGGCGCAGCGGGTGTGGAATAAGTGGCGGAGTCTGGAGCGTGAAAGACAGCGGGAACGGCAAGGGGCGGCGCAGTGGCAGGCTCATGAAGGGATGACGGGAAGACCGGTGCCGCGGAGGCGAGGGCGGTGACGGAGACCGGTCTGGGACGGAGTGAGCGGAGCGAGTGCGTGGGCGGCGGAGACCGTGGAGGGTAGAAGCGGCTGTGAGAAACGCCGATGGGACGGAGACGGGAGCGGTCACAGGAGACGACACGGGGGCGTGGTCTGCGACAGTCAGAGGGGAAACGATGCTCGGCGGGGTGGCGGGGAATGGTACGGGAGCGGGGGCGCGGCTGTCGTGCCAGCGGAGGGAGCGTCCGTGGCGAGTGGTGTTGTAGAGTGCGAATCAGTGCGCGAATTGGATTGTAAATGGAAATAACCAGTTGAAACAATAAAAAAGTTCAAAACTAAAACGCGACATTTAAAAGATACACATTTTTTCTAGATCTAAGGAAACGGTCAATGCGCCATTCTGGAAACAGGTTACTCAAGGCATGCAGTTGTAAGACTAGCTTTAGCTATACAGATTATAAGTACTCCCCTCTCCTAATAGTCACTAATAGCACACTCACACTCTCCTAATACTCACCTAATAGCATTCTTGATACCGGGTCGTATCCAGAAACTTGGAGTACAGCTATCCTCCAACCTATTTATAAAAATAAGGGCGATACGAACTGCCCAGAAAATTATCGTGGCATTAGTATTTTACCAGCGCTAAGCAAATTGTTCTGTAAAATTCTTAACGTTCGACTGAGCGACTGGGCGGAAAAATATAGTATAATTTCAAAAATGCAAGCAGGTTTTAGGCAAGGGTTCGCGACCACCGACAATATCTTTGTGTTAGATACATTAGTAAAACAGGCGCTTTCGCGTAAACGAGGCCATTTATATTGCAGTTTTGTGGATTTCGAAAAGGCGTTTGATTCAATCAACAGAGAATCGTTATGGCGAAAACTAAATGAACTAGGCTTATCACGTAAAGTTTTAACGGTGTTGCAGAGTATGTACAGAGAAGTAAATTTCTGCGTCAAGTGCGGTGACGAAAGTACAACGCAAAAAATAAAATCGACAGTAGGGGTAAGACAGGGTTGTCCTCTTTCACCGCTGTTGTTTATCTTGTACATAAATGATTTATTGACATGGGTACAGGAAACCGACACATCTGCACCGGCAATTGATGGCCTGAAAATTCCCGGATTACTTTATGCGGACGATTTAGTTCTATGCTCGGAAACGATTGAGGGATTACAGACGAGTTTAAACATCCTAGAAAGATATAGTGTAGCATGGGGATTAAAAGTAAATATTCAAAAAACAAAAACTGTGGTCTTCAAGAATGGGTTTATTTGGGGTAACAAAGAGAAATGGTATTACGCACAGGAGGAACTCGACCGTGTTAAAACTTTTACTTATCTTGGTGCAAAATTCTCTATGAACGGGGGATGGAATAAACACATAGTTGCGGCTCATAGTAAAGGAAGAATTGCTCTCAAAGAAATCGGTTGCGTAATGCGTAGAGTACCGGAATTGCCCTTAAAGGTGTGCGACACAATGTTTAAATCACTAGTGCTCCCAGCAATGAATTACGGGGCGGAAATCTGGGGAGTGGATAGAATAGACAGATTAGAAAGCATCGAAACAGATTATTATAAATTAATTCTTGGAGTCTCTAGATTCGCAGCAAATGTCGGCGTCTTAAGAGAGGTAGGTAGTGTAGGAATTTGGAAAGATTTAAAAATGAAAGCCATTAAGCTTTGGATTAGATTAGCAAGTGAAGAGTCCGACACGCTTATTCGCAGGTGCTTTAGAGCGCAATTACAGGAAAACGATCAGCGATATTGGTCGTATAAAGTGAAACGGGTACTAGAACGCGCAGGTCTGGGAGACGTTTCTCCTGAAATGGTTGAGAATAGGGGAACACGGGAAATAGAACGATTAATTTCAGATCGACTTTCGGATATTAAAAGGCAAGATATTCTTGCAGCATCGGCAGAAAAATGTTCGTTAGTGGTACAAATTCACACGAGTTCTGTATGGGGATGCGAAAGTTACGTACACACACTTAAAAGGGATGCAAGAGGGGGATACGCGTGGTTTAGGTTAGGGGGGTGGATGCAACGTAGAATGAAGGATTCGAATGACAATGGAATCTGTGTACTGTGCGGTGATAGAGAAGATTGGATCCACATTCTGTTAAATTGCTGCGCTACAGAAACTTGGAGAGGAAAATGGATGGGAATGGGGAACTATGGCTTCCAATTTAGAAACATAACGCTCGCTCAAAATATATTAGCTGATAACAGATCTCACTTTATGAAAGAATTAGGAATATTTTTAGGAAAGGTTCGAACTATCAGGGAAACGGTAATCAGGGAGTGGGAAAACAGTATTGGTTAGTAGTACGAGCGGAGCCTAGACTGGAGATAAAATAATTAATTCAATAAGCAAGAGATAATTAAATTAACTAGTAAGGTAGTCAATAATGCTAATCATTAATATTAATTAGTATATTAGTCAGTATTAATTAATTAATCAGTAGCAAATTGTTCGGAGAGGCGGTGGTGCGGGCGATCTTCTGTGGCGGTGTTTGATTTCAGGGGCTGAGGAGGCCAAAGACGGGATGGAGAAGATGCCCACGCCAGGAAATAAATAAATAGTTTAGAAAATAAAAACTAGTAGTTTAGCATGTACTCGTCTTCTGACGGCAGGTTTTGCCCCCTTCAGGGGGTTTTTCCTCAGCCGTACCTTATGGTCTCCTTTCCGCGGCTTTGATGCGATGAAGAGACCATTAGGGGTGAATGCCAGAATTCGAAAGGTTAGAATGCGGTAGGATGTAGGTATTGTAATGGCTTAAAGGCCTTCAGCCTAGCCACATAGTTAAAAGAATTGAAATTATGTATCAATGTGTCATAATTACCTATTAAATAAATAAATAAATAAGTACTCCCCCTTCTGCAGCAAAAGCCAAGTAGTGTTGCAACGCGCGCGCAGATTGTACTGCCCCAAAAAGTGACTAAATGATCGTCTCGCCAGGGATTCTGATGGGGGGGATCTTGAAAAAAAGAAAAAAAAAATCATTTGAGATGGCGCCGGAGACTGGGCGGGGCAGGGCGAGGCGAGGCGTGGCGGAGGACGGTGGGGCGGGGCATGGCGTGAGGAGTCTGCGGTTTTAATTTCGTCACAGGGAGCGCGAGCGCCTGTCGATGACGCGAGGCGAGGAGAGAGGGGGAGAAACGGCTGGGTGAAGTGGGAGGGACCAGAGTGCCTGTGTATGACTTCCTCTCGCGCGAACTCGTCCATCGTACGCACTAGGAAGCCTTCTCTCGCGAAACACGATGATAACCATCTATGTGCAATTCCATTTCCCGTATCCGGCACAATACGGACAATACCAAGACAATGCGAGTTCAGTAAAGGAACTAGTATTAAAATAATTGTCTTGGAATATCAAAGTGGAGATTGAAAATACGTTTAACACGAACTAGAAATGTTCCTTGGCTACAGTTTACGTAATGTACAATTAAGGGAAAAAATATTTGTTTCCACTATTAAGTTATGTTGTCAAGAAAACTAAAGAGTCCAAATCATACTATTGCCAATTTGAAGTAGATGTTTTGAAAACTTGTCGATATTATTGTAAGGCTAACAAGATTCACTTTAATACACCCAACACAGTTAAGTTATTTTTAAAATGTTTTACGTGGCCTTCAATCTGAAGAATTCATGGAGTTAATATCAAAACAAGTTCCTTTCATTCGGGACAATTTATACTTCACAGGCAAAAATATTGTCGTGTCCACACTTTGATATAAAGGATATATTCTCGACTTATTTAAGGAAGGAATGAGGGGGGTTTGGACTATATTGTTTCGTTAGAATTAGAAGAACATTCTAAATATCGTCAAAATAAAAAAAGATGAATGTTGTCAAGACAATGGAATGAACTCGGTTTGACAGCAAACACCTCAATTATAAACCGTAGCTTTACTGAAACGTCAAATGTAATTAACACAAGGCAAAATGACCTCCTCCTTTCACATTCCACGAAACATTTGCCATTGCACGCTTTCAGTTGCACAGCAAACTCAGGTGCACTCACCGCAGGACCTCAGCAAGCAGCGCGGCCGGCCCCCGTGCGCAGCGTGAGGCACTCACCTGCAACAAGAGAGAAACGCTTGCATTAGCGCCACTCGCAAACACCGTAGAGGCGGCTCAGCGGCCCAGCCCCAACGCCAACGCCAGCACCAACGCCAGCGCCAACGCCAGCGCCAACGCCAGCGCCAACGCCAGCGCCAACGCTAGCGCCAGCGCCATCGCCATCGCCAGCGCCAGCGCCAGCGCCCACGCCTGCGCCTGCGCCAACGCCAGCGCCAACGCCGACGTCAACGCCTGCGCCAACGCCAACGCCAGCGCCAACGCCAGCGTCAACGCCAGAGCCAACGCCACCGCCGACGCCGGCAACGCCGGCGCCAACGCCCACACCAACGCCAACACCCAGGCTAACGCCAACGCCAGTCCCAACGCCAACGCGCGCGGCGCCCGCGGGCGGGCAGGCGGCGGTCTCGCCACCTAGCCCGGGCATCGCCCGGGAGAGGGGCGGGCGAAGGCGGTCTCGCCCCCTGGCCCGGGGTCCGCAAGGGCGGTCGCGAGCGAACAGCAGGGAGGCGTGTGAGTGGGTAGAGTAGCGGGAGACGCAGGCGGGGTGGACGGACCAGGTAAGCGGGCAGACGCGTGAGTAAAGAAGGAAGGCCGAAGACAGGCTGGCGAACAAGGGAAGAGGGGGGCGAAGGGGGGGGGGGCGACATTGGCGGATGGATGCGCAGGCGAAAGCGACGGGACACAGGCGACCGATTGAAGCAAGGCGGCCGAAGGCGGGCGATGGCGGGCGGTGTAGCGTCGCAATACTCAGCGATGCCACGGTCAGACATGGGCTAGCTCACCATCAGTCAACTCTTCCCCAAAAATTAAATCTCTTTCTGAACAACAGACTTTTATTTTTTATGCTCCAGTACATCCAGATATTATGGATAAATTTATAAACTATCCATAGGCTATCTACTATAGCTTTGTGAATCTGCTAAGCAGGTCTACTTATATCGATCTCTCAAAGATTTCTGATTTTTTATTTTTAAGTTCCCCAACAACTTCTTCTGTGGTTCAGCAGTATATACGACTACGCTACAATGGAGGGGCGAAGGCTGACGAGCGTGAGGGCGGGCGGAGGCGGTTGGGTGGGCAGAGGTGAACGGGCGAAGGCTGACGGGTGGTGGGCGGAGGCAGGTGGGCAGAGGCGGGCGGGCAAAGGCTGACGGGATGGTGGGTGGAGGTAGGTGGGTGGGCGGAGGCGGGCAGGCGGGCGGGCGAAGGCTGACGGGTGGGTGGGCGGAGGCAGGTGGGCTGAGGCGGGCGGGCAAAGGCTGACGGGAGGGTGCGTGGAGGTAGGTGGGTGGGCGGAGGCGGGCAGGCGGGCGGGCGAAGGCTGACGGACGGGTGGGCAGAGGCAGGTGGGCAGGCGGGCGAAGGCGAGAGGAGGCGCAGGCAGACGCGGAAGGGCCACATGGGGCCGACCCCACGATGGCGTCCGCGCCGGGGGTGCGGGTAATCAGGCGTTTGTTGCCTTGCCCCAGTGGGGTATCGAACCGCGGGCTGCGCAGCGCCTCGCTTGGGGACCACGGGCGGGAGGGGGAGAAGCGTGGACGTCCACGCGGGCGCACTTCACGGCCCCGCCCTCGCCAGCGCCGCCGCTTCCACCGTCCCTGATGCCCAGGCTGCAGTCGCTCTCGCTATTGACACTGCCTCCTCTGCCACCACCACCACCGCCTTCCCATCCCGCCCCGCCGGTGCCCTGACGTCCCAGCGAGGATTAAGCGCGCGTTAAGCCCAACGGACGGCGGGGCGGCGGCGGCGCCGAGCTCAGATAGTGACGAAAATCGCAAGTCCAAACGCAGCGGCGGTCCTTGGCCGTGCGTGACCGCCACTAATATGCGCGCGCGGGGCGGGCGGGGACGGTGGCGGGGGCGGGGATTAGGGCGCGCTGTAAGCCGGACGGACGATGCATAAGGGGCGGTGCCGGCGAGCGGAATATAGCCGAGCGGCGCCGACGGGTTGAGGGAATGTCGCGGACTCAAGTAATGGGGTTGGCGACGGAAGCTCGGCCAACTCCGACGGGTGGGTGGAAGAGAGTGAGATAATGAGTGAAGCAAGGAGAGAGAGAGAAGATAGAGAAGAGAGAGAAGACAGAGGAGAGAGAGAGAGAGAGAGAGAGAGAGAGAGACCGTATGCGGGAGAAGGAGATTTCACGGGTTGAACTTGCAGAGGGAGGTGTTCTGCAGATCGTCTGGAGACGAGGATAAAAAGTGAGATGGTGGACTGTGATGTGCGCGCGATATGAGCAACTCGCAGCGCGGAGGTCAGCGCACTAGAGATCTACCTCTGGGCGCCAGGGTTCAAGTCCCGGTCGATCCGTTTTGGGTTTGTGAGATATTTTCTTGGGGGTTTTGCTGCTTCCCCTACTTCTCGTTCCAACCCTTATTTATATATTTATTTATTTATAGGAGTTCCTTTACTGGGCATCTAACGAGGGGCCCAGTGATCGAAAGCGTATGAAATAAGCCCCCGGCCTATCACCATTCTGATCATCAGTTTATATTCCAGGTTGTGCCAATATGATCGGGTACTGCAGTTATTGTAATATAAATTAACTTGTGTCTAATGAAAGCAGGTCAGAACTAAGTACAAGAGATTTGCATCCACGCAATGACAGGGGTAGTAAATAGAATATTAATAGTTCCAGCACAATTTGTAAGCAACGCTTGTATTTATACCTGCAGCGTTTTCGTTCGCATGTACGTCTTTTTTTTACAAAACGTTCAGAAGATTCAATTTATAAATTATTTTTAATGTCAATGTTTTCCTCAAAATTTCAAGCTACTTACATTTTCACAAAATTGTAATTCGTTCTCTGCAATCTTCAAAAATTGCATCTCATTATTTCATTTTCTGAAATCCTTATCTCTACTTTCGTTTCAACTAAATCGCCTGTAAAGGAGTCTCAAGATTACAGATTGAATATACTGAAATTATCTGCACGTCTGAAAATCGCGAATAAAGAAATCTAAATAAAAAGGTAATCTCGTGCTGAAGTCGAAAATGACCATCCAAGGAAACATTATTAGCCCTTAAACAGGGCAGAAAATTGCTGCCTATCCAGAGGGAGGTGCCTGAAAGATTCTACAGCGGCGGCGGACGCGAGAACGTGACTTCCTCGGACCGATGTTTCGACGCTGCAGCAACGGACGCCAATTTCCGACGAGCGAGGGCCCGGGGCCGTGGGGAGGAGGGAGAAGGGCGCGGCCGGGGAGCGAACAGGCGCCCGCGGGCGATGGGCGATGGGGCTGATCGCCATGCCGCTCGCGCGCTCGGATCCCGGAGAGAGGATCAGCGGGGAGGTTGGGAGAACGACAACTCGGGCGCTGGTGTGGGAGCACGGGGAGGCGAGAGCGACTGGGGCTTACGTCGCGGGACTTGCTAGAAAACCGGGAGGGTTAGGCAATGAAGCCGCGAGTTTGTAACTAACATTTCGTAGACCGAATTTTAGGTGCCAGCATGGGCAACACAAAAAAGTCTTCATCAAGATGTAAGTACCTGGATCTAAAGGTGTCTGTGCATGTATGAGAATGTTAGAGACGGCTGTTTCTTCCAATCACCGCCGCGGTTTCTTCCAATCACTAACTCGCGGATGTCAGAGTAGTATCTAAACAACGGGCTGAGGGATCATGGGCGATTTTCTCTTCCCCTTTCCCATAATGTGTCGAGCGATCGGCTGTTCCAATACTGCCTTTCGTCCCATTTAACCTCTATAAATTTCCAGCAGTAAGAAATACCATAGCTCGGCTCTAGTCATCAGATATTTTTTCGATATCAAGGGTTATAATGAGGAATGATGATAGTTACTGTTTGTCCCAAAATGTCTGGAACAAATAATAATAAGTTTGGGACTAAAAGATGTGTACGTGCGGAAGACGTGTGGTGATGCGCATGTTAACTCATAGACATGTAAAAGACACGGTGCTGACAGAAGCCAAGGGACTGATGACACCATTCATGTTGACGTACTCAGATTCTCAAGGCGTCGAGAATTACCTCTCTATACGGATTTCCACTTTGAAAAATATCCCTAGAGTTCGCAATGAGAGGAAAAAATTGGAGGAGATGACTGCGAAAAGAAGCGGATAAAATGTGAGATTAGGGAAGATTTGGGGCAATAAAACCGTTATTCAGGGAAAAAAGCGCTGCTAGACTTCTTTTAGCAACGCAATAATTGGAGAACGTGGATCCGATCAACGATGTTATCTGAGCAAAACAAGAAAGACGGAGAGCGGGGAAGGAAAGAGAGAGGAGTATATCAGAGAAAGAGGGAATAGGGTAAGAAGACAGAGAGAGAGGGATAATGGGGAATGGCGTGAGTGTGAGTGTGGTGTGGGGTGGGTGGTGGTGGTGGGTGAGTGGGGGGTGGTCGTGGTGTGTGGGTGTGGTAGCGTGTGTGAATGGGTGGGTGGTGGTGGTGGTGTGTGGGTGGTAATGGGTGTGGATGGTGGTGTGTGTGGGTGGTGGTGTGTGTGGGTGGTGGTGTATGTGTGTGTGTGTGTGAGAGAGAGAGGGAGAGGGTGAGAGGGAGAGAGAGAATGCAGCAAGACGAAAATAGATGCCAAAAAGCCAATGACTAGAGCAGGTCTGCCCGGTCGGCAGAGGCCATGGCAACCGCGCCAGCGCGTCGACGCGCCGGCGGAGCGGCTGCGGAGGTGGCGGGCGAGGCGGCGGAGGCGGCGACGCAGGTAGATGCTCGCAGGCGCCGCGCGTGTAACGAGGTCGCCGGCTATGTTTTATGCAGCAGGACAAGTCGCCCTGATGAGCGCGCGGAGCCGTACGGGCTGCGGCGCGAGGCGGCGGGGCGGGGCGGGGCGGGGCGGGGCGGGGCGGGGCGGCGGGGCGGGGCGGGGCGGGGAGCGGAGGGCGAGGCGGGGACGCGCGCCGGGGAGGGCAGCGCGGGCGGACGCGGGGACCCGGCGGGATTAAGATAAACAATAACTGGCGGGACGGCGGCGGCGGCGGGCTGGTGCTAACTACGAGGCTTATAAACAAGTCCCTGTGCCGGGGTGGCTAAAGCCGCACTTAACGTCTGTGTTAGCGCGATCAGAGGCGGCGACGGCGGCGGTGGCCAGGGCGAGGGCGGGGGCGGGGGCGAGGTTGAGGACGGGGAGGAGGCGGGGGCGGGGGCGGGACGGCGTCCGCGCCGGCCTAAGCGGACGTAGTGAAGCCAACAGCCAACAGAGCGCGCTTCTCAACAACCGCGCGTCCGCACAGTGCGAGGGCGGAGCGCGCCCCTGGTTTTATGCATCCCGCTACACAGTGAGCGGTACTCGATGGCCGGCCACAGGACGGCTGCAGCTACCAAAACGATCGACTTTGCGGTTCTCATTACACTCCAATTAATAAACGGACGAATAACATCATTTGCAGGTTGGGATGAGATTGTTACATATTGTTTGGGTATAAGCAGAGGGTAACATTTCAAGTAATTCCGATTTTTGACACCTTCACGAAATAAAAACTTGTGAAGTACGCGATACGATAATACCGCGTAAGGTGCCGAAGATTATAGTGATAACTGGGGAGGAACCATACACGTCGCATACTTAAATTAGAATTCACAAGTTTCCTCTTTATTTGAATTCTTTTCCAAATTATTTTATAAACGTACACTTGGAACAGTAAATTGTACTGCTGAGTCTAAAACGGAGTATGGAAGAATATATGCAAATCGTATTTCGCGACGTAATGGTATATGCAGTCTAATGAAATACGTTGCGTTTCCGCTTGGCCTATAAAATTCGTAAATTGCAACATAGAACATTATTGGGCCTAAAGATACAATTGTGTGTCCATATACACCACTTTCGAGTTAATCAATTCCACAAATTCTTCAAGAGTCCAGCAATTAATGACTGGTTGCCGAAGCAGAGTGACTTTCAAGTCATACTGAATTGATATTTTATCTTGTCTAATATAATGCTCAATTCGCCAGGATATTATATGTACAAGCGTCAACATCCGATACTCTGCTCTACAGCTGCAGCCTCATAACTTCTAATACTTGAAGCAATTGAAGTTCACTCTGCAGTTGAAGGTCGTGAGAATATTCACTTTGTAATACTATATTTACAGCGACAAATTGTGTTTGACAACAGACAAACAAAATCCCATATCCAACCACAATTAAAGTTATTTATTCAACCATCTTGGAGCACAATCAATAGCATTTACAGCCTCATTTTTTCCGTACCAAAAAAACTCGTCATCAATGCGAAACAAGCCGTTTTTCTGATCGTACTCGCACCTTTTTCCAAAATACGTTTGTGGAGGTTGCGTATGTTACGTGTTTGAAACATACGACGGATGACACAGTACGTAAACGTACAACGGATAATATAGAATTCATGCTACCACATTTCAACCACCAGGAACCCCTTACTTATAAGCGCCAGGATCAATACCGCTAAACCGCTTCTCCGCAGTAGGATTTCGCGGGCGTCCTGTCCTACAGCGTCCTCATCCTCATGATGACCGCAACGTCCTCGTGACTCGCGCGTGCAGGGGTGGGGGAGGGTTTTGGAGCCGTTTCCAATTAGCAGAGTGCGCTCGTGGCGGCGATGGTAGGGATGGTGGCAGTGGCGGTGGCAATTGCAATGGTTGCAGAGGCGGCAGCGACGGTGGAGATGGCGGCGGTGATTAGAGACAGGATTTCTATGTAATTACAAATTTTTTGTCATTCTACGTACCGTTCTCAAAATTGTAATCTTCGCGAATCATCGCCTTCCTAACACAATATGCAATTTATTCGTTACTATTTTTACATATTTAGTACTAAATTACATATTTACATACTTGGCTGTTTTTCACAATATATTTTCTTGTTCTATCAATTTTCGTCAATTTTATTACATATTTTTTACAAAAGAAGTATTTTTTTTCAAAAATCAGCATTTTCCTATATTTTTGGTGAAATGCAGGTGTCAAAAGTATCACTGATACCCCGTGTTTTAACCTGTAACCTTAATTTTCGAGAAAAATTTGCGACCGCCGACGTGTAACACTTCGATGAAAATATTGCATGCTGCAGTGTATGTTTGCTGGACGTAGATATCGCCAGTTTGTGCGATGGCTTCTATTGCGAATAGTCTGGCTGCCTAAACTACGGTCCTGGATTACAATAGATGAAGCTGTTACTACTGACGAGGAAGTTGAAAGACATCAACTTATGCTCTCTAAAATGTTTTTAAAAACGTATTTTAAAATTTATTTACGACATTTTTTCTAAATTTAATTTGTGTTATGTAAATGGTTGTTTAAGTAGAGAATTTTAATATCATATTATATCCGATTTTACATATTTATTACAAATTCTTGCTACTTTCATTACATATTTATTTACATATTTTGATGTTAAATACTACTAATAGTAATGATGGTGGGGTGTCAGTGCTGCTTCCGAGAACTAGGCCGCAGCCATACCCGATACATGGAGCTGTATTCGAGCTGATTATTTTCGGGAATGGGAGAAGACGGCGTTGCTTCCGTTGTCAGGTTCTGACTGTGCGAACGATTGCTGTTGGTGGTGTCAAAGGGAGACCATCTTGAAGATACGATAATGTGCAGGGATGGAGCAAACGTACCTCGAAACGTGACAAAAATCAAAATAATAAATTTGCACCAAATAGGTAATTTTACGAAACCTTGGGCACTATACTACCGAAAGGAAATTTAGCTGGTTCAACTATTTCTTCAAGGTGGTCTTCCTTAACATCACCAACAGCAATCGTTCGCACAGTAAGAACCTGGCAACGCAAGCAACATGGCATTTGCCAAGCCATTTTCTCCCATTCCCGGAAATAAGTCAGATCTAACACAGTTCCATGCGTTACAATTGAAGTAAGTCTTCACTCCGAAAGTGAGTGAAGAGTGAGGGACGAGGGAAAACAAACGACATTCTAACCTCCAACTACCTCTAACCAGCAATTGTAACTGCAATCTTTAATTACAAGGGGAATTATGGAGAGAAAAAATGTTCGTTGATGTTCTATCTAGCATTAGGTACATCCCGTCAATACGCGTTCCATTTATCCACTCGCGTAATTGCAATTAGAAGTTTGTGATAAAATACCTCCATGACGCGACACGTTTCTCCTGTGTATTCGCGCTGCTTAATTAATAACAATTAATTGGTATGAACTGTAAATTAGTCTAATTCTAAGAAAATTCATAATAATTTACGTGTTCGGGGAAACGTTACTACAGGGCAGAGTTCTGGCATGGGGAAGTTTTCTGCATTCAAGAAATGTATAGTCAGGAGGAAAAGAGACATTGAGGTGAGGGGAATTCTTAACACACGAAGCAATAAAACGCACGGCAGTAGTTATTCTCTAAAATGAATATTTTAAAAGTCATTAACTTTTTTAATACATTCTAAAGGTAGTGTCATAAGGGAATGTATTAACTTTTTTTAAAACATTCTGACAAGGACATCACGAAGTGATGCCTCCCACACTCCGAGTCCGCATAATCCAAGCGTTTCAGAGATTCCAACCTTCATCTATTTTACGTTCAATGGCCAACCCCATCGAAATGGTAGCGTAAAGCGTACTTGAATAGGCTACTTGACTTGGTAGCTTCAAACCACAAACGCATTTTATTTGCGCACTGTTCTCTAGAGGTGAGTCTCCAAAACATACAACTGGTTACATTCGGTATCAACCTTACTATTTTAACCGCGCTCTTCAATTTTGACCTTAAACCACAGATGCTCAATCTCACTCATGGCATTCAAAATACACAATTTACAAGTTATTATTACAATTTCAGGGAACCTTCAATAAACAATGGCCGTCCTTGAGCTCAGTGAAATTAAGACATAATAATAGTTACACCATTCTTCAACACTAAGAACCACGAAACTTAGCATGAACGCGACAAAACACTTTCAATTACCGCAGAGTTAAAAATGAACCATTACAAGAATTAAACGGAGTACAATACTAAACATAGAACATTAAAACAAAAAAAATAGCTCAAATGAAACTCGAGTTCGTACCAATGCGCTACGACGTGAGCGCCAATGCCGGCGGCGGGTTCTGGAAGTATGGCGGCGGTGCGTTGCCCCCTCCCACAACAGGTGGCCCCAGACGCGGAGGGCGTGGGAGGGGAGGGGGTCGCCCAGATGAATGGAGGGCGCCTGGGGTCGCTTTTTGTCTCGCGCACATGTGCACCGCCCCCGCCCCCCCCCCCGCGCACATCCGTCTCCATCCCTCACGCCCCCGGCGCCCGGCTGACGAACTAAAAATAACCCAAGACCAGCTGCGTGGCCGCCCTGTCGCCCCGCTGTTCGGCTCGGCATCGGGAGTTAAACACGGGCCACACGGCCCCCGTCAATGGAAGCATGCTTCATTCTTATGATCATTTTACCTTGACATGCCAATAAGCACGGACAACGATCTGGACGAATAGAAATACTCCACAGGATGACTCATATAAACTGATGACAGACATAACCGCTGTATTCGGTATCACATCCAAAATGTCCACGAACCTAAAGTTAGAACAATTAAAAAGTTCTTTCTAATATATGGTACGCACTATGTATTTGGAATACAAATGAAAACGTACGACTTACGGCCTGTAAATGAAAATTCTCACTTTACATGATCAAATCACATTAAATGGATTCAATGTTTTTAAGCTGAGAAAACTGAATATAAAGTACGAAGTAAAGTACGCAGAGGTAATTCTCCAAAATTAACACGGTGAATAGGAATTTTTTGAGAAATATACCATTTTTTAATAAAGTTTTTTTCAGTTACAGAAAAACTGGCAGAAGAGACGAATGTTATGAAATAGATTAACAGACAAGTTTCAAATATTATCCTAACTGTCCATTAGAACACTTCCACATTTCCTGTCAAAAATCAATGCATTTCAAATAAAACCCCAATTTAACTACCTGGAGAGAGAAAAATACTGGAGATTGAAATTATTAAAGTAGAATCAGCGTTGATGAATCCCCAATCAATTACATCGCGAGGCAGTTAGCCTCTTTGGAAACCACAAGAAGTAGCATTTTGCATGAGCCTTCGTTCGGCGCAGCGGATCAATCACTCTCGGTTGGCCCCGCAAACGACGGTGTCACCTCAAATTACAGGGAAACGACTGCAATGCATCCCACTCGATTACGCTGGCACCACTTGCACGATCGTTCAACGGACGATATCGGGTAATTACGGAATAGGAGGAAAAATGTACACAGCTCAAAACTACAGGTATGTCAGGCATTTCCTTGTGGGTTGATTTGCACAAAGGGAATGTTACTGATGGTATCAGCAGGAAAAATTAATTAAAAACATAGTTCAATAGAAACGGCCGTACGTACGATAGTAAAATAAGATTAAAATAAATATTTTCAAGCTCTTTAACGAATTTCATTTTTCTGATAAACAGACTCATTTGAAACAGGTCGGTTTCATAACTAAAAATAAATCGACAAATCCTATACTTGCAAGAGATACGAACGCATTTCTCGTATTTCTAATAGCTGCGATATCAAATCCACATATATGGTGAGATTTATATTTGATTTTTTTCTAATACTTTAAGATAATAAAATTCAGTGAGAGTTTTAATTACACAAGCGATAAGTAGGTGCACTGCTTTCTCAACATAGTTTTACGCTCCCTCTGAAAGTTCCGATTATCCGCCCAACAAGAGATATTGACTGAATCGTTGTAAATGAAGAATTAACGCAGGACATTTCCAGAGACGTGTCAGAAAGAAATTTCAGAATACTTGTTTCACACACATTCCAAACGGCGTTAATATACTACTTTCATTGCAACTATGGAGAATTCGAAACTTTCAAAATTCTTGAAAGTTTGTCAGATATCAAACTTCACGGACAGACATCACAGTCGTATGCAGCCAGACATGACTCAACTATATGTACTTAGATCCGTTCGTAATTTTCGTCCGAATCGATACCCCTAACAATCGACAGAAACAAGTCGGTCACACGACAGATGTTATGCGCTCTTGCACCGTTACGAAAGACAACTCGTCAAAGGAATTGAAATTGTGTAGACCTGCGTAATTTTGTGTACCAGAACTCGATCAATCTAAAGACAGCCACGAATCGTATCTGTTCTCAATCTACAATAGGACTTGAAAATGTAGTTTCATGTCATGGTTACCCTTAATAGGTATCTTCGGGTCATATTTGACCCACAAGAATTTAGTTTCAGTTTAAATTCTGTGATTTCAAGCCAATTTCCCTGTTCTGTTAACTAATCTTCATGATTAATAATCTTGAGAAAAATGTGATTTGTTCTCGCATAGTGGAGCCTGGATCCCTGAAAACCCGACAATGCATTTTTCATATCTTTACACCATAGTGTGAAAAATTAAATATTATGATTTCAGTATTCCCAACAATGGAATATTTGTAATATTGCATTATTTGTAGAATGAGTTAATAAATATACGAATGTACTTACTAAACAACAAACTGAGAACTTCAGAGATACCACTACTCATTAGAATATTTAATTGACCAAAAACATGCAAACAAGAAATTGTTGATTAAAAATCTTTAAGAACATCTTTACTGAAACGTCAATGGCAATTATACATGAATAAATACAAACAATTAAATTCTAACCAAGCAAATTATAAAGAGACAAAACTTTAAACATATCTGATATGCCATTCATACATTTATGCCAATTTTATTATTTAAATAGCAGACACATATTTATCATCCCATTTTATATTTAAACACGCGGTCGCCCACAATTAGCTAGCATACCAATAACATAATACTTGTATAATGAAAAATACTTCTTTTTTCATAATGACCTCATCCAACTCGTGCAGATTAATAGAAAATCAAAAATTGAGAGGCCGAGAAAGATGAAGTGGATTTAATTCAATGTATTTCCAGTTACAATATTTGAAGAAATTGTGTTCAGATGTCTTTTCGTTTCTAGTTTCATAAAGTAAAAATTAGACTGCCAAGTATAAAATTAATATGTAGGTTTTCACGCACACGACGATATCGTTTATGAGACCAAAATTTATAATGCGAGTACCCAATTAAGGATTTCTCTTAAGCACGCAGTACCCTAGTTTATCGCCAACAAGCTTTTTCTTCAAAAAATCCTTATATTCAAGCACTATCACTCAATTATTAGAACTAATTAATATTACTTTTCACTTCACTTAAGAATAAAAAATACAAATGAGATGTGAATTTGAAATTAAATTAATGCAACTGTTAACGATATTTATTTTATTACTATCCGTCAAAGATTCTTTTTTCCGTTTTCAAAAAGTCTGAAGTCTTGAAGTTCAAGATGCTATCTAGATTTTAAGGTCTTAATTCCACGCAATATATTCCAAATTTTACTTACTAGAAAATTGAAACTGTCAACGAAACCGAACAACCGAACCGAACAACTTTTGATAAGTTTTAGCACGTGTTAAGAATGTAGGCACATTCTGTATATAGTAGTTGGTTGTCAACTCTGCAACTATGGCAGTAATGAGATAATTTTCATGCAGAATCATTCTTTTGCAAATTTATTTCGAATGCCATGCACACGTCTCGTAATATATTCACAGTTAAATGAAATTTCGTTCTCAATAAAATACGTGCATCAAAACCTGTACGAAGCATGCATAAACAAAATTTTTAAAAATATTCTAAATTATCCTGACGTGATGGTTAAACGTTCACATTTCATTAGTATGAACAAATAGTCGTGCTTACATTTGCAAACGTTATTTGAATTTATAAATTTCCACTTGCTTTTATATGCTTCGAAAGTCAAAACACGCATCAACGAACAAACGATAATATTGTAGAATATTATTTAAAGTCATTGTAATATCGAATACAGTATAATTTTATTAATTTGCTAACGAGCTTCTGGCATACGAGCTTCTGACATACATTCGTAAGGCTTGGGCGAGGGGGGACTCTCTGTCAGAGTCGGTGACCGAGAAAACAGCATCATAGAAGTAATTTGTCCTAGGAGACTTTCGGGAAATAGTCGTGAGAACACTAATTTGTCTTGCAAAATTCATCCCCCACAACATCGACGCAAAATCACGTAGTTTCATGAATAGCAGCACTCGCCTTAAAGATGCATGTGATATCAGAACTTGGCACCTTGTAAAAAATATCGTCGGCCAAAGGTTATAATCCAAGAAGTCTCCCTTGAAGTGACCCGGTATCGTTCTTTTCAGCGATCTGTTTCATTAGTCGGATAGTGGGACAGAATCCAACAGTGCAAGAGGCATTGAAGGTTATCAAGGCTGCATTTCGATACTTTAGACAGTGGACAATCAAGTACGGAGAGAGAACAAACTCTGGAAAAGGATCTACAGAAATTACTCATGAAATATGTACGAAGTAAACAATTGAAAATAACTGATTTTTAAGGCCAAATAAAGATACTGAAGTTTTCAATTGATGCTGTGAATGTAATTTCCTGCATCTCTATATTAATAAAATGGAAAGAATTCTATTAAATTTTGACATCATCGGATTCAGCGAACCTCTGATATAATGAACAAAAAATGTTAGTCCCCAAAAGTTCACTACAGCCGGAGTCGAGTGTATTAAGAGCTCAGAAATGTACTGCATTTCAGCAATGGAAAATGATAACGTGTGTTGCACCGAAACGTATGTTGCAGATAAATAGTAAATGCGACAACTGATTCCTTCACAGTATAATTTATAAAATTCATCTTCAATCTGTTCAATGCACACTTGGGCAGGGAGATCTAGCCAGCAGCAGCCCTTTTACGAGCATTTACATCCTTGCCGCCATGAAAAGTGTGCAAAACAGTCATATCCTTCCTTGGAGGAGGTTCCATAATCGATGACACCGAGGTGACCGGAACCAACAACCATCGGATGATTTCTCTGTACACGTGCCAAAGAGAAGATACTCGTACATACTCAGGCCACGCAAGGCCCCAGATCTCCCCTCGGCTGGTCCTGCATCCGCCTGCATTGCTGCGCGTGGGACGCTCTGCGCAACACAGAAACGCCCCCTCCCCCCCCGGCGGCCCAGCAGAGCTTCTGCTGTAACGCTCGGGGATCCGGTTCCCACAAAACCGCGTGCGGGTCGCCTCGTCCCGCCTCCGTCCGCTCCACGCGCCGCCAGACCAATCATGCATCGTTCCTGCTCGGACCCGCCATGGATCGCTCTGCCCCGCCCCTGTCCTACTTCTCGCGACGCCCCGCGATGCCACGCCACCCCAAATCAAGCATCGTCCCGTCCCGTCCCGTCCCTATCTCCTCCCCGCACCGCCGCGCCACGCCAAGAGCGGGTCCGTCCCACCACGCTTGGGTTCGTTCTGCGCTGCTCGTCCCGTTCCGCCCCGCCCCGCTATGTCCCGCCCAATGACTCCTCCCCGCGCCGCCCCGCGTCGCTGCGCCCCGCCCCGCCCGGGTCCTCCTCACCCCGCCTGCCCGAGTCCGTCCCGCCCTGCCTCGCTTGGGCCTGTTCAGAGCTGCTCGTCCCGCTTCCGCCTTCTTTCCGCGCCGCCACACCACGCCCAGCCCCGCCCCACCAAGCATCGTCCTGCTCCGTCCCGTCCCATCCCGTCCCTATCTCCTCCCCGCGTCACGAGCGGGTCCGTCCCGCCTCACTCGTCCCGTTCCGCCCCGACCCGCCAGGCCTCGCCCCTACACACAACGCACCCGCCGGCCCGGCCCGGCCCGCGTCATGGACAGCCCTGGGATAATCCGACACCGCGCTTCCGTCCTCCCACGCCCGGCCGTGGAGCGGCCCCTGCGGCTGCGGGATTGGGAGGCAATGCGGCGCAATGCGGCCGCACTAGTGGATAGTTCGGCAGTAATCAGCAATTTTATTACGCAAAACCATTGAAATATTCACTAGAGAATTTGAGCTGATTCAGGAAATTATCAGTAATGTTTCTACTGGTTGCAATTATTAAATAATTAAAGAATTAAATAAAGATTTAACACGGATGGGTTCATCCATAAATTTCGTAACGCTAAAGGGGGCAGGGGGTCTGAGGCAGCGTTACATAGATGAAAGGCAAGTGCGTTAAAAGGGGGCATTGAAAATACTCGAAATTTGCGTTAAGTAATTTACAGACGGCCCCTAAGTTATCATGTGTGTTAGCAAGAGTAAAGGTAATAAAGGTAGTGAAGAAAATGAGAGGCGGGATCTCGGGTAAGAGACTTGACGTGCAATTTCGACATCACATAAGAAGCTGGTCAGACGATGCCACTGGGTGAATGAGATGCTATGGCCCGGTTGCTCTGATCGGTGGTTCCGCCCATCAATCCCTGGCGGATGCCGAAATACTACCAGAAACTAGCCATAAACCGGCCGTGGACCTTTCCACATCGTCTTCCGTTCACAAGGTGAGGTGATGGGCTCAAGCTCGTAGGTGCTTAATCACGTTTGTTTGAATTTCGATATTGAAAGAAGAGAATAATAAACTTCTTTAGCCTCAACAGGACTGATTCACTTAAATACTCTGAGATGTATATTCTACACAGTATTAATGAAATATATATATTTAAGTAATGGATAATAAATAATATTTAAGTAACGGATACTCTGCAATGAATGAAATTTTTGATGAACAATTACTTATTACCAAGGAATAAACCTGAGATTTTCCAAAAACGAAGGATTTCTATTTTATAATTAGACAGATTCAGTGAGAGTAAATAAGATGGAACACGCACGAAAGATTAGAATGGCGAAATGGACACAGATCCAGCAATGGTTGTTGTGACCTAAGGCGATTACAGACCGCCTAATAATTGAGCCGTTCCCCATCAGAAGGCTGTACCGCCCATCCCCGCAACCGCTAGCGGCCGCTCGCCGCTTCCGAGAACGTGTCTGCGCCATCCGCGGGCATGAGGAGGCCGCCAGGAAGGTCCTCGCGCATAGGGGTCATCCATACATTACGTAATGCTAAAGGGGGAGGGGGAGTCTAAGACAGCGTTACGCTGCGTTACATCGAGATAGGGAAGTGCGTTACAAGGGGGAGGGGGTATTGAAAGTACTCGAAATTTGGGTTACGTAATTTAATGGACAGCCTCAAGTGACGGATCGTGGGGGGGGGGATGATGACCCTGCCCCCCGCCCAAAAGGCCTGGGGATTTCGTTTGTTACCTTCCTTTATAATTCACAATGAATTTAAATATTTATTTATATTAAAATTATGTAAATATTTAAACAATATTATATTTTATCATATATACACCACAAAAATAATATACAAGCAAATAAATGTGTTTATTATTTAACAAAAAACTATGATGCCCCCCCCCCAATCAACGGCTAAATCCGCTCCTTATCGTATCCAACTTCTGCCAATGAACGATGAATGACCCGACCCGACCTGCCCCTCTCCTCCCCAGCTCGACCCTGTACTGTCCTGTTCCATCCCGCTCAACTCCGTCCTGTTGCGCCTAGCTCAACCCAACCTACATCCGCCCCGCCCCCGCGAATTGCTCTATTCCGCTCCGCTTCGAACCGCCCGAGTCCGCTCAGCTCTGCCCGGCCCGGCCCGGCCGGCCCTCGCGCCACGAGCAGCCCCATCCGCCCCGCTCCGCCGGACCCCGCCTGCCGCCCCCCTTGCGCGCCGATGTCCTCGCCGGCGACAAAGCTGATTATCGCGACCTCACGCACACCACGGCCGCATTGTGCGCCACGGGAGACGCGTTCGCACCACCGCCGGTGATGGCGCTCGCGCGTTTACTAATATTATCGGCCTATTTACCCAGCGATAGACGCCGCCATTATCCAATCATCGGAAGCGCGTTCGTTCTGATTGGTGCGATTCCTCTATTCACTCTGTCAGGGAAGGTTAGTCAATTTTCGTTACATTGTCACGCCTTCGTAAATTTCGGCTTGTGCGCGTAGAATACCTGTCGGCGAAAATTATTGTCGAAAGGCCACAACAGGGAGTTCCAAACTATTGGGTATACTTATAAGTTTTGCTCCGTTTATTTTCAGTAATGGGTTAACAGTGAAACTTTTTCCAGAAATATTATTTTTTCCCGTTTCCCGTCCCTCTACGTCCTAGAAAACGAGGTGTTTTTTAAACATTCACTATTCCCAATGTCAAGATCTTAGTCACATTAAGTATTTTTAATGTAAATTTAGGTTTTAAATTTCAAGAATTATATAAATGGTGAGTTACTGGCTATTTATTATATATAATGGGAAGTGTTATGACGTTAATAAATTTAAATACTAAACTCCTTTTGCACATGTTGGAGACTAGTCTATAGAGAGAAGAGAGTAAAAATAGTGTTTGTTTAAAAAAATATGTCAATTAATTTATTGAAGAAGGAAGATCTTCTCATTACATGGCTGAGGTAAGCGATCTGAACATTTGAATGTGTATGGTAAACTTTATCCTCTGAAGCGGGCTGGATAATGCGTACGAACTAAAGTTTTGAAAAACGTAACTCTGAAAGTGATCTGCAATAATAACAGATGAATTTTGAACGAATCCGAAATCGTTCAATTCCTTTGAAGTGGACAGATTGAAAGGTGAAGAAGAACTAACTCACTTTCAACAAAGAATTTTATTTCGAATATCGGATGCAGCTGACGTTTGATTAATATATCAAAAAGTGTATCTTCGGCTTTTACTAAACCACTCAAACGTGAAAACGCTCGTTATATAATGCTAATAAATTGAAACATTTTTATCTATTTATACAGTTCCAGGAAGTAAAACGCAAGTAAATACGAATCTGACAGTTATGTACCCTTGATGACCTGTTTTATTACATTATTTCACTGATTAGTTCTTCCAGCAGTTTCCCAGAAACAGGTCAAAAGTGGTAGAGTATGTTCGAATTGCTAATGAGGGGATGGCCCACAAAAGCGACTCTCATAGTTCAATTTGGTACTTATTTATTGACCTATTACATCGTACTGTCACTTCCTAGTACTTCAATTCCTACATCCTATGCACAAGATCTGGGAAGCGAATGAGGAAAAAGCTTGTTTCATGAATTCTAGGAAGGGTATTGACACTGGAAAAAAATCTACCATCATGTAAATCTATCAAGCGTAATTACCACCGAAATGAGTCTCGCTCGAAGACAATTTTTACATATGGGTGTAAAATTAGTTAATTTAGTATAACGTGGTAACATGTTCATTAGTTAATTTTGTATAAGATAGTAACGTGTTATTCAATGGTTACACATTCAAGTGCCCCTCCATTCCTGTACCTAGGAACGAAGAACATATTTGCAGCAAAGTGTTTGTCACCCCGTAGATTTCATTTAAAAGAATTTGAACGCTCGTGAGCTGACCTAAATATGGCAACATACCGAGGGGTACAGTCTCGCTGAAGACTGTGGTCCAGGCTATCCGGGATGAGCCGAGTCGTCGATTTGGTGGCTGTCGTTTCGGCCAACATATGTGGCCTTCCTCAGAGCGTACTGCCACCAAACCGACGACCAAACGTCAGCCACCAAAATCGACGATGCGGCTCATCCCGGATAGCCTGGACCACATGAATTCCGGCCGCGGAAGCCTATGCAATCGCTGAAGACTTCTTCTTTCAACACGACCCCTTCGCTCTGAGCCAAGGGAGCATTTTTACAGGTTCCGTTTAGTTAAAATATAAAAAAGAGAGAAATCCTCAAGTCACATTCTTATCAATATTTCATCGCGACGGATTATGAGCAGCTGGTTCAGTTTCGAGCAGCTCTTGGAAGCAGAGTTGCCAACTGTCCCGATTTTGTCGGGGGAGTCCCAAATTTTTTGAATTTGTCCCGCGTCCCGGCAGTAACCTAGTCGGGACGGCAATTATCCAGATATTTTAGACTTTTCATTTAAAAAGTTGATTTTTGTTTATAAAATTGATTTTTATTATAATTTTAAGTTTTTTGTAATCGAAGTTTACGGCAAATAAAATGCCTAAAATTACATTACTTTGCCCTTAATTTTCCAAAATTTACCCCGGAGCCCTCCCCCCTCATTGAAGGTGATTGGATCTGAGTCCCGATTTCATCCAGACAAACCCTGCTTGGATGCCTTCATAGCTACAAGCCTGGCTGTTATGATATACAAACGTCGGGCCAGTAACGGCCAATGTTAGGACCTCCAAAAACACAGTATTGACAAAAGAAAAATAGTGAACTCGAGAAGATTTGAGAATCATTATGCAGTGATGCAGTGACATGCTGAAAACCAAAACAAAACGGAAGTGCTATACTATGCTAAATAAAATAACAGAAGCTTTGTTTAACAGTTACCTTTGCTATCCTTTCGGCATGGGCCCCGCCCCTTTTCACCCCAACAGCATTGCACCATGATGAGGCGCGGGTTCGACACGCGGGCGGCCTTTGGGGGAAGTATTAATGGCGGCGTTCACTGCGACAGGGACAAAGCGCCCATTCGGCGCACCTGCCGCCGCCGCCGCCGCTGCGCTGGCCGAAGCGGATTTTTTGAACGTTCCGCCTGTCAGCGGCGCCGACTGACGCGACAGGGCGCGAGTTGTTAACTGCGGCTCATTGAATCCGCGGGAAGCGAGAGCGCGGGCGGGGAGGCGCTGGAGCAGGGGGGCGGGGAGGCCGCGGAGCAGGGAGCGGGGAGGCGCTGGAGCAGGGGGCGGGGAGGCGCTGGAGCAGGGAGCGGGGAGGCGGTGGAGCAGGGAGCGGGGAGGCCGCGGAGCAGGGAGCGGGGAGGCGCTGGAGCAGGGGGCGGGGAGGCGCTGGAGCAGGGGGCGGGGAGGCGCGAGGGATAAAAGGGAGAGCGGGAAAGATAACGGAGGAGAAGGGAGGTGAGTGGCGAGGGAGATGGACGGAGTATGTATCGAGAGAAACGACCTATGGCGGAAACGGAAAGAGGGGAAGGGAGAAGAGAGCGGGAATGGGAGAGGCAGTGGGGGAAAGGGAGGTGACGAGACGCAGGGAGAGGGAGGTGACGAAAGAGGTGGGGTAGGGGGACGGGAATGGGAGACAGGGAGAAAGAGAGAGAGAATGGGGGAGACGGGAATGGGAAACAGAGAAAGGGAGAGAGAGAGAGAGGGGGGGGGAATGGATGGCGAGGAAATGGGAGGCGGCGAGAGGGAGGCAATGAGAGGAAGCGGGGAGTGGGAGACGGGGAGAAGCTACGGGGAGTGGGTGGTGGGGAATAGGAGGAGGGGAGAGGGAGACAGAGAGGTCCGGGAAGGAGGGTGTTGCGGAGTGGGGGAGGGTACAGTGGAGGGGGAATGGGGAGTGGGAGAGTGCGAGGTCAGCATGGGGCGTCGAGGGCGAGTTTAAAGCGGGGAAAGAGACAGAACGGGAGCGTGGCGAGGGGCGAGAGGGAGGGAGGGAGGGAGGGAGGTGTGACTGACGTGTGACTAGTGCAGCGCAGCGGCGCCGTGTCGGTGGACGCCGCTGCCGTTCCCGTTGCGCTTGGCCGACCGACCCCGTACGCGGAGTACATCATGTTCCACCATCTCCTCTCCCTTGGACAGAGTTAAAGTGGGCACGTTAAGGGGTGAAAAGCTGATCACGAAACAAACATGCCCTAATTTTCACCAATTAATTGTATACGCGATATAAATTGTTGATTGGGCAAAAGCAAGGGTAGAACATGTTATGTTTTCGATTGTAATGAAAAAAGAGAATCATCCACAAGTTTCGTTGCTGGAAAGAGTAGCCATTCACTGATTTCAATTTATGGCACAAAAACTCTCGGCTGTAGAGAGGCGAGTAAAATGATACCTTTTTGCAATAGAGGGTAACGTATCACCCGGTTTGAACTATTCCAGGTACATTGGGCCCGTAAATGGTAACGACAAAGAGCAAAACAATTCAAAGTTTGAGATTCATATAAAATGTACTTACTGCACACAGAAGATGACAAAACGGGATATAATTGCACTATTATTCCATCTCACTTTTTTCTTTCTTTTAATTATATTTATTTTAAGTCGCATCAACATTTACGGTAACGCGACTACAAGTAGAGACATATCATAACATTTTCATCAATTATACAAACAGTGATAAAATAAGAAAAATACAGAAATGATATACATAAAAAGCTATAAACATACACAGTTAAATATAATATTATATTCAACAGTTTTGAATTTCCTTCTTTTTCTCAAATTGGAGAATTGGAGAGGTCCAAAGAACTAATATTCATTCAATACTCTGCTTTCTGCATGGTTTCACTAAGCACCACGCCGGTCGATGCTCCCGCCAGAACCGGTATCTGAATGGACGACCTCCGGGAAGCAGGAGACTGTTGAGGGTGCGTTTCCGCTTCCGGCCACAGCACTACCTCAAAGAAAAAAAGAAGAAAAAAAGCTGCCGCTTGCGCTCTTGGCCACCACAACTGTAGTAACTTTTGAAGCCCCTTCCGCACAATTCCCATATGGGGGATAATAGACAAACACGCTGAACTCTCCATTGTATCTTCGCTGCCGGAAAGATCATTCAAGAAAAACGAAAGCGTTAGAAAGTAAACGTAAGCGTCCCTCCTCTTTCCGTAATATTGATTTTTCGATTTCCAAGAAACATGTACAACTTTGAATAAATTCAATCTAAATCAGAACACCACAGCAAGAAAAACTTTTCGGATTTTGAAACAGAACATCATGGGCGTTGGAGAAGTGCAGAACAATGTAAAGAAATCGAGAAAAAAAGATCGAAAGGGTCATCAGGGTTCAATAACATTTGACGATGAAAATCCCGTAAGCTTACATAATGTAGCATGCAAAAAGTATTGTTATTGAATAAAATGGAAATGGCTGCGTGAAAATGAAGTTCGTTAAAATATTCCTAATTTGACTTCTTTCGAAAAAGCCCTCACGCTTGCATTTTTTTCACAAACAGCTACAACAAATGTACAAATGTAACACGTATGGTTTACGGTGCATAGTGCGTGATGATTCACAAAGATGTACACGGTGGTTGTGATAAGAATGCACAGAAAAAATCACCCATCTCAAATAGACTACTATTTGAATTGCTTCAATCGCGTATTTCCAAGTCGTGAAAGGGGGCTCCACGATTACCCTAACAACATCCAACAGTGCTGACAATTCAAAATGTCCGTCGCATTTTACACTAAAATACAGATACGGCTTCTCTAAACTATTTCCGACGCGCAAGTAACACAAAACTATAACTACTTTATGAAACACGAGAATTCCACACGTGATCCATTTATCCGCATGCTTCAGCTGTTTGTCACAAAAACGCTGGCCTCCCGCCGCGATGCTCCCCTGGACGTTGCTTCGCAGCAGCCACGGTCCGCATCGCGGCCCCGGCCACCGCCCGGCCCGGGCCACATGTGGCGCCGACGTGCGGAAGTCCGCAATCACCCGACATTGCGCGCGATCCGGGCAGAGGAGCTCCGGGCCGCAGCGACCTCCCCACCCCCTGCCCGCCACAGCCACCGCAGCCTCCACCTTCGCCTCAGCCGCCGCCGTTACCCGCCAACTACCCCTCTGTGGTCCCCCGCTTGCATCGCCTTCTCTGCCAACGATACTACCGTCATTCCTACCACGATCACCACCTTCGTCACTAAAAAAAAACCACTAGCAAAAAGCTATTAATACTCCTGCCACCGACATCATCGTCCCCGCCATTATTACTTCCACCACCACCACCACAAAAACTGCACCAACGCCATCAACCACACCAACGCCGCCATCTCTGCCAGCAACATCATCGTCCCCGTGCCATTACCAGTTCTACCACCACCACAAAAACAGCAGTATCACCACCTCCCTGAAACTCGCCAGCGTCGCCTTCTCTGCTAGCGACACTACCGTTCCCGTCCTTCCTACCACCAACGTCACCACCTCCATCACTACAAAAAAACACCAGTAGCAATTCGATTAAACACTCCTGCCACCTCTACCAGCGACACAAGCGAATCCGTCATTCTTGCCATTACCACTTCCAGCACCACTACCGCCACACAAACAGAAGTACCAACACCATCAACCACACGAACGCCATCTCTGCCCAAACACCATCGTTCCCGTGCCATTACCAGTTTCTACCATCGCCACAAAAACAGCAGTACTAACGCCATCAACCACACGAACACCACCATCTCTGACAGCAACACCGTCGTCCCTATTCCATTACCAGTTCTACCACCACCACAGCAACAGCAGTATCACCAGCTCCCTGAAACTCACCACCGTCGCCTCGTCTGCCAGAGTTCCCCCCACCCCATCACAGCACAGCATTCATCCTATTCCCCATTCGTATCACCACCACAAATAACAGATAGTACCACCTTAGCAACCTAATCACCGCCACCACCAGCGCAACCATCGTATCCTTCAATCCTACCAACACCACCACCACCACAAAAACATCAGTACCACCACCTCCATCAAACTCGCCACCAGTGCCTCCGAAGTGGCGGCAATGCACTGCAATAGCGGTGGCGATCTGTGACAGAGTTTACGGCGGGGGAGGCGACAGCGGTGGCGACGGCGAGGGCGTGGGCAAATAGCGAAGGTAGGGGAAAGTGGCGGCAGGACGCCGAGGTGTAGTCGTCGTCAGGGACCGCGGTGACGGAAGCGGCGGGTGTGGCGGCGATGGCGGCGATGGCAGCGGTGGCGTCTACGACGGCGAGGTCCGTGGTAGCACGTGTCGGGGCCAGCGGTGCGTCCCGAGAAGAGCGCCCGCGCGTCCCGGAGTGGCTCGGAGGGCGATTCGCAGCCCCCCGAGGGTTATCGCGCCTTCCGGAGGCCAGCGCCCGCCCACGCTGAAATACGCGGCGCGGCGCCCCAGATGAAACGAATATTTCCCGGCCAGCGGCGTCCACGGCGCGGAGGGAGAGCCCCCGGAGCCCAACGGGCGCCGCTTTCGAAGGTCGTTCCCCTTCAATCGTACTTCAGCAAACCTCACTCTCCCGCTTCTTTTCGCTTCCGAATCAGAAGACTGAAAATGGCCTCTGCCGAAGATGGCGGAACCGCTCATGACACAGCCAGTCGGCGATGAAATATACAATGTTGGTTCCCGCGAGTTATAAAATATTGTCATTTTGGTGGAATGTTATTTGCAAGCGATCTTTAGTGGCCAGAAAAAGGCTTGATCTCTTTCATAACCAACTTTAATTTTTATTGGAATTTTTATTTTCTTTGTTTCCAAAAATGTCACCCAATTCAAAGTAGAAACGTCGTCATTTCTTTCAAGTGTCTACGTGCAAACGAACGTAATACGTAAAACTTAGATCTCTTTGATCAGCAGCAACAATGGAACATCGGTACAGCTGTTCTGAACACTTGTTTGTCCCATCAATAGCTACATAACCCAGCGGGACATATATGTACCATTACTAGTGAAAGGATTAATGATCCCAAATTCGCATTACTGGTACAATATGCACACGTCATACCACAATTCGGAATATCACAATTAAACGATACAAAGACCGGCGAATATATTGTTTCGAAAGGTAAAATAAAAAACTATGTATTAGTTTTTTGGAATATAAACCTACTACGTTCTCCGGATGTGCCTCAGAAAAAATCGTGGCAAAAATTCCTGTGATCCGGTTACAGACCGGATGTATCCCAGTCAGCACACACATCGCGCGCGCAAAAAATTATGAATTTCCTCCGCCTCAATTTCAAGCCTCCGTTCGCCCGCAATCGCATTTTCGCCCCACGGGCGGCGCGCGCGACGCGAGACGCGCGGGCGCGGGCGACGACGAGGGCAGTTCCGCGCCGCGGCCCCGACCGGTCGCCCCCGGGCCCTGTCAGATCGATTCAATTACGCGCGGGGCCCTTCCCCAGGGCCTGCCCGTCACGCCGCCCTCCCGCCCCCGCCCTCACCGCCGCTGTCCCTGCAGTGCGCGCGGTTCCCCCCCCGCCCTCCGCCCCCCGGAGGTCGCGTCCCCGCTCGCCGCTGTCGCCCCCGGGGTCGACCCGCGCAGCACCGCGCCCCGCCGTCGCGAGCGACAACTGCTTGGCGATACTTCGCCCGCGCGCCCCACCCCGCCCCCTTTCCTCGCTCGCTCCGGTGCGCCCTGACCCGCTCCGCCACGCCCCCCAGCTCGTCACCGCGAAACCCTCCTGCCTCACTCTGTGCGTCCTGCCCTCTTCCCTCCTCCCCATTGCACCCGCCTGCTCCGTTCCGACTCGCCCACCAGTCACCACTTTGTCCCTCATCGCTCGCTCCGCCACGCCCCCTAGCTCGTCACCGCAACCCCCCTCATTCTGTTCGTCCTGTCCTCCTTTCATCTCTTTCATTGCACTCACCCACTTCGTTTAGACTCGCCCCCCCCCCAGTCACCACTCTGTCCCTCATCACTCAGACTCATCTCGCCCGCTCGCTCCGGTGCGCCCTGACCCGCACCGCTCCTGCCGCGTGCACTCTCCTCCTCACTCTGCCCGTCTTGCCCTCCTCCTCCCCCGCCTCATTGCACTGGCCCGCTCCGTTCCGACTCGCCCACTATATTGCGACTGATTCAACTCTGCCTCCGGTAGGTCATCAGCTGTTACCGTGCCATCCAATCGGGACTTTACACGTCACTATAGTGACGTTACTATGGTGGCGTTCAACCTTCCGATAAGATGACACCGAAACAGCTGATTTACGACACAGGCAGATCTGGAAAAATCGCAGTATAGTCACCACTCGGTCCCTCCGCGGTCCGACTCACCTTGCCCGCTAGTTTCGGTGCTCCCCGATCCATTCCACTCCGCCCCAGCCCGTCACCGTGCAATCCCTCTGCCCGTCCTGCCCTGCTCTCTTCGCTCTCGCCCGTTCCGTTCCAACTCGCCCACCGGTCACCACTCTGTCCACGCTGACCCACCCTGCCATGGACGTCTGCCTGTCACCGCTCAACCCTCCTGCCTCAGTCTGCCCATCCGGCCCTGCTCTCGTCTCTCCCGTTGTACTTCCCCGCTCTGTTCCCACGCGCCCACCCATCCCCACTCTGCACCTCCACGCTCCGTCTCCCAACCGTCCTTACTCTACCTCCCCACACGCACACTTCATCACTTCGTCGCACTTGCCCGCTCCGTTGCAACTCTCCCTCTATTCCCCACTCTGCTCCTCCACGCTCTCACCTTACCACGGACCGCCGCCTCCCTCCTCACTGATCATTCAAAACTGCTCTCCTCTATCGCGTCGTACTCCCCTGCTCTGTTCCCACCCATTGTCACTCTACCTCTCCACAATCCGTCTCACCTCCGAGCCCAGCTCCATGCTCCCAACTTACCTCGCTCTCCTCTCTCGCTAAGCCATTCCCGCCCCCTGCTCGTCTCTTCCACGTTCTTTCACCATGTCCCAACTTTAAATTTTTTTTTTGTATTATTCTTATTTTATATTAAGGTCAGCTTCATCATGATACAGTCATAAGAATAAACTAGAACCATTAATTTTGTAAAATTGTATTTAGTAACGTAAATATTTAATGCTGTTTGATGTTTGTTTTGTGTATTTGTATTAATTGCTTAGAAAACGCTACCACCGGAAGTATTTCGTGAATTTTTTTTCATTTATTTTCTTCTCGTTCGACTTTCGTCTTTCGGGGATTTTGACGAATACAATGTTACAATGAATTTACGGGGCCATCCTAAGGCAAATGCGGATCTCGATGCAACTCTTCACTATTTTTAAAATTTCATATTTGAAGTACTTGACTAACGGAAGATTTGCATTAATTGTCTGGAAGTGGAAGTGTATTTTTAAGTAGCAAAATAAATATTCTATTCACATCTCCACCATCTGTTCAGTCTCGTCCAACCCTTCCGCCAGCACCTCCCCACCTCTCCACGCTTCGCGCCGCTCTGCCCCCCCCCCCCCTCTTCGCATGTTCGCCCGTGCAGTCGGAGCTCGTTCGGCGGGCGAAGGACCTTCGGCGACGAGGTCTGCTCTCAGCTGCCCTTCGCAATTCTGCCTCTTCTGCGGGCGAGTACTCATTGCAAAAGATCGCAAAGTTTTACGCCACAGTCAATACTCTATGTCAGGGATATCCAACTTAAAAGAGCTTGTGGGCCATATATCCAACTCTAGTTAAACCGCACGCCGCACCGTCATTTAAGATGACTTTTACCCTAATTATTGAAATTATGGTGATGTATGTATATATATATATATATTATAAATACATATTATATATATATTTACGTATTTACATATTATATATATTATATATATTACGGTATTTGGTTGGTATAACGAAATTATTCAAAGGTGTCATGGGTAGCACAAAAAGATGTGGCGGGCCGCATGCAGCCCGCGGGCCACCATTTGGAAAGCCCTGCTCTATACCCTAGGGCTTTACATGTTTTTCTAGTACCACATCCCCAATGAGACTCTAATGATTTAAAGCAGAAGAGCTACTTATCTTTCCTACACAATTACAGAGTGATGAATTCAGGTCGTATTGGTTACATATTCGCGTTCTCAGACGTCAGTATTACGGCAAGATGAAATGAAGCATTTATTTGGCGCGTTTTCAACCCAAACACTAGCTACATAAAAACTATTGCTAACACAGTCGTAAAAGCAATATTACTTCATAACGTCTGTTTTTCGTTGTTAAAACCTATATTAGAAGAGTGGATTGTCGACATAAAATTAAGTAACAATTTAAAATGCATAATGAAACAGAAGATGATTTCCTGTAATTCATAAAATGGTTCACAACGAGTCGCAAGTACGATTAAACTCCTTCACTTCAAAAATCTGTAAAAAATTTCTTTATTCGCACGAACAAAAAAAGCGTAAAATAATAACAAAACAGTTATCTTTTATACATTCATTATAAAAAAGAAGAATTATAATTATTATATTCGCCTCTATTTTAATTTCGATTTTCATGACTGGAAATCTATGAAGATTTAATGAAGTGGCTTGTTTAATCTTTTGAGCAAAATATACTGATACACTGATTCATTGGTGAAAGTCATTTACATCTTTTGGCTACATCACAGCCCATTAGCGTACAAATGAAACAAGCAGGAAATAAATATGCGCGCTCAGCGATACTTTCATAAAGACCGATACAAGTCAATATTTGACCATAACGGTGCTTGAATGCAGAAATGCGGGGAGAGATTTATCGGGCCCAACGCAAATTAGCCCTGTGGTCAAGATATGCAAGTATTTCCTCCACGCGAGTTGGAGGAGCAAAACGCAACAATACGGATTATTACGCTATAACTTCCATTATAACCCATTGTATGTCACGTAAGCTGAGCCACTTGAATTGTTTTTCATCCATAATAAATTATCTGTAAGGATGACTTCATGTAGTGGTTGAAAGAAAGCGCATAGGCGCATACGTTTCTCGTGTACTGTGAAAAGTTAATGTCTATATTCGTACATTCAAAACAGATATTTTTTCAAAACAGAGATATTTTCAAGTGCATCATCTCTAAATGAATCTATTTCAATTTTTTTTCACACCATTGTCAGAAATACATACAACTTCATTTACCAGTTTTTTTCGGTAAGATGATATCAACAATCCTCTAGTTTTCATTTCCTAAGCTCCAAAATGTTTTGGAAATGTTTATCGGGCCTAACAGCTTTAATAATGGATTTTGCTTCGCGCTTGTCGATTTCTATTCCAAATTCTAATTGAAGAGGTTGAGGTAACAAAGTTAAAAATACGACACACAAGATAAGTCACATTTCTGTAATTTTAGTAAGCCAGAGGAAAATAAAAATGTTATGAACAGACTTCTCACAATCAGTGTATACTTCCTGCAATTCTCTACACACATACGAAATCTACATTAACGGATTTATACAGCATTTGAATCTTTTGATTTGTGCCGGGAGAAATTCTAAGTCAGGCCTCTCTAACTGGCGGCCCGCAATGTCATTTATTGTGTCCCACGATACTTTATTACGCCAAGTGAAAGTCACTTTCATTCATGTCGGGCGAAAATACTGTGCGCCTAAAACACGCGTCCTGTCGGGGTCGTCAGCCTCTTTAATGTAAAAATAAGTTTAAGTCAAGATTTAAGGATTTGTTTCTAGTGAATTCAGAAATTCAAAATCATCCCAATGTGTTTCACTGCGTAATGCATGGTACGGCCTGATATCAAGCATGGTTTCATTCCCCCCAACACACCTTTCAGAGCAGCCGGGAAAATGCCGAGATCAACAATATGGGGAAGCCCGGCGTAAGTCACCCGAGTAATGAAAATATGGCCCGCAAACATAATAAAGATTTCAGTTGTGACCCGTGAAGTTGGAAGCTGGATACCCCTGTTCTAAGTAATAAAAGTATTACTTAGAATTTCGTCCTACTTAGAATTTCGTCTAAAAAGACGTGTGAAGTGAATCAAGAAATCACTGCTCTACTCTGACTGCTCAAATTTTCCTCCCGATTTCAATTTCTCACGTTTAAGCCATAGATTTCCATCCTCGGGTCATCAGCACCCCCCCCCCCGCGCTCGCCCAGAGCGATAGCCCAGCCTGCACTCCCCGTGACATTTCCCCCCCCACCCCCACCCCCGCTCGCAGACGTCGCCAGGTGTCGCGTGCCCTCGGGGCAGTGTCCGGCCCGGCCGCGCCCTCTGCCGCCCACTCCGACTAAAAGTAATTTCCGATTCGGGTTTAGACGCCGGGAGCGGCGGGGCGCACCGCGGTCACAGCAGCGGGCGGCGGAAGGGCGGAACGCGCAGGACGCAGGCGATGGAGAGATGAAGCGAACCGAACGCAAAGACGGCGACTGAAAACAAGAGACGAAGAAAACAGCTGAAGAAATCAACATTGGAGGAGCGGTGGCTATGAAATAATTTACCCACAACGATTGCAATCGAAATTCACAGTGACTGTAGAGCAAGCCAGCAGAGGCGCAAATGAGAACAAGACAGAAGTGGAAAGGAAAAAATGGAGTTATTTGCAGTATGATCGATACGGATGCGTACCAAATGACTGCAAGAGAGGGGAAAGAGTAGATGAGAAGGAATATATGACAGAGAGAAATGAGAAAGACAGTGAGATAGAGAAGAGAGGAAAAGGTGAGAAAGAAATATAGATGGGTGAAATAAATGATTGAGAAGGAGAGAATGAGCTGAGTGTGTGTGTGTGTGTGTGTGTGTGTGTGTGTGTGTGTGAGAGAGAGAGAGAGAGAGAGAGAGAGAGAGAGAGGAGCAGGAAATGGGTTTTCTAAGGGATAGAGCGTGCAGGTAAATGGATATGTGAAACACAAAAATCACAATACAAACACGAACTGAGAAAGCTTCGACAGCGGTTGCAAATCCAGGGAAGAAGCGAAGTAAAACCTCGCGTGGGGCGAGGTGGTGATAGAAAATGAATGACCTGTAGGACAAGAGAAGGCCAGACACAAGAGAAACGGGACTACAAACGGCTACGTTAGGCGCTGGGCAAAGCGGGTGAGGCAGGAGAAAGAACCCTAGCACAGAGGTTGTGTGCAGTGACGCCAGGGGCAGAGCGGGGGCGTGGCGGGGGTGAGGGCGGGGGCATGGCACGGGTGGGGCGGGGCGGGGGAGGCGGGGGTTGAGAGGAGCGGGGACGGGGGCAACCGCCCCCAAGCGCTGACCGCCGCGTCTTGCTGCCGCCGCCGCCGCCGCACACGGAGGGGCCTAATGAGAGACGCCTGGCGCCACCTGATCAGGGCCCGAGACAGGTGCTGCCCTCTGCTCGCACTTAAGCGCCCGGGGCGGGGGCGGGGGCGGGGGCGGGGGCGGGGCAGCTGGGAGATGACGCCACTTGGCCGTCCGCTAAAAGCCCCCGCCCCTGTCACCCCGCCCCCGCGCCGCAAGCCCTCTCGGGGCCAACCTCCGGGTCCAGGCGGCTGACGAGAGGTCGAGAGGCGTTACCCTCGCAGCCACGACGCGTAGGTAGCATGTGCGTGATTTTTCATCTTCAAATCTCTCTATCTCTATCTCCCTCTATCCCTCTCTATATCTCTGTATCTCTCTCTATCTTTATATCTATCTCTATAGCTCTCTCTATCTCTATTTCTATATCTCTCTCTATTTCTATATTTCGCACTATCTCTCTCTATCTCTATATCTCTCTGTCTCTCACTCTCTATATCTCTCTATATCGCTCTCGATGTATTCCAGGTCGCCATCCCGAATGAGGATTTTCTAGATTCACTCAATAATTTAAAGTGCATGCCGAAATTGGTTTCTTCTTTTGCACTCCCACGAGACACTAAAATTTCGGCCTTCCACTGCCAGGTCCAAAATGTTCCAACATCATGCGATTTCTCATTTTCGCTGCAGATCCAATGTACAGAATTTTCACTGTATAAATGTATGTCTCAAAATTAACACCCTCTTACCACCACACAACTCAATTAACCAATAATATGGCCTTCGGACTTCGCATAGATTTCAATGTCACTGTCTCAAATAACGTTAGGACAACCCTTGCCATGTTAAGTAAGCGGTCTCAAGCAGATTTCTGCCGAATTATACCAGCAAGCCCCCTTTCATACGTAATATATTGTTATTGATGTTAACTCTTATTTCTGCTATTCGATAAAATATCCATTACAAGATTTCACATTATTTATTTTATACGGAAATATCTCTAAAATGTGTTTAGCGGGGCCCTAGGCTTCCGAGGAACCTTTGCAGAATATCCCTTGTACCGAGACTGAAAGCCTGCCGTCCTCAGGCAGAGCAGCGGTGATGATTTCCGACGCGGCCTCAGCGGTGCTGAGCGACGTAGGAAGACCAGGGCGCCGAGCACAAAAGCACAAAAGCCCAACGCACCGAGAAACTCACTTTTCCCGCGGCCAGCGTCCCTCACGGGTTCGCTCCGCCACCGCCAGGGCGCGGGCGGGCGGGCGGGCTCTGCGCGTCACAGCAATGCAGCAGGAGCCGGAGCAACAGCGGAGGCTGGTAATGTTATTTCTCGAAATGAAGTCCTTTTATAACGCGAAATTTAATTAATTAAAACGCTTCCGCTCCGCTGGTGAGGTTACGCGCAGCCAAGAAATTGCGTCGCGGAAAGAGGCGAAGCGTTTTCCGCGGAAAACTCCCGCGAACGGAAAATCAACGACGCTCCCGTAAGATCGCGCTCGGCCCCGCTGGAGAGCGCTGCGGGTCGAGTTACAAATGACTGCGCGGGCCGCGCTACACAATTTGTGTCTTGTTTTCGCAACGTAATGCACCTTTGTTTGCCTCCCGCTTTGGGACGGTATTGCGAAAGGGGAGATGAGGAATTAGCTGGAGGTAAACGGGATCCCCAGAAATTTTCGTTCTTCGCCGCTTTTGTTGAAGAAGACGCGAGTCATGAGCTTGTTGTCCGCCGCGCGTCTCTAGCTGGAGGTTGTGATGAAATGCTCACGCAACGCGAAGCAACTCCTGCAAGCTTGGTACAGAAGCGCTGTGTTTGCCTTCTAAAGCCAAGCAACGGCGTTTTTGGTTTGCATGGAAGATATGAGAGATACGCAAAGCAATATATTACAATTTAATTTTGACACTTCTTGTAACAATGAACTATTATAAAATATTGAATAAAATGTAATAAGAGGCCGTCCATAAATTACGTCAGCAAATTTCAAGTATTTTTAATACCTCCCTCCCCTTGTAACGCACTTCCCTATCTCTATGTAACGCAGCGTAACGCTGCCTCAGACCCCCCTCCCCTTATAGCGTTACGTAATTTATCGATGGCCCCTAATTTACGGCAAAACACAATCACTTTCACAGCACATAATGCCTTACAGAAGTAACATGCTATAAAAGGAGGTACTGACCAGAAACAAGTGAAAATATTCGTAATAAAACCCTAAGATTATATTATTTAAAATATCCAGGGGATAACCATTGAGTTGAAAAAAGTTCCAGCACACACTACCTACGTCCTCTTCCTTCAAAAAAGCGAAAACAAATATGACTGATCAATATAACATTGATGACTCTTTCGAAACGAAAACATTCATAAAAATGCACAATTATATCCTTTTTAGCACAGAGTAATATTGCAAAATAAATGTACAAAAGTGCGTGCAATGCAGTTCGAGCCTGAATTAGATAGCGCGGCAAAAGGCAAAGTTACAAAAATGTGTAGATTTTGAGCTGATAATGAATGTGCTGGTCAATATCTATTAAAGCCCCACGAATTTTGGAAAAGCATACAGTTACCACGCGACTCAGTACAGTCAATGTCGCTAGATTAGAGAAATTTCCTCTAAACCGGAAATTATATTGACTCAGAATGGAAAATTCAATCAGTTCATTAACAAAATTCAAACATACAAAAGTACTATAATGTGGTACACACTTTTTGAACGTTACACGTTATTTCAAAAACTGATTATTAGTACATTTTTCCAAATTTGTTAATCAATTCACTTGAAAATGGACAACAAATCAGTATACCAATCATTTGATATCTTAAGGATATTTTTCTGCCCGTAATGCCTTTTTTGAAGCGGTAAGTACACCAGGTGTGATAACTACGACTGTTTAAAGCGTTTGTTTCTCGTATTGTCCTCATGAATGGTTCCAATTACACCGCCACGTCCAACTACATAATTAGTAAATATTATCTAAATGAAAGGATCAGAAATGGAAGGAAAAAAGTGTGATGTACAAACCTTACAATATTCAGGGCTTGGAGAGAAATGTTCAGCGAAATGCTAGGCGGCAGCAAATATTTAGCATCACTCACCTGCAAAAATAAAACTTTAAATTAATATTCATTTAATTATTGGTGCAATGCAAAAATTGAAAAACTACTATGATCTTTATTGCTTCTCTTAAACGATTGCTTCAACTGATATTATTTACAAAGGAGTATTCAAAGATTCATTTAAAAAGGAATATGAATTGATTTCAAAGAAACAACAAATGTTTTGTAACATTTCCGGAAAACCTACTTTTTAAAACACCTTTATTGAACTATTTTTTTATTTTTTTTATTTTCATTTTCATTGAATACCACGATACATGGAGGAAATTGGTCCCGCTAGAAATTAAGTTCAAAAAGGAAATAAATATACAACATACACGAGTATTACAACATAACATACACAAGCCACAGATCGAACCTATGAAATTAAAAAGTTGAAAGAAATACATTATACATTTTTATTGAAAACATTCATTTAATACATATTTTACTTAGCATAGAAATTGTAAATCTGCCGAATTCCCTCATCACAAATCCTGGCCACGCCAATGAATGCAAGAAGGACCATAGCCCTCGGACGCACCACAGAGCGTTGTCCGTGGATTGAGGCCTCGCGATGCGACGGATCGCTCCACAGGGTGGGAGTGCGGCGGTGGCTGCCCGCATCGGCCACGGTTCGGCGCCCCGGCGGTCCCCTCTGCCCCCGCCCCCACACACCCACCACAACCCCCACGACCGGTGCCTGTGCTGCATCAGCACCCGTGCCATCGCCGCCACCCACTCACGACACTTCGCTGCAATCTTAGGGCAAGGTCAAAAGAAGTCACGGACTTTTAAATAAAATTGTTTACTTCATTTGTATTCCTAATGGTAATATTCGTATGTGTTCGTAATTATGATATGTAATAACACAATTAATTCTAAGTAAATTTATTTCCATTGTTTTTCCTCAGAAACATTAATACCGGCATATACAAGTTTGGCTATATTGAATAATAAATCCAATGTACATACGCTGCTATAATATCCATCACGAATTCTACAAACATGCCTCCTATATCTCCATTGCCACTGTCACTGCCACTACCACTGCAGCCGACCGCGTCCTCTCGCACCCACCGCCGCTGTGTCACAGCCCCCGCCCAGCAGATACATACACTACTACGTATAATCGCCACCACGTATTCTACCAGCATGCCCCTGCCATCTTCACTACCACTGTGACTGTCGCTGTCACTACCACTGCAGCTGCCCCCGCCCTTCCACCGCCCCTTCCCCTCCCCCGCCCCGCAGATACACTACTATAATCGCCACCATGAATTCTACCAGCCTGCCTCCGCCATCTCCACTGCCACTGCCACTACCACTGCAGCTGCCGCCGCCCCGCCCCCGCGTTCCCCGGCGGCCGCGCGATCGCCCATCGGGCGGGCGAGTGCGGCGCGCCCCGATCCGACCGCGATGAATGTTGCGCGACTCAATTAGGCGACGCGATGCGACGCGTCGCGTAAGCTGCTCGGGGGCCCGGCCGGCGGAGACCCACCCGCACGCGGCGCGGCGAGGCGAGGCGAGGCGAGGCGCGCCGCACTGCAGCACACGGCCGAGCGACACGCCCCCTCGAGGCACGGGGCGATTGGAGCGCCGACGAAATAGCCTGCGGTTGTTACACGAGAGAGTTGTAATTATTTACCAAGTTAGCGTTCTATAAGACGGCTTAATGCAATATGCGGTGGGAGAATTATCAAACGAAGCTCGTAGGCAGAGTTTGGTAACTATGCTCCGATTAAAATAAGTTGGTGATTGACAGTTGTGCTTCTGAAGCTGTATCTCTATGCAGTACGAGTGTACGATTTGGTTACTTAAATAAGTATTTATTTCAAGTATTTATGTTCTGTTGTATAAACACAGTATGTATATTAAGTTATATAAACTGTCAACGTTGCTCTCTTCATTCGCAACTGTCAATCACCAACTTCTTTTAAACAGACCACAATCGAGTATTGCGAAACGCTACAGTATGAATATCTTATCACATTCTATCCACTTAGTAGTTTTCAATGTATTTGCAGTTTCATTTGGTAAAATACACTAGTCTCGGAATAAATGTTACGAATTTCAAGAGAAATTAGGGGTGGGGTCGAAAACGGCATTTCACCCTTAAATTTAGGCGACTCAGCATAGATGAGGGCAGGTAAATGAAATCTTCCGAACAGCGCCAGAACACTTGTCGAACACATGTGCATAAGAAGGCTGAAAATCAGGAGCGTTTGTAATATGTGTAACTCATAGGAAATTTCCCACAATATATTTACTGGCAATCTTCATACCCTGGAAGATAGTAACAGTCGTTCTGATATATTCTGTACATTTTTTTAACTGTCACGTTAGGTTTCGTCAAATTAAAAAGTTTTCAGCTCCGCCGCAAGGAACGTATATAGGAGTAAGTAATTTGTAATCAACAACAAATGGCGTATATGTATTTCAGTAAAAGAGTATTAATGTTTAGGAAGTGTTACTCACTTCGTGAATTAAAAATGTAATAAAAAGCATTTCTGGTCAAATGAAAATGGTTGGTGAATCCTGAAAAAGCATGTCTACAATTATAATTATTATTATCATTACTGCTATTATTCACTGTAGCGTTAATATTAAATATTCACTGTTTAAAAAGTACGTATGAAAGGCACGTGTGAACTGATCGAGTGAACAGGTAAACTGATCACCAAGACTTCACTTCCGGTTAAATAATACACGCTTCTCATGCGATCGCTGCATCAATGCTCTCATGCGAACGAATCGAATGCAGTTCAAAAGCGGCACGACAATAAAGCACATCAAGCATTCCAAGAAAATGACGCGTGATGAACCAATACCTCACAATATAACAGAATTTCCCGGCAATTCCAGGCCGTTTCCAGTGAATAGAAAATTCTCTGAATTTTCTGTTTCATTTCCTGACTTCTCCGGAAAGGGCAATTCGCAAAAGAAATAAAACGAAAGAACTGTGTGCTCTCCTACATCGTGTGATCATAGGTATCAGAAAACAAATCGGAAACGGGTGTTTGAAATTTATTTATTTGTCAAAAAAACTGTATATGACGTGTGAGGAAAGAGATTTATCTGCGCACATTGTCTTGAGGTCCAGAATTAAAAAAAAATCACGTCAAGCAGAAAAATACTATACGACTATTTCGTTTTTTAAATTTTTTTACCGCTTCAACGACATCTGTGACAACAGTAAAGAACACTATTGAACTAAACGAATGTTAAATAACAATTGAATTACGAAGGAGAAAGTGGATTAATACAGAAGCGTATCTAGGTACTCAGGCGTCGATGGCAAACAGAATTTGTGCCCCTATCAGGATAATTGAAATTAGAGTTGTTAGTATTTTAGTGGATATTCTGTACACAGCGCTCCTTGTGAGTGGCGCCCATGGCACGTACCATGCCTATCATACCGTAGATACGCCCCTGAAAAATATAATAATAATAATAATAATAATAACAACAATAATAATAATAAAATAGTTCATAAAATAAATACATATTTGTTAAAAGTATTGTACTGCGGAAATCATGCTTTGATAGAAATGTGTGACTCCTGTAACATGTACCAGAAAGCTGTGAAAAAACAATATAAAAGAGTAATATTAATAGACCGGAGCGAGGACGTCGATATAGCTTGGTGCTTTACACACCGATTCGCCCCGACCGTCTCGTACAGGGCAGCGCCGGGTCCCCGCGGATTACAGCTGCGCTCCGCCGGCGACGCGCGTAGGTTTTCATGTTAATGGGGCTGCCCCGCCCCTGCCCCCCCCCAGCGGGGCCGGGCGGCGCGCGTCGCCTCCGATCAATTAAGAGGCCTGCCTCCGCGGGGCGGGCGCCGATAGAGAGCACGAGCGGGGGCGGGGCGTGGCGTGGCGGGGCGGGGGCGGCGTAATGGAGCGCGGGTCGCGCCCCCACTTGACCCGCGGCGCCTTCTTCGGCCCCGCGCCACATCCATAACGCCGCGCGCCCGGCCCGGCCCCAGCCAGGCCTGCCGCGCCGGCGCCAACGCGGCGCTTTCACGACACGCGCGCCGACGCGATTTGCACAAGAACCGATACGCGCAAGCCCGCTCTTTTCCGTTTAAATTGTGTTTTTTTTAAATTTTTGATTGCATATAATATTTATAATATTCAAATCGCCCCCAATGGCATGCTACCAGGCGCAAGACCATACGTTTCGGTTTAAATTGTTTGTTTTTTAATTGTCTTTAATATTTATAATATTAAATTCGCCTATAATGACATACAGCCGGGCGCAAGACTATACTTTTTGGTTTAAATTGTTTGTTTTAAAATTTCTTATAATATTTATAAAATTAAAACCGCCTATAATGGCATACTGCCAGGCGCAAGACTATACTTTTTGGTTTAAATTGGTTTTTATTTTTTAAAGAAACATCTGAATAATAATATTTATAATAATAAATATAATTAAATAATATTTATAATAATATGAAAATGGCCTGTAATAGCGTACTTCAATGTGAAAGGCAATATTGCTTTTTAACTCGATTTTACTTTTAGAAAATCGCCTACGATATAATAATATTAAAATCGCCTATACTAGCGTACTGCCAAGCGCAAAGCGGCAGTTTTTGCTTCAAATTGTTTTGTTTTTTTATTTTTAAAAAATCGCCTATATTATTCACAATATTAAAATCACCTCTGATAATAAAATATTGTTTTGTGTGCTGAACAAAATATGAAATTTTCGCGATAATATGAAAGACTCGTTATAAGGGAAAACCAGCATGATGATTAAGCTATTATTTGTGATCTTTTACTTTTCACATGTTTCACAAGACTATCACGTTTAAACACAATTCTTAGTACATTATAGAAATTATGTAACAGGACGTGACTATCACTCAAGTAAAATCTATTATTGCGCTTTTGAGCTTCACGAGATGGCACAATTGTGTTTTTGGCATCTTCACACTTACTGTGGTGATTGTATACCTATAAGCAAAGAATGAGATATATTTCTTAAATAGTTATTGATGAAACAGCTTGTCAATTTCTCATGGACCATCTGGATTGTGGATCATAAATTTTTAGAACATACAACGCACTGTACATAAATATTTTTATGTGATTTCTCAGAAGTTCTATTTGTCTTCCGGACACTACGAATTCGTACTAATTTTATAAAATGTGATCTTCCTCTCTTAGGCAGCGTAAATTACTGGCTTCCAAACATCATTACGTCTTGGGTTGTCCAGGGAACATTTCACAAACATTTTGATGAATAACGTAACCGTGTAATCCTCAAAAGATACCAAACACACATATCGCAAAAACATACCTCAAACAGCAGACGTACGTATACTTTGAACATGACGTGAAACTCTCACCTTCATTACTAAACAAGCACGTACGGCATTCAAATATTTCCTCGCATTCGCAAATAACCAATAGTTTGAATACATGATCAGCCCGCGCGCGCCGAGAGACGCAAGTTCAAAAGCTACTTTGTATGGGATTTGCCCGCGCCGAAACAAGCGCCGGCCGCAGAACCTCTCCCAGCCAGCGGGAGTCACTGCCTTGTCCAGGGCCCTTCAACTCCCATACAACGTGGTGGAGACCATTGCAGTGGCGCCCTCTCCTGTATCAACTTCTTACATGGACTAAAATACGAACTGCTGCCAACGATACTTCAAACCCCTTCCTCAAGGTGTTCAAAGATTTAAAAGTAAATTAACCAAGATATTTAGTTAGTAAGTTAGGTATATTGAAAGTTATTTTATTATTATGATTATTATTATTAATTACTGTTACCATTATTAGTATTGTAATAATTATTAAATGCATTACTTTATTACATATATAATTATATTTTAAGTAGTATTCGTATTGAAGTGTGGTTACGTGTTGTGAAGTGAAGTGAAGTGGAGTAGACTTCAGTGTAATAAATAGTCGTGTATTTATTGGTGTAAAATATCTGTACAAGACCATAAAATGTAGAATTAATGCGGTTATTGTTGTTAAAACCTTTACTGTCATCATTGTTATCATATTATAATTAATGTTATTGTCTTAAAATAATTTTAAGTTACATTGTATTTAATTCTTAATTATAATATGTAAATGTTAGTGTTCTGCCACCAGGTTGCATCAACCTATCTGCGGAAATAAGTATCTATCTAAACGTGTGTGGCTGCTACGTAGGTTCGCATTACGTTCAAGCGGGCGCGTAATGCTACAAAAGATAGCGTCGATGATCGCGCTTTCTTCAGCGGTTTCTTATATGTATATATCATGAATAATTGAACATTTAGAAGACACTTTTCGTATTGCTCACAATTTAGCCAATTTGTAGGTGCGGATGTTGGCGAGCCTGTACCCGGCGGCATGATTTGAATTCGCACTAGATTTGTGAATAAGGCTTCTTTAGACTTCTCTGATTGGTCAGTGATGGCAGCGCCGCAAAGTCAAGTGTCAGCTGATAGCTCGTTCCGAGCTCTTGAGACGCTGCACTTGTGAGAACGTGCATATTTGTATTGTTTGTCACGGTTTACTGACGTAAAGTGAGTTAGGTGCCTAATTTTGACGTTTTGTAAACATAAATGGAGATTAGGCAAAGGTTACATATGAATTGTCTGATTATAACATGTAGTTATTTTAATAATTGTAATTTTACAGATTATTTTTCTCAAAGTTAATATTTTGAGTGAGAGAATCTGCTATTTGGTTACCAAAGTGAAACAAACTCTAAGGAAGCTTCATTCACAAGTCTAGTGCAAATTCAAATCATGCTCCCTGGCGACACTAGCGCCTCCTATAGTAGCACCTTCGAGCTTTGTCCCCGGTTTTGATGAAGAGTTGAAAGGCCCTGGCCTTGACCGGCTCGCGGCGGAGATGAGGCCGTCCGCGGACACGCCAGCGACAGAACGCGCCAGCGCAAACACACCGCCCGCCCCCGCCCCCATGAAATATACAGGCGCGCCGAGTTATCAACGAATCCGCTAATGGAGGCGCGGCGCGCAACGCTACGCGGCGGCCGCGACGGGAACTGCGCTATTGGGGCAAGTGCTACGGGTGGGACGGGGTGAGCTGCGGGGGCAGTGAGAGGGGTAGAGGTTGTGAGAACACCGGAGAGAGAGGGGTACGTGGCGGAGTGGGTAACAGGGAGGGCGGCGCGGTGGGTGGTTGGGAGGTGGAGAGGTTGGCAGGGAAGAGACGGGGAGGACGGGGAAGGACGGCCGTAGAGTGGATAGCTGATGAACGCAGGTGTGGCGAGAGGGAGGGAAGCGAGGAGGGCGGAAGGGTGGCGCGGAGGGTGGGTAGGAGGTAGACAGGGAAGGAGGGCCGGGAAGGGAGGGAAGGAGGCGGGGAGGACGGAGGAGGAGCGTCGTAGAGAAGATGGCACGGTGGACGGCGGGGAGGCGGGAGGGAGGGCGGAAGGGTGTGGCGAAGGGCGGGAGGGAGTGTGGCAGCGAAGGCGGCGGGGAGAACGGCAGGGAGGGCAGGATGGAGAGTGGCGCGGGCGGCGAGATTGGGCGGCAGGTTGATAGGCGGTATGGAGGATGGCAGGGAGGGCGGCGGGGAGAATGGTAGTGCACTGAGGGTGGCGGGGAGGGCGATAGACACGGTGGCAAAGGCGGCATGGGGAGCGTCAGGGTTAGAGGCACGAAGGGTGCCAAAACAGGTCGTAGGGAGAGCGGCGCGGAATGCGACAGAAAACGGGGAAAAGAAGGTGGGGATAGCAGCGGGGATGGGTGGCGTGGGCGCAGCAGGAAAGGTGACTGGACGGAAGGGTGGAGAAGAGATAGTGGGGGAAATGGAGCAGGAGGTAGACCGGCTGGGCAGCTGGGAGGTAGATGGCGAGAGAATAGCAGGAACGCCGACGGGAGAACGATGAGGAACAAGGCGAGAACCGAGCTGTGAAGAGTAGCGGGTAAAGCGAGGGAGCGGGCAGAGCAGCAGTAGAGAGGACGGTTGGAAAGAGGGCAGCACGGACGACAATAATGAGCGCGACTTCGATGCGATGACAGCGGGAGGGCGGCTACGATAGAAGGGGGATCGGTAGAGAAGAGCTGGAGCGGCGAGAAACGGCGACGGAGCGGAGACGGGCAGACAAGTGACGGCGACGGTCGTCCCGTGCGCTTCGCCTGCGCTGACTAATTCAACACTTTCGATTGTCCAAGTGCACGAGGTTGAAGTGTCGGGAGGGAAAAGTCACGGGAGCCTGGACGCTCGTAACAGCTTAGCACGGAGGGCTTTGCATGATCAGCATACGGTGTATCGAGAGAGCCGCGATCATACTCCGCACACAGTTGCATTTCAACGTCCGTATTGGCTGTCGGCACACTCAGTGTTCCAGTAAACCGATGAACCGTCAAAAATATTCCTTACTGGTGACAGAAAACGAATACCCATGCAAGGAATGACGTCATTAATAATTGTTTGCACGCTCCACGGCCAAGCCCATGACATGCGATGCGAAACACATACTCTCAGAATTTCACGAAACAGCGGTAGCTTCCACAAACTTTGCCTGTACAGGCTGCTCAGCTCTAGCGCTTTCAATTGCAAATACGAGTAGGATTCGTTAATGTCGGTACTCTGAATGAAGAATTCACTGGACATCGCGAACGGTCAGTGAATAAAACAAACGCTGGCCACCGTCTGCAAGAGGAATCAGGGCGGAATCAGGGGCGGAGGTCTTCTACCGATGAGAGCACTCGGCCGCTAGAATTATCCTGCAGACAACGACTGAATTCGACCTAACAGACAAGTTAGTGTTAAAAACCCTACCATCTTTGGCAGAGGATGCCCTGTCGGTCAGAGGTACTGCAGTGACATCAGTTGATGCACTGATCCACCTCTCTCGGCGGGAGGCAATAACGGGATGCAAGAAGGTGGTAGTGGTGGTGGTGGTGGTAGTGACAGAGGTAGTGCTAGTGCTAGTGGAGGAAGTTGTAGCTGTGGTGGCAATTGTAGTGATGGTGGTAGTAGTGTTGGTGGTGGCGGTGGTTGTAGTGGTCGTGGAGGTTGCAGTAATAGTAGTAGTAGTGGTGGTGGTGGTTGTGGTAGTGGTAGACGTGGTGGTGATAGAAGTGGTGGTGGTGGTAGTAGTGGGGCGGTGGTGGTTTTAGTGGTTGTGGAGATTGCAGTAGTAGTAGTAGTAGTGGTGGTGGTGGTAGTAGGGGAGGTGGTGGTGACGGTGGTGGTTGCGGTGGCGTTGGTGGTGTATGTGGCGCAATGCCGGGGCCGTCGGCAGAGGTTCGTTGCGGAGGGGTGGCGGAAGCGCAGGCGGCGGCGGCAGCAGGGAGTGTAAGCGCCTCTGGAGGACGGGCGGCCGTCGCTGTTCCAACGAGGCGAGCAGGAGCTTTACGAGGAAGCGAGGAGAATATATCCCCCTCCGAGGGGACGGCGCGGCGCCGCGGCGAGGACGGCTGGGGTGTCTAATGGCCAGCGAATGACCGCCGAGTGAGGACGGGGCGGTGACGGCCTCAGGCGTAAAAGTTTCCGAAACGCTCGACCCTCTTCGCTCAAATGATCTTCGACTGGTCAATCGAATTCTAGAGCGGTATTTCAATCGACTTCCTTCCTTTGCCACAACTGTTAATTCACGTAATAAGGAATAAAATAAGTAATAAATGATGAATGAAGTAAATCATAGCGTATTGGGGGAAAATGAGACGGGTATATATTAATAATTGGCTATAAACACGTATATAGTAATGTTCTTCTGATCACCACTGAACTTCCAGAATTTCGAGCAAAGCACACCGGCAAGTCAGCACCATATTGTCGACAAAGGTAACGTTATCTTGCACTAAACAGTCGACAAAGTTAGCGTTAATCAGTTAAAAATACAAGTCAAATCGTCTGCCAACATACATTTTTTGTAAACCTGACTACTACACACGGATGACATGGTGGTAATTAATTACATCTACCCTATCATGGAAAGATTTATACTGATGAAGTTCAGAAAGCACAGATGAATTTACGTAAATAGATATTCCATGAAGCTCAATACACTCGCATAAAATACGTTTGTTGGATTAAGTTCGTTTAAAGGATAAGTTTGTTTTAAGGATGTTGTATAAGGTACATAATGCGCACTTTTTGTTTTAATCGATATCTTCTGACATCTGTAAAACTGCATTAAAAAGTACTCGAAATAGAAATTAGCGATTTTATCCACTACAATAATTCACCCAATCCCTTGCATGACTCATTACGAGTTGGTTAAAGCGTAAGTCTACAGCCAACATCAGTATTCATCACATTTTCAGTTTGGGTGTTAGTATATATTTTGTTTTCTAATTGTACTTTCAGTATTAATACGGAAAGTACTTTCGGTTGGAACAAGTTGAACATTTACGTCAGAATATTGTGTATGTGCCGCTTTCTCGACCTTCTGCAATAAAACTATTTAAAACTGATGATGTTTCTAAATAACATGTAAACGAAGTGAACGGAGAGCTTCTCCCCAGTTCTGAAGAACAGTCGTTTTGCGCCCCTCGAAGAAAGCATTTACCCTTCGCCAGACTTCCCTTGCTGCAGGCGCGACCAAAGAGCTCCCCGCCACGACTCGCGGTGACTCACTCCACGCACGCAATTCGCGCTGAAAGCCCCTGCGAGAAGGGGCGGGCCGACCGGCGATTCGTTCCTGGCGGGACGACTCCCAATGAGCCGTTTCCCCGAGCCGATCCCGCACCCCACGACGACTCGCACGGTTAGCGCTGGGGGGCTCCAGTTGACGATGATTCGCACTGAACGAGTCTTTGACTGTGCGCGCAATTCCAACGCACCCTGAAAACGACATCAGCACAAACAGTAGCAATCCCTTTAAGATTTTAAGTAAGAAAAGTACATTACACACAAAAAAATAATTTATTTTCGTTAAGTTGCGACGGTGCAAGAATTAACTCATTAAAACGAAGCTTATCAAAGTTCATGATCGGAACTTTACCAAATAAATAATATATCCATTGCGAGTGCGTGTAGGCATCGCATATGCAATAAACACATTTGGAATTATTTTTCGTTATCTGGGAGGGATGTCATCTCGGAGGGAGAAGTATTGTACTAGTAAAAAATGTCGTTAACAAATCAGTGAATACGGGGTCTCTCGTACGACTGCAGGGATTCTAGCCAGTATCAATGAATTCCAAAATAACTGTGCACATTCGGCTTAAGCTTTTCGTAACAAAATCTGCTCGTTCGTACTTCAAATTTCAAATCTCGTCTGTGATGACTTAAAAGAAAGACGATCCACACACTTTAAACAACACACAGCTTCTAATAATTCTTTTTTTTTATTAACGAAATGTAATAACCATAACTTTCAGGTTAAATAACACAGCCATATTAGGCTAGGAGTAATTTTATCCAGTAGATCCAGAACTCAATAAATAAGGAGAATTCCATTTTGAAAACCTGCACTCGCGTTGTTTGCGCGATCGATTCGCCCGCTGTAATTATTTCACGGTCGCGACAGGCAGGTCGAAGTCGCGTCCAGCCGCGACCTCCATTATTCAGGCGATGCCACGAGTCGCGTGACCCACTGAGTTTCGCGCGCCCGTTCTCGCGAAGAGCAGCTGCCGGCGATCGCCTCTTGGCCGCAGCCTTGTCGCGGGGGCGGGGGCGACTAACACGAGGAAGCAAGCGCTCTGCCCGCCGCCGGCGAGCGAGGGCTAAACGAGTTTGCCGTTAAGACTACGGGTGAGGAAGGGGGAGGGGGAGGGGGGAGCGAGGACAAGAAAACCGATCGCTACGATCGACGCGCGAAGGGTGGAGGGTGGAGGAGGGAGAGGCAGGGCGGGCGGAGATCAGAGGGGACAGGTGGAGTCGGGCAGAGGGAACGAAGACGGACAGGAGAGGGCGATGACGTGAGGACGGGCAGGTGACAACGGGTAGGTGAGAGCGGGCAGCAGGCGGTAGAGGACTGGCGGACAAGGATGGGCATGTGAGGACGAGCGGGTGAGGACGGGCGGGTGAGGACGGGCGGGTGACGATAGGCAGGTGAAGACGGGCTGGTGACGAAAGGCGGGCGAGGACAGACAGGCGTGTGAAGATGGCCGAGTGGGATAGGCAAATGAGGACTGGTGAGAGAGAATGAAAATGTGAAAACGGACGGGTAAGGCGATGTGAGCGGGCGGCATGAGGGCGGGCGTGCCCGGCGGTGTGGGCGGGGCGGGGAGGCCTGGAGGTCGAAGACTTCCCCGCCGGCGCCGCCGCCCGATGATTGGTTAATGGCCTGCCTAACAGACACTTTGCCGCGGGCGGGGGTGCCCGTCCGCCACCGCCGTCTTGGCCGATCGATGGGGTAATTGCTTTATTGGCCTAGCCTCCGGCGTGGCGCGACCGACACGGATTTTTTCCGCGAGGGCGCCGCTGCTGAGGAAGGAGGGCGTCCCGGCGCCCGGGGGCGCGCCGCGGCGCCTTGCCCGAGCGCCGAAGCGCCGCTTCCGTCTGGCAAGTCTTGCCTCTCACGTCGCTCAGTCGCGTCTAGTAACAGCTACCAACCACGTAGCTGGTTCTCCAAGAGGAAGATTTCGTGAACATAAGTCGATTCTGAGCTACTTCGTACAAGTATTGGGTTATTTTGGTCGTCTTGCAACAGTCACAAACGATGTCGTTGAATATCGAAAAGGGAGATTTCATGAGGAGGGTTCCAATTGAGGTTACTTCATACACGTCTTTAGCGTCTCTGTCCATTTTGCACGTCTGACAGTTGTGTTATAACATATTTCAAAAGGGGAAACTGTTTCTTTAAGAGGGAAATTTTTGAACAGTAGACACTTCTGAGTTGGTTCGTATGGCACATGTGCATTGGGCGAATAGGATGATGGACGAAATGACCAAACGAAGATGTAGTTCCGTAACTATTACATACATGCATCTAAGGAAATTGGTAGTTTCTGCTCGCAAATTGCTTCACCATAAACGAGATCACGTAGATTCATCTAACCATTTGGATCAGATGTTTTCGAATCATCTCAATTACGTAAATCTTATTCTCACATCCAAAAGCTGTTTAATAAACCCCACCCTGAAAAAGTAATAATAAAGTCTTAATGTTTCGACATTCGACCTTTAAATCCAGAAGAATCCGGCAAACACAAGTATTGAATAGATAAGATGAAGGACATTGAACTTGCATCATTATATAAGTATGATTCACCTTTATCAACCAAAATCTTTTTTTTCTTGGAATGAAACAGGCGAACTCTTATTTTGCCAGAAGCAATCTTCCTGCTATCCCTTTTGGCTCAAAGACCTTGCAGCCACAACGTCACCCATTCGAGCCACCGAGCCAGAAGTACAGATTTTATAACCGGACTGTTTAATATTACATCGAGGGAAGAGTAGTATCACGCCGCGAAGATATTTAGGAAGAACATCAAATATTCCTCGAGTTATAAAAGGACGGCGAAAACGGCAGGGAATAAAGAATGAAATATGAAATATTTTTAAGGCAGTCATTACTAAAGGGGAAGACGACGAGGAAACTGATACTTCTTCCAACGTGCGAGTCCACATAGGAGTTATTCCCATTGAAACGAAAGCCGCAAGAGAAGCGAAGACAGTATCACTAAAACCCCGATTAACGTAGAAAGTGTTATCTGCCTTGAAATAACCTCCTGTATTAGGGGCCCGGAGTGTGTAAAGAAGGACAGAATCGCCCGAAATTCCTTGATGGTTACTAAGATACAGGGGGAGGAAAAAAGGATGAAAACAATATCAAGATGTGATACAGAATGCAAGTAAAAATAGTGATACAGAATGCAAGTAAAAATAGAATGCTAGAATATTATGACACAGAAGGAAAATATTAATACTTCGACATGGGGTTTCTCGACGACGTGCAAAGGAATCATAAAATGTTTACATTACATCTTACTGAATTAAATTTGTTGCTTAACTAGAGACTATTATATTTTGTTTCCGGTCTGCAATGCCAATTTTTGTTTTACAAATACATTATTGAGGGTCATATTAACTATAGAAAATCTATATCATCAGTCGACAAGTATTTTAATTTATACAAGAGCAGTGGCACTAGAATTTCAAAACGAAATCAAAGACTTTTTCATTATGTTTTTCCTTCTTCATGTTGAGAAGAACTCAACGGAATAAAATCTTTAAGTCAGACATATATTAAGAGAAGTGGTTAGAAGTGATTAATGTTCCTCCCAAAACAAAGAATAGTGTAATGTACGACTATTGATATCATTTGACAATCATAAAAAATGTTAAATGATCAAATTTTGCCGTAACAATCTACAAAAAGATAACTAAGCCTATTTAGGATATCAATGTGTTTCACGGATCTTTACAACGAAAAGTGCCAACATTTCTTAAATGGTTATCGCGAAAACAAAAAAAAATCCTAGAATTAAGTCTTCGTCAGTTTGGTGTTGAATATATTCGTTTTCCTGTCCAATGTTTACTAGTTGAGTTTACCCTTTGCAAAATCTCGCTGCAACGCTGCCTGAATTTGACGTTGGAACAACCGCCAAACGGCATACCTGAATTATTTGTGTAACCAACATATTCGAACGGCCCAACAGACCCCAATAATGACCCAACAGATGTGTCCTCGCGTCAAGCAATAGCAGCCACTCCTCCAATGACAGTATGTTCTTCTGTCGCCATTAAATCGAAGTCAACGAATGAAAAGGATGATGCGTATCTGAAATGTAACTCCACATTGAGTTTAATGTCATGGTTGTTTTCACCTCAAAATTGCATCGATTTCTTTAAAACTAATTTTAACAAATACGTGGTAATCTCCTTGTAATGAAGAGCAATCGCATATTCAATACGCACGTGGATTGGAAGCGCAGACTTGGCCCATTGGAAACAGCCAAGCATACAGAATAATGGGACGCGGTGGAGTTAACGCAACATCTTACCAACAAGCTTCATCGTGCGTAAATTCCGCACACTTTCGCCCGGGTCCTCCCGCCCCCGCCCGCCACGCTTCGAAGCAGAGACCGTCCAGGGTCGCCACCGCCGCCGCCGCCGCCGCCGCCACCGCACTCTAAGTGGACGCCAGTCAAAGTTGCGACAACTTTTGCGCCTCGCGACCCACCCAGCGTCGTGCCGCCCCGCCCCCGACCTCGCCACTCCGCCTCGGCCCGCGCCGCCTGCTTAATTTAAGCTTAAACATCGCCGAACTCGACGGGGTCTCCTCGGATTTCTGGGCTCCCGGAGACCCCCGCAAGTTTGCCAGGCGGAGCTACGACGAGATCCGTAAGGGAAAGGCGAGGGAGCTGGGGGGGGGGGGGCGGAGCACGAAAGGCCTTCTGGGGCGATGGCGATAGTGTTTGAGAAGGAAGATGCAAAGGCAAAGGGGAGAGAGGGGGATAGGTATATGACTTCCTGAAGACAACAAAGCAATGACCAAAAAATGCAGAAGGGGCAGCTACAAACGAATGGTTCTAAAACAGGTGTGGTGAGGTAATAGCAGTTGCAGTAACAGAGGTAGAGAGAGTAGTGATGGCGACAGTGATGGTGGAAGGTGTTTTTGGCGACGATGGCGGAAGTGGTGTTGACGGTTACGATATCAACGGAGGCGATGGCAGTGACGATGAAGTCGGAGACGGAGGGTGTGAGCGTATGGGCTGAGATGTTGGTGTTGGTAGTGGTGTCGGGGGACTGACGATGCCGATGTTAGTGGCAACGGCGGTTAGTCGTCTGCGGTGGCGGTGGCTGTGGCGGCAACGGCGACGCCCGTGTCTGCTGCCGAACAACTTCGCCTCTCCGCCTCCGCCGCCGGCGCGACCGCTGCCTGGCCCAGGTGCGGCCTCCACCGCCACCGCCATCACCGCCGCTCAGGTCGCCACCGTCACGGCGGAGTATTGAAAGCGACGTAAACGGCGGGGCGGGGCGCGGGCAGGAGCGCGGCGGAGCTGGGAGGAACGAAGTGGAACGGGGCGGGGCGGATGAGGACGGGGCGGGGCAGGGCGGCGAGGGCGGGGCAGGAGCGCGGTGGAGGGGGAAGGGCAGGGCGGGGAGGGGCGGAGTGGGACAGGAGCGCGGCGGAACTGGGCGGGACAGGACGGAGATGGGCGTGACAGGGCGGGGCGGGGCAGGGCGGGGAGCGGAGAGGCTGAGACAGGAGCGCGGCGGGGCGGGACGGGGAAGGGCAGGGCGGGGCAGGAGCGCGACGGACCGGGTCGAAGGGGGCGGGTCGAGGCGGGGCGGAGCAGGAGCGCGGCGGACCGGGCCGAACGGTGCGTGGCGTGGCGTGGCGGGGCGGGGCGGGGCGGGACGGGACGAGGCAGGGCAGGAGCGCGGCGGACCGGGCCGAACGGGGCGTGGCAAGGCGAGGCGGGACGGGGCGGGGCGGGACGGGGCGGGGCGGGACGGGGCTGGGTGGGGAGTGGCCGGGAGGGGAGGGGGAGGGGCGGGCGCCACGCGACGGGCTCGCGGTTAGCGCGAGGGCTGGGGCCGCTCAGGGGAGGCTCCAACCTGGCCGGACTGGACGCGAGTTCGCGGAACACTCGCGGCCAAGTTGCACTGACTTCCGAGGGCGACGCTCGCGAATACCCGCAGACGACGGTCGTTCGAGTTTGTCGAGGTTCGCGCTATCCAGGTTTAATATCAGTAAGGACTCTGTATAACCACAAATCGATATATCGAAGCTTTGGAACCTCACATTAGGCTAGCCAGTATGTCCATGTGTAACCTTTCTTTCAGGAAACTTATAGCACTGAGTTATTTCGTTCGCAATAATGTTTTCGTTATGCGGAGAGAGTATCAATATAGGGGTCAACCAAGCCAACTTAAGTTATTGTTAGAGTTTTATGTTATCGAGAAATTCCTTATAGTTCATAATATGGAAACTTATAGTTCCACTGTTGATAATGTGGAAACTTCGGGAGTTATAAGTTAAATGCAATAATGGAAAATTCTCCGTATAGAGAAAGTTTTTATTCTGAATTAATGAACAAATAATTTTCTTGAAATTTAATTTCCACAACATTACATTTGTTCAACTATTTCAAAAGTGGGAAACACTTGACCCATTTGATAAAAATACGTGTAGAATCGAATGTCCTTATGTAAAATTTCCAATTCTCTCACACATGCATAACCTGCAAAAATGTTCGAACATTTTTGCTATGCAGCATTATTTTCTTCCTTTCATTCATGAGCTATTTAAAGACATGGAAAACTCATAAAACAAATTGCAACACTAATTTTATCCACCGCTCCAGAACAATTTAGTCTGACACCGAATGTCTGACACAATTTAGTCTGTCACCATCTCTTTCCCTCACCCTCTCTTGTTTCTCTTGCCCTCATCTCTGAAGAAATACTATTTTCGTGTCTCGTCGCAAAAAGCATTAATATCTGCTATAGCAATAGAACTCACAGTGATATTTTCATTCACCAAGACCCCTCTCCCTCTCAATCAATACCCCAAGTCGCCAGTACTCCGAAGTGATGCGCCTCTGTGGAAACTTCGCTGAACTTAATCAGCTTCCGAGGCATCAAACATTCATCGGTTTTAGCAATTTTGTATTGCCTTGTTTTTAAAGATTCTACAACCATTCACGCACGCTTTGTTCAATACTCGCGACAACTTCGACTGTTCCCTGATGCCTCAACATCGCCTGCATGCTCCGTGTACGACTCCACCGACATGTCCGCAGGCACCATTAGCGTACTATCGATTGCCGATTGCCCAGTGTCGAGTGTCGAACACGCATGAAATATGGAAGCCGTCGTCTTTTGGACGGCGCTTCCCTCCCCCCGCCCTCTGCTTTTTTGGCAAGCTGGCACCGACGCTGGCCAACGGTTAATAATCCAAACATTAAACAGGTCTCCCGAAGAACTCTCATTCGTACGTGCAGTACTGTTCAAAGCAAATGAAATGAACTCAGTGGGCTTTGGTTGCTTGTCGTTCTGGAAAGGTTCAGGGTATAGGTTTTGAACTAGCTTACAAGCCTCGCGATGTGTATAGACGTGCGAATAATATCAGGCTATGACGTTCATATTTGTAACGAAAGTTCTTCTAAATGAAAAAAAAAAGTTTTTTGCAGGATAAAAAGATTTACATTCCATTTAATGTGTTCGGAAACTGTTCACAATACTCCGATTTAAATGAAGATCACGACCTGGCAAGAGAGGGTTGCACTTATCCACTCGGAAGCTTTGTTTCGACCGAAATCTTTGATATTGAAGTTCCTGATTAGATGACAATGTCCCCCTCTCCTTCCAGCTGTAGACTTTGAAGGGACATTACATTTAAATCGGAGTGTAACTGACAAAACATGAAAATTGGAAGCATGCGTTTCACAAATAAATTATTTTATAATCTGGAAGTTTCGAACGCGTTACTAAATCGTACAGGTAAGAATGGCAAATTTTTTGGTCAAAATAAACGACATAAAAGTTGGCGTATACATTCAAGCACACTTATGTATTTTGAAAATCGATTTCACGTACAACTCAAACATACTCCGATTGGTCGCCCCATGTTGTAATATTCAATTTTTAAAATTTAATTGAACTTCTTATTGAATTTAATTGAATTAAATTTTAATTGAATGTCTTCTTCCGAATCTGAAATTATTTTGTTGAAATTTAATATTACACCACAACAGTGCTTGCTCTAAATTAAATAATTTTCGACTTCAGACGCTATGCTTATAAGTGAATTTTCTCCAAGTTACAATACCCCATATGCACCATTTTCTCCCGTACGTGAATGTTCTGAAAACGATATTCAATCCACTTTGTACATAAAATTTGAGCCCAGGATCTTTACAGCAATTTCATAATATTCACTTTTTAATGTCATTTACATTCTACGCGTGAGTAACATTACACTTGAACGCATGCGTCGAGAGTGAAGGACGTGGCACGAGGGGTCGACGCCGTAACCAGCGCTCCGCCGTATGTGGGAGCCTTAGCTCGTCTGCTAATGGGATAACCGCATGCAACGCGGGAAATATCCGAGGAGGAGCGTAAATCCCGGGAATGGCCGCAAGAGGGGGGTGCGATCGCATTGCAGCTTAATGCGTAATTCATTAGCCGAGTTGCACAGCAGGGCTTTCTGAGCGGCCGTGCGCCCGAGCCCCTCGCCAGCCGCGTAGCACCCGGCCACTACAACGGCGCGTTGTTACAACGACCCTCGTTTTTAGCAATTCTGGCGCTGACGTTCTCACTATGCCCGTGGTAATTTCTACACACATGAACTTCAATTATTGCTGAGAAATGAATCAGCATTGAAACGTTCACAATTTGTATAATTTTTGAAAAAGACTTCAACAAGTAATGACTTCAGCTTCCGGGTCAACGACCCCCATCTCGATCAGGTTTTTGTGCAGTTTCCCTGATCCATAGAGCAAATGCTGAGATGGCCTCTTGTTTTGCTTCTGGATATAAATGTAGCTTCACTATGCACACGTTTTCTTGAGCACTCCTTTTGCTATTAGTGGTAGGAGTAGAGCTGAGGGTGAGTTACTATTTTGCTAATTATGCAGAAAAATGGCATCTGCATTTCGTTGACAGTTGCAAGTATGTTTTCTATAACTCGGGAAAGAAATATCGAGTTTTTCAATTGTTGCTAATCTTGCGCTTTTTTTAAATTTTATTATTATATCTTTTTTAGATTTTATTCATCTTTCAACTCTCGTATTTATAGTTAAAATGTTTGGAAGGGATTGTAGAACTTAAGAAAACCTGCGCAAATAATCTTCTCCCCCATACGTCATACACAGTTTTCACTGTTTTTTGACCAAAGAAATCAAATCATATCAAATAATTTTTTCTCAGTACCCTAATGATCGTAGGTCTTCGCTCGCCCAATTTTAATATTTCAGAATACAGAAGAAAATCGATATATCGAAAGTCGCAAGTCAGGTACGAAAAATTTCGACATTATAGGGCTTGAGATGTCGGTTCGTAGAATATAAGCCGAGAAAACCACGGAACGATTTCGAGATATCAAAGTTTGAGTTCAGCAAAAATTAATTAGCGTTTTATTGCAAGTTGACCTGTGCCAAAAGACTTTTTAAAAACATTTTCTGAAGAATTCGGTACACTGTAATCCTAAGAATTATATTTACCCACCCTCCGAGATGTGATTCACGAATGATGCTTGAACCGGCATAACAAACACTGCAATAATTCAAGCGCAATTACAAGAATGCACGCGTTGTGCTTGCATCTCCCCTTCCCGAGGGGAAATTTCCGGATCGTCGCAACTCGAGGGGGACCTGAGGACTGAGGACACAGCGCGAGAAATGAGCTCGTGAGTCACAACCCACCCACCCCGCCACCTCTGGAACCTCACTTCGCTTACTGGTTATTACAGCGAAATGCTTGGCGGGACGGGGCGGGGCAGGCAGAGCGGGAGAGGAGGGGTGAGGGAAATGAAGGACGACGCAGGAGGAGGCGTGAAAAAAGGGACGATGTAGGCGGGGCGAGAAACAGGAGGATTAGGCGGGGCGAAACGAGAGGATGTAGGCGGGGCGGGAATCAGGGAAGGATGTAGGCGGGGCGGGAACTGTGGGTGGGTGTAGGCGGGGTGAGGAATGTGGATTGGAGCAGGCGGACCGGAACGGAAAGGGAGAGGCAGGCGGAGCGGGGAAGATGAGGCGGGGCAGGGGAGGGGAGACGTCAGCAGGACAGGCAGGGCGAGACAGGTACGTGAGGGTGGGGGAGGCGGGAGGGGGACGGTCGGAGTCCGCGGGGCGGGACAGACGGGGCAATGTCGGCAGGGCGGTACAGATAAGAGAAGGGTTGGGCGGGGAAGGTGGGACGTAGGAGAACCAGGGGGGCGGGGAAGAAGTGACGAAGCAGGCCGGGCGGGACAGGTGAGAGAAGGGAGGGACGGGGAAGTTGGGACATAGGGCGGTTGAAGCCAGGGGGCGGGGCAGAGTTGACGAAGCAGGCAGCGCGGGATAGATGAAAGAAGGGAGGGGGCGGGGAAGGTGGTCGGGGCCAGCGGGGCGGTATGAAGCGACGGGCAGTGAAACAGGGTGAGAACCGGGGGAAACGCCAGTCAGCAGACTTCGTCGCAGCGCAGAGACGACGTAACGAGGTACGTGCTTTCTTCGTGCCTGGGGAACACGCGTCATTTCGTAGTAAAGCCCCAAGTTGCGTCACTCGAGCTCTAGTTTTTCACGGACGTGCCCGCGTCACGTGCATACTAAAAGCATTCCGCCGCATTGCCTCTAATATTCCTTAGGGATGAGCACTGCATGAGACAGCTCGGGACGGTCAAGGGATTTGATGAAATTTGCTAGGGTTACGCAGTTGAAAAAGATGAAATACATAATCACACTTCTGAAAACTAAGTTCTACATCATGAATAGTGAAGGACCGCTCAAGAAAAAATGATGAATGTGAAAGAGATGACAGATTCTGTATTTTAGAAGATCCTAGAGATTATAGAAGATACAATCTACCTGCTGCAGCACTACCGATTTTTCCCTCTAGTGCGCGTTGCTTCCGGAATCGTCTAGGAAATTGCGTGTAATGCCAAATACTTATGTTTGTTATATGTCTTCTTAGTTACTTAGTTGTACTTTCCTTATAATATGTATTCTTAACTTGTCTTTGTTGTATTTTTATGTTCTGTATAAATCCTGCCACCGCGCGAAAGCCCATTAGCAGGAAATAATAATAAATAAATATTAAATACTATTAAGATAAATTTTAAAAAAATAGCTCGTTAAGACATGAAAAGGGGGGAAAACAAAATAAAAAAACAATAACGAATGTCACACAAAGCTTAAAAACTTATTTGAGCTTCGCAGAATTGGAAAGGAAACGGAGGGAAGGGCATTGACTGAATGATGGCAAAAAATAACCCAATAACTGAACATTTCTATCACCTAAATGACATGATAAACATTCTTTTGTAAGTTATCTACGTCTAGAATGCATCAACGAAAAGACGACATGTCATCAGAATCCCAGCCCTGACAATGACCTGAAATCATGGGCCACTTCAGGAAAATCGAAGTAGAGGACCTGCCGGTCAGAGTCGCTGCAGAGTCAGCAGCAATGCTGGCTCTGAGCAAAACGTGGAGGAGGGTCGCTGGGGGGGGGGGACGAAGAGACGCGCGAGTCTTGCTCGCAAGGCCTCCCACGCGGTTATTGCCAATAACGGCCGCGCGGGTGCGAGCGCGGGCGCGGGCGCGGGCCGGGGCAAGGGAAGGCGGCAGACCTCCTCCACCGCCCCCTCGACTTCTTTCGCGGCCGCGCGACGCGACGCGGCGCGGCGCCTGCTGAATAGGCCGAACGAACGGGGAAGGCCGTGCCGGCGAGATTGCGGCGCGCGAGGGACCCGGGGTGGCGAAATGACGGCGACAGATCCTTCGATATGGAGGCTTTTTTTTCTTCTCCTGAGAACCTTTCTATTTCAAGCAATATTTTGGGGATGAGCGGAACTACTTCGAAGACACGCGGTTGTAAACATCACGTCCTACGCAATAGATAATAATTTTCAACCCAACTTTCATTTTTACCATCCTTATGCATTTCTACGAGAAGAAATCCGTTTAAAAAGGGGTAGTCAGTATTGTTAGGCCTACTTTATTGTAGAAACATACATATGTAAAAAAAAGTCAAAGAATAATTCTTGTTTCGTCATCTAACAGTATCGTTTTTCATCAGGATTAAAAACGAAATGAAATGCATAAATCAAGTGCATTAATTTGGGTTGTAACAGTAGTACATTGACGATGAACGGCATTATTGGTAACATAACGCAATGAGTTATTTTCAGGCAATTGTCTCCATATTATTAATATATCTTCGATACATTTGTATGGATTGAGAATTTTGGCAAATTTCAAATAAATATCCTACATGAAAAAGCCCAAACTTTTACTGAAATCAAAATATTAAACCAATAATCTTTATACACGTTGCAGTGCACATTGCTGTGTTATTACATAACGAGATCACGGTATGTAATAAGAGATTCTCACACTTAATCGTAATATAATGTTCAATTCTAAGTAATGCAAATTGAAGTAACGTTGTTTCAACATTTCCAGAGTTGCAACACGACGAGCAATACCTTGCAATAACATACACTTGTACAAAAATCGAATTGCAGATACTATCTGAAGCAATGGCCCTCGCCCCGCGCAACTAGCGGCAATCCAACTTCATTTAAAAGCTGCCTTCTTCCCCTTTCGCCTTTTAGGGAAACCATAACCACGCGATAGTCGCCCTCTCCTCCTCGTGTTATTTACAGAGGACTTGGCAAGGCTTCCTGGAGTCAGGTGTTGAGTGGACTCATTTTACGGGGGACTTCCTTGCCTTGCAGGTTTTCTGAAACTTGACGGCTTTTCATTTGTTTATGTGACGGCCGCTGGAGTTCACTGACCCGTATCAGCACCCGCCATTCACACTACACCGTCGTTTTGCATTTTGTAAGAATACAGAATGTAATGTAAACTGCAAAAGCTTGATTAGATTATGATCCTCCCATAATATTAGAAAATTTATTGCTTAAAAAATTACGATTGAGTGAAGAATGGCCCCAACTGATAATGCGAATTCAAGTGGAGTATAATATGGAAACAATTTGCGTATTTGTTTCTGAATAACTAGTTTAGAAAATGAATTTCCTTTAAACATTCGTAAATTGAAACATTCTGACATAATGTCGCCTGCGGGAACGAAAATGAACTACGCCAAGTCGATGCGAACTTCTAAGGATCTTACATTTGAATAGGAGCATTACGCTGTTGATGGTTCTAATGGGTACGTTTCTTTTGGTTTTCTAATAAACCGAGTATTTACTCAATTAAAATAAAACAATAAATCATTTCGAACTTCCGAAAAGTGAAAGAATTCATTACTTTCGATGTTCGGTATTATACTACAATACTTGTAGACCAACGCCACTCGGACCTTTTATTTCTACCCATCATTCTTCTTCGTATTCTTTTTTCTACTCATAGCAAGTGAGATTATTTTGACCCGAGGATACTCAAAGACACCTGAAACAACGACAAAAGCGAGATTATATTGAACAGAGAATACTCAAAGAAACCTGAAACAATGACAAAAGTGAGATTATTTTGAGTTGAGTGACAAAAGTGAGAATACTCAAAGAAACCTGAAAGGACGACAAAAATGAGACTACTTTGACCCGAGGATACCCAAAGAAACCTGAAACGTAAGACAGTTAAACAATAAATCGAAATCGATGGAAATCCCGCGACAGCAGTGCCGCTGACCGCCGTTCTCCTCCGTCCCGCAAACCTGTACGCAGTTTACAGCAACCGGCTCCAGCCTGCACGGCAACGCGCTCCCTGCCTTTCGTCACCCGCCGCCGATGCCCTCTTCTGCTCCGGTGACTTTTTCGACGAGCGTCGCCGGCGCTGCGGTTTCGCTGACGACGCCACTCGACCCCGCGGCGGGGCTGCTGCTCGCTGCTCGGTTTCAGGCGCTGGATCTCTCCGCGCCCCCCGGCGCGGCGGGGGGCCAGTTCCTGGGGGCCTCCGCACTTCCTGAGGCGCAGCGGCGGTGTTGATGGTGGTGGTTGATTTGTTTAGTTTAGTTTAGTGCCTTATTTTACGTGGCGAGACTCTGGCCAACAGGCCGACTGACCACGCAAATTTCTCTACGCTCCTTTCACCACCTAGCGGAGAAAGAAGGTATTATCTCGGGTGATGAAACAGGCGATTTGATTTTAGCTCAGAGGCTTCATTTAGGCTTGAGGATATTTTACATGCAAGTAAATCTACTAAAATGGGACAGCCGGCTTTACTTCCCCTCCGAAGGAAGGCGTACGAAGGATTTTTTCGCCCTTAAAAACCCTTCGATCGGGTTTGAACCCGAAATCTTGGGCACAACTATCCGATACGCTGACCGTTAAACCAACCGAATCCGCATTATACCATCCGAATACGGTGATGGTAGTAGTAGAGAAGGCGAGAAGGAGGAGAGTTCGGGGCAGTGACGAGCAGCGAATAGATCGGGGCGGGGAGGGTCCGGGCGAGGAAAGTATGGCAATAGTTTTCGTAATTGTGGTGGCGAAGATGACAGTGGGGAATATGGTGGCATAGGCGCTGGCGGTGGCTGCAAAACAGATGGTGACGGAGGAGGTACACTACGCCGGTGGAAGGAAACGGCATTAGCACCATGGTGGCGGGGTCGAGAAGGGTACAGGTCGGAATCGCAGTGGCGGTGGTGGTGGTGGTGGTGGCGGCACAGACAGTAACGGACTTCTAGACGATGGGACAGAAGTGCTATCGGTTGGCGACAGCGAAGGTGAGGATGGTGATGATGAGTGTGTATAGTCGCGGAGGTGGCAGCAGCGATGGCAGGGGTGCTGCTGCTATTGGTGTTGGTATGGCAGTGGAGGAGACGGCGTGACGGCGGCGGCGGAGTGTAGACAATGACAGTTCTAGACGATGGGACAGAAGTGCTGTCAGTTGGCAGCAGCGGAGACGATGGTGGTGATGAGAATGCACACTCGCGGAGGCGGCAGCAGCGGTGGCAGCGGTGTTGCTGCTAGTGGTGGTGGTGGCGGCACAGACAATAACGGACTTCTAGACGATGGGACAGAAGTGCTATCGGTTGGCGACAGCGAAGGTGAGGATGGTGATGATGAGAGTGTATAGTCGCGGTGGCGGCAGCAGCGGTGGCAGCGGTGCTGCTGCTAGTGGTGGTGGTGGTGGTACGGCAGTGGAGGAGGCGGCGGCGGCAGCAGCTGCCGTTGCGGTGGGCGCCCGGGTGACATGTGGTCAACCTCCGGGAAACCCGACGCGCGGAGACAGCGGCGGCGGCGGTGGCGGTGGCGGTGGCGGCGACGGGCAGGACCCGTCGCGCTCACCGCAGGCGCCGCAGGGGGAGACCCTTTCAAAACACGCGTGGTATTGAATTATCCCCTCTGCAGGATCTCTCAGAATAAATGTAACGAATTTCTACAGCACGTTCACGGGTAGCAAACGATCACTTTTCGCTAATGTTCACTTCGTGAGAAAGTGTATGCAACGGAATTGCACGTGTCCTTTCCTCCTGATTTTCAGACAACTCTTTAAGCACAGACGTTCGCCACATCACGTTCTCACGCAATGAAGGAAAATTCATACACCTGCCGAGTGCATCTGTGCACAGTGAGTTCACAAAAGAATCTTGGAGAAATGCCACATGTATACATACATATCATACATACAACTAAGTTATAAAAATTCCTACTACATGTTCCTTTGCAAAAAGTGTCCTTTTTCGATCCCTCTACACACCCTAGATGGTAATGTTTAGTCTGAGACGTTAGTACGAGATGTTAAGAGTAGACAATGGTTTTGGGCAGTCTGCAGAAAACATCGACAGAAAATCCCAAGTGTGATACTGTTGGTTAAGGAATTACATCTCAGTCCTGCATCGAACAGATTTAAAAAGAAAAAAGTAGCATATTATTATAGAGGGGAAGGAACAGGGGCTTAGTGCAAGTAACGCTCCATTACGCTTCTACAATTGAAAAATCTTTTACTTGAATTCCTCAATAGTTCGATTTTTTACGTTATTCCTAATCCGTTATCGTAGCATTATGCTCTCCGGTACTATTAAGTACATAACTCAAAATATGCTATTACTTACCATAAGCAATACTGCGTTTTTTAAAGCGTGGTTTTCGAAATGCTGTGAACTGCTTAGAAAAGGAACTTGAAAATATCAAGAGTTGTGTAAAGAGCTTTGCCATTGACGCAATGATTAGTTTTAAAAATACCTTTCTATTCGCATTTATTGCCTTCTACATCTTCCCCGTAGAAATTTAGTACACACTCTCTCTATTTCTACTTTCTTAATGTGAAGCAGTTTAGGATGAAGATTATTCTTCTTTTCTATTTATATGAATCTACGGAATAATTAAACTTTATAGATGACCGCTCTACTTCGATTATTTTCATTTTGAAAACACAAATGAAATGTATATGTTTAGCGGTGTTCTTCATAAAAAAAAAGGTAATAAATGCAACACAACAATAGGAAAACAGTTTCACAATAAAATAGCATAACATGCAAACAAGAACCATAAATGAATTTTACATCGGTTTGCAACTATTACGTAACAACGAAGTACGAAACTTTAATAAAAGAGATGACCAAACGGCCAGAAAAACACTGCTAATTATTTTACGCACATCAAGCAGATTAAAAACTCCTCGCATTTATTCCCACCCATATTTATATTGCCACTGACCCTGCCTGGGGAACGGCTCAATCTGGGCCAAACAATTAAGTCGCGGCCGCCAGAACGGAGTTAAACATTTCGCAAAGCCATCCGACGATCACGTCTCTACTCGTGAACTCGGCGCGGTCAGTAAACAGAAGCGACTCGGCTATAACAAAGTTTACCGACCGTAATGGGATGCGCGGAACATGCTGACTTGGCAATCGAGAAGCCGAGATCCGACGTCGCGCCACCCTACCCCCCCACCCCCCTTGCCCAAGGGGTGGGGGGTGGCGGGGCTCGTCGAACTTTAGCGGTTTCCGCCGATCGCAGCCTGTGATTGCAGCAATGGAGTCTCTCCAAACACAGCTCCCTCTCCGGTCCAACGTCCCCCGTTCTATGCCCAATAAAAATGCCTATGCGTCGAACTGTAAAAGAAGGCCGAAATTCGTTGACGTTTATGAATCATTACCACATTGTTCAAGAAAAAATACGCGAGGTACAGCATGTGACATATTTTGAAAAACATACTGATGGAGGATTGATGATAGACGAATGACGAGATTGATGAATGACGAGAGCACATTCCTCACTTTGGGTGTAATAAAACTGAACAAAATTTCTCTAGCGTGTTTCAACTGAAAAACTGGACGTAATGCTTTGAACACGTGCCATCAACAGATGGTACTATAAATACACGTGAGGTGTTATAACAATCGCATTTTCATAACACAATGCTGGTGGAAGATTGATAACAGTGAATTATATATAGATTCTTATCTCAAAAATTTAGTTGAAATTCCCCATGTGCGGGATAAAAACGAGAGGGAATGCCCTTGCACAACTGAACAGAAACAGGAGATAAACCGTTGAATTTACGGTAACATCACGAAACGTTTTTGAAAATCACAGCGTTATTGACGACGAAACAATAATGGTGGATTGATGATATCCAAAAACAAATTTATTTTTTCAAGATATATGCATACATACCTCGTTCTTTGTGTAGAAACTAGTGGTGCTAAAACAGGACGAATTTTCACGCCAAACATACTAAAAAAATGTACTTGACATTATTTCAAAATCTATCTTAAAGGAACAGATTTCATTAAGGAAAAATATCTATGTTTAATATTTTAGTTGTAGGAAGACTTCGAAAAGAATTTGAACTTTTGCAATTTTCGAAAAATCAGAGTTTTTAACGAACATGAGACCTTCACCATTCTCTTAAGCATCCTTCACACTATCCACACTAAAAAAAGTTAATCAAAAACGATGAAGACATTTTTTTGAAAATTTGGAACTGCCCTAGGAGCTTCCTGTAAAGTCTCCCCCAAAATTAAAAGATCTTTTCCAAGTTCAAGAGGCCGACACATCAGTCAGATCGATTGGGAAAAAAATCAATTTCGGAGAAAATCAGCTGAACGGTTTAGCCACTAGCGTTGTTCACAGACGGACGGACAGACGTTCTACAGTCAATCGATTTTTCGGTTTCAAGGAGCCAGAAAACAACTATAAATTTTCGTTAAATTTTAATATTTGAACTGCGAAAGGTGACAGACTGATGTTGAGAAGCTGGAGTAAAGGTTTTTAATATTACTTACATTACAAAAATGATCATTTTTTTATTTATTTATTTTAATTTATTTAGATCGCTGTGCAACTTCTTGGTCATAAGCGATCAAGATCTAATCATTTTTGTTAGCCTTGTGTTATTACAACACATGTGCTTTAGTATTTATTACGACACAATTTGACATTAGACAATCAAAGTGGATAAACTCTCTTCTCTCCAACTTCCCCAAAACAGACCGGTCCCTTTTCTGAATCGGCCCCGGCTGCGGAGCCATTGTGATTGCAACTGCTTGTCCACGCAGTGCAATTCCGACCCCGCCGAGGTAAGCACGGGAAAAAAGCGCGTCGGCGCTCCTCTGGCCTGCAGCAAGCAACCTCCTCCGGGGCGAACTACTTGCGAACGCGCTGCGCTGTGCTCCGCTCCGCTCCGGGCAGCCCGCACGCGGCCGCCTCGGCACCGCTGCGGTCGGCACGCCCTAAGACAATGCTTTCGGGGTGCGGTGGCGCCCGAGGGGTGTGGGTGGGTGCGGGGGCGGGCAGAGGGCAGGGGGGACGCGACACTCGGCCCGCGGAAGCCCTGCAAGCTCCGTAATCGGATCTGCGACGGCGATGCGGCGACGCCGGGCGGGCGGGCGGAGGCGGTGGCGTCGGGTTCGGTGGCTGGGGGAGGGGGGGGGGCGGAGCCGACGGTGGCGCCCGGTGGAGGAAGGAAGTGTACGTTTCGGGAGTCCGCGACGTGGGTGGTGGAATGGGAAGGAGTAGGTGGTGGTGGGGTTGGAGGGGGGTCGGGTACTAGCTAAGAGTGGTGGAAGGGGGCTGTGATGGCAGATATGGCGACGCAGATGGAAGAAATGTTAGCAGTGGTGATGTGTTTCCAGAGCCTGCGTCGTGTGTTTTGATGTACGGAAGGCAACGTGGGAGAACAAGGGATGGGATGTTGGAGATGACTGTCGTATACAGCGACGGCGACGCAGGGGATCTATGTGTTAGTGATAAATAGGGCGAGGTTGATGATGAAAGCGATCGTGATTCTGGGAGGTACAGTAATGGTGTGAAGAAAGTACTAAGAGCAGAAAACATTGTGAAAGCGAGAAGAAAATGAGTCGACGACCGTCATGGAGAGAAACCGGATGAAGATGAGAACGAGATTGAAGGAGGAAAAACGGTGATGGACAGAACGAGAGAAAATACGACGGTTGGTGAGAGTACAGGTGTTGGAGGGAAGTAGAGGATGAAGGTGAGAAGATGGAGGATTATAAGAGCGAAGATGAAGTGAAAGAGAGCATGATTGGGGGAGCGAGAGTGATGGAGACAGCGAGAGAGGAGAGAGTGATGGAGACAGTGCGAGAGGAGACAGAGGAAATAGTGATGGAGACAACGAGAGAGGAGAGAGTGATGAAGACAGTGCGAGAAGAGAGAGGAAATAGTGATGGAGACAGCGAGAGACGAGAGAGTGGTGGAGACAGTGCGAAAGGAGAGAGAGGAAATAGTGATGGAGACAACGAGAGAGGAGAGGGAGAGAGAGAGGAAAGAGAGATGAGAGGATACTTGAGAGCCCACGGGTGAAGAAGAGCGAGGCCACGAGTGACGAAGACAGCGAGAAGAGGGGGTGGAGATGGCGGCGGAAAAAACGACAACCCTGGCGATGGCATGGCGGTAGCGGAGGCGGGGCGGCGGCAGCAGAAGCTGGCGCTGCGAAGGGCACCGTGGCAAGGCGACGCGCTCCGCCCGTGCGTGGGGCTGGGACGCACACGCGGAAGGGAAGGGGAAGCAGCGAGCCGAGCTGAGCGGAGCCAAGCGGATACCGGAGGTTCCCCCGTGCTGACGCAGGCAGAAAACTACGTCGTGGAAGCTGGCGGAAAAACATGATGCCAACATGGCTCTTGAGACACTACCTCCTCAGATAGTCTTCACCCGAAACCTCTATTTATACTCGGGTTTTATTTCTTGGTGCGAGGGGCGTCTCATCACGATGGAATATCTCACGGTTTTTCGCGTCATTCTTGATTGTGCCGCAAGGAGTCACATGATCGCCAGCACTGCTCGATTCAGTCGCGATCATGCTACTTCTAGCGACACGATCAAGAACGACCCGAAATACAGTGAGATCTTCCATCGTAATGACACGCCCACACGCGCCAAGAAAAAAAACCAAGTATACACTGAATCACGCCGACGCACCTTACACCATTTTACAACAAAACTAGTGGTGCTTCAAAAGCATATTTTGCTTACATTGCAACTTTTGCAATTTACGTAAGTTCGAAGGCTTCAAATTGAAGCGTCCTAAAATTAATCAACAATTTCTACTAAACTCGTAATGATTAAAAAATATGATTTTATCTTGGGCTAGAATACTATGTAATACATAAAATACAATGCTATGTAATATACGGTGAAGTAATACGGTTAGGTAACATACGGTCTTTGTGCTAAGCACACGAACCCATTATCCCATGGCCGGGAGGCTGGGTCACCGCCGGTCGGCCAAGGCCCATAGAGTGGGCTGTCGAGCCAAAGAACAGAAATATACTATGCAGCCCTCGCGAGCACTTGCCTTCCTAAACGAGACGCAATCCGGCGGCGCCACAAGCGGCGCGGGCGCGCGTGCAACTCGACGCGCGCGCCCCGGCGCGGGGCGGGACGGGGAGGGGCGAGGCGGGGCGGGGCGGGGCGCCGGAAGCAGCGTCCGCGGGCGCAGCGGAAGGCGGATGCGGGGGCGTCGCGGCGCCTGCAGCCGAGCGCCGCGGGTGAGTAACCCTCCACCCCTGGACCCGACGCCCGATTCTCTCGGCACGTACGCCGCCCGCCCGCACTTTCTCCCTGCACGCGGCACCGCGTGGGAACCACGCGACCAACGCCGGCCAATCTAAGGAAATGATCCGATTCACTATAGTGAGATTTTTCTAACTCTGTCCCTCAAGCCCCTATGGCCACCATGGAATATCACACGGCATTCCGCGTCTTTCTCCTTCATGCCGCTAGAAGGCGCATGATCGCAAGCACTGCTTGATACGGTCGCGATCATGCGATATCTGGCGGCATGACTGAGAACGTCGCGAAATACCGTGATATAGTCCATCGTGAAGACGGGTCTTGAGGGGCAAAGTTAGAAAAAACGCAGCTTATAAGATAACTGCACTTGACGTAAATCAGCTGTTGCGACGACATCCATTCGGGAGGTTGAACGTCGTCAGTGTCGTCACTAGTAACGTGTAAGCTCCCGATTGGATGACAGCGTAACAGCTGATTTACGTCAAGTGCAACTCTAAATACATCGAAGTATCTTCGCAAGCTTGGGCGAGAGTGGGGAAGTATCTTCACCAGCTTGGGCGAGAGAAGGGACAATCTTTAAGCTCTCAATTGGACTCCCAACGTGTGTGGTATTGAAGCGCATGCAAGTATTATTGTGCTTGTAACACAGGGATCAAGAATGGGGAACGAAAGATCGCTCGCGGACCGTAACTATTTACTACGGTACTGCTCTGGCGTTCACCTGGTGTAAGGTTTCGTGCACAATTACATGTTTACCTCACATGTTTATTATAGTTTCATGTACAGGTAACGAATATTGTTCGCCACTTGTTTTGTTAGGATAGCAACGTTGATGTTGATAAAGAATGCAAACAGAGAATTTTTTGTAAGACGATTTGTAATGAGTTGTAAAATGTTGAAATATTGAAGTACATTATAATAAATATTATTTTTTACATCTACATGATGTTATGGGATACTGAAACGTTACACTGGTATTATTTGAGAAACTACGGAAAACTGCCAAATACAGCAGCCAGCTGCTAGAATTCTCCTTCAGACTAGTTGAATTCGACCCACCTTTCTAGACAGTGTGGAAAATCTGCCAACGTCATGACACGAAAACAAAGATTTCTCAGAGAATGATAATGCTGTTACTGAGCCATTTCTGCCGGTGAGATCAAATACAGAGTCAACGGCTTCTGTCGGGAAACAGACTCGTCGGCTCGGTTCGGTGGCGACCGTAACCCACGTCGTGGGCTTCCGATTGGCAGGCCTAACGACGCAGAACAACGGCGACCGCAGGGAACGCCACGCTCATTATCTTGGGGCAAGAGTGTGTGGCTAGTTAGAGAGCTGTTACAGATGGAATGGGAAACGACTTCCGTCGGTAACAGATCGCTGATTTCGCATAGCTTCACGGTACGATTTTGCTCATTACGTAGCATTTTCTGAACGACTAGGGAAGAGCAAAGTTCACGAAATGTTCGCGTAACTAGAAATTTTCCGGTGTAACACATAAACTATTAGACGCCTTCAGAGATAGTATAATGATAATTTCTTAAACTAATATTTAAATATATTTCTACATACTTTGTTTACCTAATTTCTTTCACATGTTTGCATATTTGCATGCAGGACGTTTGCACATTGTAATGGTATTTAAACAAGATGAAAATTTAGTTTTACATCAATTCAATGTTTACTAAGTGTTATAGAAATTTCTCACCGCTTATTCAGTTCATGTGTCATCAAATTGTTTTGCCTTACATTTTATAATGTAACATACTTATTTCGAAACCTATTGTCTTAAAAAGATGTGTTGAAAGAAATTATATTCAAAAGTGTGCTTAGATATGAACAGAATATAAAGACAGTCACAAGATAACTTCGACATACACCGTAAGATTGTATTGAGTTTGTAATTGCAGTTCCAGTAGTTGAGATCCAAATATTTGGGCACAAATGGTTCGCCTCCACACTAGTGGCACTTTCTCTCTCAAGCAGATCGATCTGTTGTTCGGGGACCGAGAAGAGAATCGCGTTCCGGTTCAACTCTCGGTCGGCGATGCGATTTCCAGCGCAAGGACAACGGCGCTACCCCGTCCACCCCGCCCGCCCTGCCCCACCCGACCTGCCTGCCTCGCCCGGCCGGCCCCGCCCGGCTCGCCCCGCCCCGCCCGGCTCGCCCCGCCCCGCCCCACCCGCCCCCCGCGATCGTCCTTGGGCGGCGGGCGCACCCAGCGGGGCAAGCGACCCACCCCCGCGCAATGATCGATGTGTTTCCCGAACCAAAAATCGAGCATGAATTATTTACGAGCACCCGGGTGAGAGGATGGTGATGGTGGTGGTGGTGGTGGTGGTGGTGGTGGTGGTGGTGGTGGTGGGTGGTCAAAGTGTGGAAGGGCGGCGACTGAGGCGCTGAAGGTGTGCGAGGTGGTGGCGGCGGTGGGGAAGGAGGCGTCGGTGAAGAAAGTGGAGGAAGATTGCGCGGGGCTACGACGGTGTCTAGGGGGCTAGGACGCGATGGAAGAAATGGTAGTGGTGGTGGGAATTCCGAGGTCGAGGACGTGGAGGTGACGTGGGGAGGGAGGAGGAGGAGGAGGAGGTACATGAGGATGGCGAAAATAAGCCGGAGGTAAGGGAGTGTCAGAAGGCGAAAGTAGTGCGACTGGAGAAGGCGGTGGTTGGCGAGGAGGGCGGAAAAGAGGGCGATAGTGGGAATGGAGGTGGCAACAGTGGTGCAGCCAGATAGGCCGGTGGTTGGGGGGGGGGGGTGAAGAGTGATAGTGGGGCTGCAGAAGGCAGAAGAGGTGCGGCCGGAGACGGCGGAGGAGATGCTGGTGTTGGTGTGGGGGCGGAGAATGCACAGGAAGCAGTGATCAAGAATGTGGAGGTGGAAGAGCAAAAGGCTGCGTAGGAGGGGAAGGCGGTGGCGGAGGGGAAGGCGAAATCAGCGGCGGAGGCGAAGGCCTTTAGGGTTCAAAGGCGGTGCGCGTAGAAAAGACGCGAAATCTCCACCGACAATGCAGCCCGGGATCCTGGGTCCGCACCCAGTAACGGTGATGACTGGCAAGGGATTGGCCGGGGGTTGCAAGATGGTAGTGAGGTCGCTTTGAGATCGAGGCCCAGTTGATGGCGACGAAGTTTTGGAAAGTGTCACCCGCTATAATGTGATGAGGTGGCAAGGGTGGGCGTAGGTGACGAGAGACTGGCAAGGAAACGTTACATTATGTGCAGAAATTTGGTTGCGTTAAGATTGGAAGATTCGAAGCTTGGAGGTCGTAATGCTGAGACCAATTCAGCAAAACGCATTATTTGGCTGTCAGGAAAACAGATACCCACAGAGAGAAATGACGATTTGTTCCCCCCTACAAATATTTTTTAAATTATGATGAGGTTTTATTTGCTTACGCTAGCTATAAGAAGCTTCATTACAGCATTAGTTGCTTCAAGGCTTCTATACTCGGGTTTAAGCCAATAGAAGAGAGGTGACGTTGTACCGAAAAAAAGGTGGATGATATCACTGTAGGTTATCGATGAAAGAAATTATGATTCTTAATATAAGCATTACCGTAACCGGAAAAAAATTATGATTATCTTCATAGATTAAATAATTTAAATGAATAACGGTTGAAGTACAATCAAAATGAAACACCTCTCGCTTTATTATGACGTCTTTATAAACTTGATTTGTTAAGACATGAGTTCTTAGTTAAAATATTAAGAATTACAGATCTTCAGAAAATTTTATTACTAATACTTCAAAGTGTTAACATTTCGTTGTGGAAAATGTATGAATGAGGAAATGCAACAGACAAAGGGACGCTATACTTAGTAATGTAAAAGGGAAGTATTAGACACACTCCAGTACAGGCAAGTGTCATCTTTCATTGAGAACGAGGAATTCCAAGGACCACTCAATAAACTATTTGTTCGTAAATAATTGCAGCGGTAGTTGCATAACACTCGCATCAAAGCGTGTCAACAAGGAATCCGAAACACATGAGGTCATTGACAGTAACAAACATTGGTAAATTAGCTGCTACACAGGTAGGGTTTCCCCTACTACTGAAAGCGACGAACAGATCCATAGACGGAAATTCAATAACAGCTCCGGTAATTTCCGATAGTCCGTGACAAAATCCCTTTACAAAAAGGAACGATGACGGCCTTGTATCATTATAATGAAACATCGACACAAATCTCTGGGTGCGCAAGGGCTGGATAATGAATTGTCCCTCACATAATAAGATTTAAGACGAAGTATAAAACATATTATATTTATTTAGTGTCACCTGATGATGGAAACCATTTCAGAAACGTTGTGAGGAATTTGTTTCATTTAATAAACTGTTATTTCACGATTTTTCTGTCTTATAAATGATGGAGTAACTTATTGATATAATTGACAATATAGACAGAAACTAAAAATATTAATTATAAAATAAGTAGTAGCAGCAGATGTAACAAAAGAAAATTGGTGGCAGATGCGGAACAAGGGCTTGCTGGAGGGGCGTGGCGCAGCTTGCAGGAGAGGGGCGGACCTCGCTGGGGCGAGAGGCGGGGGGCGAGGCGAGGCGGAGCGCGAGGCGAGGCGGGGCGCGAGGCGAGGCGCGAGGCGGGGCGTGGATGGAGAGGGCTCGTGGCGGGTGGCGCGGGGTGGGGGCACCGCGCCGGTGAGAGAACGCAGCGCGGGCGCGCGAGCGCGCGGTCGCAGTGCGAGTGGTTTGCTCATTACCTTAATATGAAAGCTCGTAAACGTCGTAAAATATTCAGCGGCCCTATCGAAGCATTAAGTATGGAGCGGCGAACGCACAGCGGGGGCTCTTTTGTGAGTCCTAAATAACGCATGGGCGGCCGTATCGACCCCCCCCCCCCCGCCACGCCTCGCTGCCCGGACTCCGTAGTACAAAGGTAGCACGGGCGGAATCGCGAGCTGCGAACCGGCTTCGCCCTCGCTCCAGCACCGCTCCGACTCCACCACTGTCCTATCCCACTCCGCACCTCTGGCAACCGACCACCATCAGAAAGATTTTTCTGTCAATAATAATAATAATAATAATTAGTGTAATCCGAGATTTGGAGAAAAAATTGTGTCTACTTGACATTGCTGTACCTTGCGATCAAACCGTCGTTACCAAAGGGGCAGAGAAATGTTTTAAATACAAGAGTTTGGAAATCGAGGTCAGCCGAATGTGGGGTGTAAAAGTACAGGTCGTCCCGATAGTTATCGGAGCTCTGGAATTTGTTCCGAAAAAATTGTGTCTGAACTTGGCTAAACTTCCATGTCATTCAAAGGACTGGGAAGTGCAAGACATTGCTTTATTTGAAACAGTCCACATTTTGCGAAAAGTATTGTTGCAACATGGAGTAGATTTTATATTCAGCCGACACAACATCTTTAGTCGTGATAGAGAGGAATAACACTAATAAAATTGTCGAGGCTCAGACCATTAGGCCTGCTCTACCACCTAACCACATTAAATATGTACATTATTTCAAAAACTATGAAGATGTACAGGCAGGAATTTTACTTTTACTTCTGGGAGAGAAAGCTAGGGCCCACCCCGGTATACGCCTGCAAACCCAGAAAACCTTAATCAGGATGGCGGCTGAAGGCCGAGGACATTGACAAAAATAGTAAATCCAAAAATGCATAAATTAATTAGAAGAAAAAGAAACCAATGGCCTCTGTGATACCGATTCTGTGACGCACTCCTCTACAGCGACTCTCGCCGGAGGTCCTAGGGTTCGAAACCTCACGGTTGAGGATTTTCGATGGCTTCGAAGCTAGGGCCAATTCAGCCTGTGTCTGGAGAATTCTGGCGACTGGCTGCTCTGATTGGTATTTACCTTGATTTCTTCGATCAAGCGAATGCAGTAGTAGTAGTAGTATCCTATCAAAAGGGACACGAACCGCCTGCGATCTTTCCTTCCTCTTCCTTGTCCTATCCTCACCCCGGTACTTGCTCACGCTTACCCTATACATGCAGTACAACACCACACGTGTCGGAAGAGCGGTCGGGAGCTCACACCGCGTACACTGAGCGCGGCCCCGCTGCGCCATGATGCAACTGGATGCAGCCCCGTGGCAGTCCCTCTTCCCGCCTCACGCTTCGCGTATTCCGACACCCTCGCCCTGAGGTACAACGCAGCTGGTGGTGTTGCTCTACTGGCAGACACAGGCAACTACTGGCACAGTGGAACCACGAAATAGGACACTGTTAGATAATGTCGCAATTATCATCTACCTCAATAATAATAATAATAATAATAATAATAATAATAATAATAATAATAATAAGAGTTTGGAAATCGAGATCAGCCGAATGTGGGGCGTAAAAGCGCAGGTCGTACCGATAGTTATCGGAGCTCTGGGATTTGTTCCGCAAAATTTGTGTAAGAACTTGTCTAAACTCCCAGATAATCCAAAAGACTGGGAAGTGCAAGAAATAGCTTTGTTTGGAACAGCCCACATTTTGCGCAAAGTATTGTAGAGGCACCGACAGTCCCTAGATCTGCTCCTTAGGTAGCTGGTTGCAACCTGGAGTAGATTTTATATTCAGCCGACACATAACATCTTAAGTCGTGATTTAGAGGAATAATAATAATAATAATAATAATAATAATAATAATAACAATAATAATAATAAAGAAAACAAATAGGTCACATTTAAGCTTTGTTACAATGAGGCGTTAGCACCCACATTCAGATGTATACGAAGCATCGTTATGATTAAAATGCGCAAATATTTATTAAAAGTGAATCTCGTAATAACTCCATTATATCACTCTTCTTTGTGTTTCTGACTAATTTTTTGGATGTTTTATTTATTTATCCCTTTCAGTACTTTATTTCTTCTTCGCATCCTGCGAGTTAATGAAGCTACCGCTCCAAAGCGCGCTTAATCAGGCAATCAAAAGGACAGCGGTAGGAAAGGGGATGTAAATAGATCAGTTCACATTTAACACGAGTGTGCAATCAATATGAGAATCAGGAAATAATCAAAGAGATTTCATTATTACCTATGATGATATGCTATTGATTGATTACGGTATCCGTAATAACTTTAATTACGACTACTGATGAAAGAGATAAGAGTATTAAAGCACACGCGTCGTAAGACGTCATTATTAGTTTCCCACACGAACTCCACGGTAAAAGAAACTCGTAAAGAAATAGTCCATTCGCATTCTTAGGTTTTAGAGATTTCTTTTATGTAGGCCGCATACTAAACACAATTCTTATACTTGTATGTGAAGTTAATAATAATAATAATAATAATAATAATAGATAGATAGATAATGCTATTTTAGTAATTGAAACCCTGAAGACACACCAGCTTGTGTGTCTTGACTTTCGTAATTCCAAAAACACATTTCAAAATGCACAAATAATAGATTTTCATACAAGTTTTACGTTTCAAAATAAAATATTTCCTCATGATCCCACAGACCATAAATGAATAATATCCTGTTCCATATATTTCATTACTGGAACGAACCGTGTGGGCGGTGGCGAGAAGTGGGGGAGGAGGGGGGAGTGGGCAGCGAGGGGGGGGGGGAGAAGGGGGCGCACTCCATCATCCGGCTTCCATGCAGCTGCAGCGCGAAGCTCCGCCCCCGCGGGGGTAATCGGAGCTGCAGGGGGGCCGGACACCTCATTTTTGCCTCGTTCGGGGCCGCACGGGGACGACGCCGGCCTGCCTGCCTGGCTGGCTCCGGCGAGGTCGTGGCGCAGAACGAGTCCCACTCCCAAACGCACCCCCGCCCCGCGCGCCGTTGGTGGCCGTGCAACTGCTCTGCTCTAGGCCTTTCACTCTCATTTTCACTCAAATTCATCACTCATTTTCCACACAGGTTCATCGCATTACCTTACCACGATTTTTCTGAACCTGCAGTTTCTTTAAGCACAGTCTTCTCCTAAGGCTCTGGCATACGAGGCTCGCGCACATCACCTACACAAGCCTCGCATCTAATCCTACTTGCGCTGTCACTCCACCCTCTACCTCGTGAAGCCGCATCCTGCCACTCGTCACCTACTGCCGCTCTCGCCCCCATCTCCTGTCCCCTCCCTTACAACCCGGCCGCTGTCCGATACCCACTCGCCGCCCTGTGCCCGCCAACGCCACCGTCACCACCACCACCACCGCTACCACTGCTGAAGCCGCCGCCTAGCCTCCAGCCTTACGCCGCCCTCAGCTCTGGCCTACTACTGGTGTCTGCCTTCCGTCTATTCGCCTTCCCCCGCCTGTACACTACTAATGTTCTCTGATCTTGCCTGCTGCCCAACACTCGTCTCTTGCTCCCTGCCACACCCTCTTATTCGCACTCCCCGCTGCCTCCAGCCGTCCCCTTTCTCTGCTTCCGCCTGCGGCCCAACACTCATCTCTAGCTCCCCGCCACCTCTAGCCGCCCCTTTGTGCTCTCGCCTGCTGCCCGCCGCCTGCCTCTCGCTCTCCGCCCTCCACCCGCCCTCGCTACCGCTTCTGCCATTCTCTGCTCTCACTTGCTGTCCGCCGACCATCTGTAGCTCCCCGCCGCCCACCTCCCTCTTATTCACCCTCCCCCTCGCCTCCTTCTCTTCTCTCGCCTGCTGTCCGCCGCCCGCCCGTCTCTCGCACCCCGCCACTGCGCGCCCCCTCCTACTCACTGCCCCTCTGCCTCCCGCCCCGCCCACCTTTTCCATCGGCCGTCCGTCCCCGACTCCTCACCCGGGGCTTTTGCCGCCTGCGCCTGCACCAGCAACGCCGGCGTGATGTACGGGCGTGCTCATGTGCTAAGCCATTTCCTGCCTCGAGCCAATAGGCATCAATTTATTATGGCGGCGCCGATCAATGAGGAAATCTGCTCCGGCGGCGCTATCAATCAGAGAGCGGGGCGAGGCGGGCGGGGCGGGGAGGGGAGGGGCGGAGTGGGCGGGGCGGGGCGGGGCGGGGTGGGTGGGGTGGGCGGGCGGCCGCGCCTGGCACCACCCAATTGGGTTCCCGCGCCAAGGATCGGCGCCCGCGCCCCGCCCCGCTCGCCCGCACGCCCGCCTCGCACCTGCTCAGCCGCTCGAGCGGTTTGCCTTGCTTCTTCGGCGAAAAATTCGCTGAGAAAATCGCACTCGCTTCTCCTATTTCTTCTCGAAGAGATAGCAGATACCCCGTTATAAGCAGATTAATCAATTAAACAAAATCTTTCATTATTATGCACCCTATATTCCATGAAGTTCCCATGTTTTCCAAGCGGAATTAGAGTTATTCAAATTATAATTTTCATACTATCGATTTTTTTTTAATTTACCGATGTTTCATTTCTTCCGAAAGGCATTAGCTTTAACTTCCAGATTGATAGGTTCCTTGTTACTTCAGTTTACCGGTTTTATCAAATGTATTATCCTGATTAACTCATTTCATGATTCACTAAAAAAAGGTAATGAGATGAAAATGTCAAGTGAATAAATTGCATCAACGAAGGAATGTACTATTCCATTATTTGTAAATTCACAAATGACCTTTGCGACCAATTACAAAACGTAGGCGGCTGAAGGAGAAATTGCTCTGCGACGAACGAAAGGTTATAGGTTCGTTAGGCATTTGTGTTTTCACTCTTGTGACTGCAACGTGGCAAATGCAATGTACAATTTAATCCATTGCATCACTCATTCGGTCTTAATATTGCTTAGTGGTGGAAAACCTCAAACCCGCAAAAAGGGACAAAGCTAAAAATAAATTGCCTTTGGAACGACGTTTGAGCTTTGGATTTTTATGTCCATTGTTATCTAGCTACAAGTTACTGGGAACGGCGACATTGCCTTGGTATAAGAGGAGAGGTACCTGGGAATTTTTCTTGGTCCACCTCCCCTTCATCAGTCACACAGAAGCTAACCCATAGTTTTTACCCATCAAGCTATTATTGATCACAAGATTTAACATAAGAAAGATGAATTAATAAAATTGGAATTAACAACAAACAAATTGTAACATGTGCAATACAATATTTGTGGTAATTACTGGTTTTCTACAAATGTCACACATCATAAATATCATAAAATGATAAATATTTTATTAGAAATTGGAATTAAAATGTCTAAACTTTCTAGCCTAAACATTCTTACGTACGGCTTTACTTAACTAATACTAGCGTCTTTCTAAGAGTTTGTATTTTGTTTGTATTTCAATTCATCACCATAATTGCTCGTTTTTTTATTGAATCTTTTTCTGGTACAGCGCACTTAGCTGCTTTACAGAACTGATGAGTATAATACAAAATATATGCACAATATAATACAAAGTATATATAAGAAGGAGGATGACCCCACTGGGCTCCTCAATGGGAAATCGCGGTGGGTATTTTAGAAACTATGGCTGGGTGCTGGTTAAATGTATGTTATATCAGGCTCATCATATGGTGTGTGATATGGTGTTTGGTGATACGGTGCTTATGATATGGTGTATTGCTCGTAAAACGCTATTCAGGGCGTTCATGGTATTCGAAGTAATTATCATCCAAGCATGATCGCGCCGGGTTTATTAACGTCTTTCGATCGTACAGAGAACTTGAGGGCCAAGTATTTGTTGAATCGATATCAATGAGTGGCTGTGATACACTTTAACGTTCACGGTGAATGGTGTGTCGATGTTTGTGTTAGAAGCACAGGTTTATGTCCTCACGTCTACGTAAACTTTTTCATTGTGAACGGCCCATAACTACGATTACGCTGCCCTCAGACTACCGGACCGCCGATCTTCCCCCACGGGCGAGCCCCGCGCCTTCCGGTCCACACTTCATCCGGCGCGACGTCGATCGCCCTTTCGTGCTACCGCCGGTGCAGCGTCATCCCTTTCCCACCCCCAACTCCGCACGAGGTCGCTCCGTCGCATCGGACCCTCCCCCCCCCCAGCAAGCCTTTCCTTCCCGAGGAGAAGCAACGATTCTCTCGTGACAGACAGCCGGCGATGGGTGGCAGGGGGTGGAGTGGGGGGGGGCAGAGGCTGGGTTGGGGGAGGGAAGTGGGTGGGGGACGGCGGAGTTTCCAGCGACCGCCGCCGCCGCCCGCCATCCCCGTCCGCCTCCTCCGCTATGATAACGCTATCTGTGCCGCCGGGCCGGAAAATTTCAATCCCCGAAATTGTCCGTTCGGGCCTATGAATCAATTAGGGCGATATGAAACGTGCACTTACGCGGATAGCAGCAGCACTCAGCGCGATTTCTACGGAGGCCGCCGCCGCCGCCGCCGCCGCCTCCTCCCCTCGCCCACAGTCCCGCCCCGCCCCGTCCCGTCCCCCTCCGGCAGTCAATACGCGGCCCGGAGCCCGGATTTCTCTGGAGGGGCGAAAAGAGAGAGATCAGCAGAAAGGAAGCCGTGGGTGGGGGCCGGCGGGGCCGGGGGAGGGGAAGGAGGTGGGGGAAGAGAGGAAAAAGGAGGGTTGACCGGGTCGAGAGTTCACGCGCGGCGGCTAGAGAATCTGGTGGAGGAAGCAGAGAGCCTAGAGCAGGGGTGTCCAGCTTCCAAGGCCTCAACAGCCACAACTAAAACCTTTAATATGGCTGCGGGCCATATTTTCAGTACTCGGGCGACCCACACCTGACATCCCCATATTGTTGATCTCGGCACTTTGCCTGGATGCTCAGAAACAGGAGAGGGGGGAATGGAACTCTGTGCGATATCAGGCCGTACCAGGCATAATACAGTGAAAGACATTTGGATGATTTTGAATTTCTGAATATAACTAGGAGAAAAATCCATATAGTGCGATTTTTTATAACTTTGCCCCTCAAGTACCTGTGGTCAAGATGGAATATCACACGTTATTTCGCGTCTTTCTCGCTCGTGCCAGTAGGTGTCGCATGATTGCAAACACCGCTTGATACGGTCGCGATCATGCGAAATCTAGCGGCAAGTTTGAGAAAGACGCGAAATACCGTGACATATTCCGTCGTGAAGATGGGCCTTGAGGGACAAAGTTGCAAAAACCGCACAATAAATCTAAACTTAAACCTATTTTTTTCATTAACACGGGTGTTGACCCCGGTAGAGCACGTGTGCTCAACCGCGAGGATCACAATGTTCTTGCCCGATATGAATGAAAAGGACTTTCACTTTTGAATTGAATTGAATTGAATTGAATTGAATTGCCTTACTTTAAGTGGCGAGAGTCAGGCCATGAGGCCTGCTCTTCCGTCTGACCACGCAAATTTCGCTACGCTCCTTTCACCAACTAGCGGAGAAAGAAGGTATTCCTTCTATAGCGGAAAAAAGAAGGGCGACGAAACAGGCGATTTTGAATTTAGCTCAGAGGCGTCATTTAGGCTTGAGGGTCTTTAACATGCAGTAAATCTACTATCATGGGGCAGCCGGCTTTACTTCCCCTCCGAAAGAAGGCGTACGAAGGATTTTTTCGCCCCTAAAAATCCATGGCTTCGATTGGGTTTGAACCCGCGAACTTGGGTATAACAGTCCGATACGGAGCCGATACGATACGGTCCGATAACCGTTACACCATCGCCGTCGCCTAAAAGCCTTCCGCGGGCCGCAATAAATGGCACCGCAACGTGCATGCGGCCCCGCGCCGTCACTTGGACAACCCTGGCCTAGAGTGAGAGGCGGCATAAGGAGACCAAAGCGGCACAATGTTCCCCGCCCAGGGACCGCCAGATAGAAAGATTACGTGACGTCACCGGGAAAGCTGATGGAATCCAGCTCAAGAGCTCTTGAAATGTGAATTTAAAAGAGTAGGCCGAACTAGCGGGTTTATCTTTCGCTTGTTTCCCTCTTGGCCAATTAACGACTCTCCGATAAAAGAATGTGCAATAACACATTGCATGTCTTAACTACATATTACTGCACATACACTCACCGATGTTACCAGCAAAATTTAATGGTGTCTCAAAGGATGATCAACAGGAACTCACCTGCAAAAAGAAAAATGACAATCAATCAATTTGTATCAAAAATTATTCGAACAGAATATCACCATAATTTTTTTGTTAGATTCACAGACATTTCAGATTAACGTAAATTAGAGAAAGAAGCTTTGTTCTAAACTACCAACAAGAAAATCAACAATGATCGACTAAATATCTGGAATGAAAATTACAGGCAACAATCCCGCAGATAGAATTGTACTGTCAAAGATTCTCCCATTGTTTCACTTCTTTCAGAAACCAAACACCAAATCTCGCCAATGTCTCGGCAGTGTTGTCGAGGTCGATGCCGCGAGCTAGAGTCCGTGGCACGAGTGCCACGACGAAATCGCCTCCCCACGCAGTCCATAACCCCACGGCAAGAGACAACGCCATCACTATTGTAAAACGCGGGGTAATAGTTTCCTCTGTCGACGCTAGTGGCGCAGAGAAGCTCGTGGCATGGCACGGTGCCGCGAGGCGTGCCAGTGCCACCAGTAGGAGACTTCGACACCACTGCTATGTCACAGGGCCGCACAGTAGAAGCGAATCATTATAGTCAAGTTGAGTTCGAATTCTCGAAAATTATTTTTAAAATTTACGTTTTACGGTAATTTGGAATAAAAATGGGGCAAAAAACTATGGAAAATATTTCCAAAAATACGAAACATAAATACATTAAAACTGAAACGTACAAAAACCCTTTCGTAGGTTGGTGGAGCAGGAACCTATTTTTCGATCACAATCATTGTCAAAAATTTTACTTCATTTCGCTATTTACCAACTTACTCGGCTTTTGTAAGATCAACAACGAAATGGAATAAATAATGAAATTTGTAAGATTTTGGTTCACAAGCAAACTGATACTAACACGCTCTTACAATAATTTAATAAATTTGTTTCACTACGAAACACCAACGCGTTTGTTGAGTTCAATTCGCAGCTTTCTCACGAAGTTTGATACCAACTGCTTCTCTGGTACGGGAACTTGGCACAGCAATCGACGAACCGATCTGAAGATCCTTCGCGTACCCTTCGTCCGAAGGTTCTGTTCTTGAGGGTCACGACTTCGCTCAGGTCCAGGCGTCGACAAGGCATGACCGTAGGGCGCCTGGATCTCCAAACGGATCACACCGGCCTCCCTCTCCCCCTTCCGGACGTCGTCGTCTCCGTCACTGCCTGTCGACGCCGCCGTCAGCTCACCCCCGCCCCGCCCCGCCCCCTCCGCCTCGCCCCGTTCCACTCCTCCGTGTCGCCGCGGCCTCATTGATTTTTCAAACGCGAAATCCGCCGCGAAAAACAGAGCCCGCGACGCCGTGATAGATATTCAGGCCGAGTAGACGGAATTCAAATGGGGTGGCGGGGGGAGGGGGGTGGGGGCGGGAAGAGGGCACGCGCATCGCTTTCTGTGAGCGACGCACGGTGGGCCCAAGGCCTGGGCGACTGAGGGTCGAAGCACTTACTGCTACAACCTCGGAATTGGTCAAAATGTAATCTTCGTTATATACGTATGTTTTATTTCATATTTTCTTCATATATTTTGAAGATTTTATTGTTCATGTATATTTTGAAAGAGATATTTGAAGAGTGTCTTTCACAGAATAAATGTTACAAACTACTATCGCTACAGGAAATCGAAGATACTCACTTTTTGTTAATGAACAAATCAAAGTAATGAATGCAATGAAGTGACACACGAGATGAATCCCTGAGTGGTAGGTGACTCATCGTAAACAAGATGCTGGGCAAGAACACGTTCTGACCACATGGTTTTCTTGTGTCTCTCAAACACCAGTGCAATATGAGCGGCTTACCAATCAGGGGCAAATATCGGTGGTGTAACGTGCGCTCGCCAATAAAAAGCAATTAAGCGTCGAATCTTTACGGATGTATAAACCACGTATTTTCGTTCTAAATAACCTTGCATAAAAGACTCAAGAAACCGGAAATGTTTCAGCGAAATTTAGTCTGTTTTGGGGGCAATTGGGCCCATAGTGCGCCGCGATCAAAGAGGAGAAAAAAAAATCGATAATCGGAGGAGTGAGGGAGCGCGAGGCGGAACGGGAAGCGTTGGGGACTCGGTCATTCTCCCCTCCGTTGCTGACTGAAACCGCGAAATACTTCGGTTTTGGAGAGTTGCGCAAACTGCGAGGGGAGTGTGTTTCGGCGGAACAGATGATAAAGAGGCGCCCTGTTCAAACACCGTCGCTGAAGCTGCCCCTCCAATCGACAGCTGATCGGCTCGACGCCTCTCCAACCCAAACAAAGCGCTCCACGAATATTATCACGTAGCAGAAATCCAGAACTGCCAAAGCCAAATATGAACGCAAAGCGCCGGGAAAATGTCACGAAGTTTCGCACAGATTTTTTTTTTCGATGGAGAGTTCATCTCGAATGGAACTTTTAAGAGCTCTAAGAGATAGTTCCTTATTGATAGTAAGTAATATTCAAGAATGATAAGAAAGGAGCTTACTTTATAAATTGTGAACTGTAGATAAAAAAGAACAAAAGGTAAATGTAACAACATATCCAAGAAAGACGAATGAACGTCTACACACAGCAGCTATTGTGCTACAGACTGCGCAGATGAAGGACGAGAATTACTGTATGATGACTCGAAAGAAAGGACTCTGCAATGAAGCTAGTACTAAGTGGAAATGGTCCAGCAGGCATTAACTGTGAAAGAAGAAGAAGAAGAAGAGATTAATCCCGAATTCATGAAATACTCTTTAATTTGGAGATAGTCATGTTCAATATAGCATTTGTGGTCGCTATGAAATGTTGAATTACGGCGGCGTCGGTGGTATAACGGTTAGCATATCTATTTGTTCTACCCAAGTCTGCGGGTTCAAACACGATCGAAGCCGTGGATTTTAAAGAGCGAAAAAATCCTTCGTACGCCTTAATTGGAGGTGCCGACTGTCCCATGTTGTGAATTTACTGCATGTCAAAGAACCTCAAGCCCAAAAGAAGCCTCTGAGCAAAATTTAAATCGCACTTTTCTCACCCAAGTGATCCCTTTCTTTCTCTGCTAATGGTACAAGGAGCGAAATTTTCGTGAGTCCCGCCAAGAAAAATAAAACATCACTGAATTACGAAATGAACTTCATGAAAAGAAGCAATTCGCGAGGAAAGCCAGAACATCTCTCGCAACAATATGACGAGTTCGAATTGCCGTTCATCCTGCATATGTACGAGTAAATACTCGTACAATGGTACCCAGACCGTACCAGTCATAGTATTCTCATCTCTACCAACGTGTTTAAATTTCCTTTGCTCCCCCAAACAAAAGAATAGCTCTTGCAGGATAACTCGCTCTTACATTCTTGCATTACGTACCGTTCTCGTACAAACGCCACCGAATACAATGTAAACTACTCGCAACATCGGTAGAAAAACATCCAGCTCCATGAGGCCATTTTCTGCACGCACACGCACCGCATGTATTTCCGCGCTGGTAGGCCGCCCCGCGTAGAAGAGAATTTAGATGGCACGGGGGGGGGGGGGTCGTGTTTCGCAGAGACCACAAATACACGGGCGGCTCTGTGCACGAGCGCGCGCGGGGGAGTGTTATTCAATGGGGGAGTTTAGCTCGTTCCTTCTCCAGTCATTCACCTGCCAGAGCGCGAATTTTCTGTCATTCGTTACTCGACCGCGTACGCGCCGCGGCACTGGGTGGCGCGTGTGGTGGGTGGCGGAGGGTGGCGCGGGGGGCGGCGTGGGGTGAGACGGGGCAGCGCGAGGGAGGTGGCGGGGGCCGGCGCAAGTGGCGGCGGAGGGCGGCGCGGGGGGGAGGTGGCGGGGGGCGGCGCGGGGGGGAGGTGGCGGGGGGCGGCGCGGGAGGCGGCGTGGGACGGGGCGGGGCAGCGCGGAGGAGGTGGCGAGAGTGACGTGGGGGGGGGGGGCAGAGCGATGTGGGGGGCGGCGCGGAGGGCGACGCGTGGAGAGACGCGCGGGGCCGGCAGGGGCGGCGCGGGGAGGCGGCGGCGGGAGGCGGCATAGGGGGCGACGCGGGAAGGGGGCGATGGGGGCGGTGTGTGGGGGTGGTGCGTGCCGTGACGCGGGGGGCGGCGCGGGGCGGTGCAGCGCGTTGCGCGCCGAACAATGGCACATCGCGTGTGTTCCTTCCCCGCGGCGCTGTCTGGCGCACGCCGCCCTGCCTTGCTCCACTCGCTTGTTCGCTTGCTCACGCGTCGCCACTTGCAGGTGTGCACATGGCGTGTTTCTGGGACTCGCCCTTTCAAACGCTTTCCCATTTCATCTACAGATTTAAAAAAAAAAATCTTGAATTCGTATCAACGAGCTAACTATATAATAACAACAATAATAATAATATTAATAATAATATTAATAATAATAATAATAATAATAATATAATAATAATAATAATAATAATAATAATAATAATTTGGAGAAAAAAATCGTGTCTACGTAGATGTTGCTGTGCCTTGCAATCAGAACGTCGTAACCAAGGAGGCAGAGAAACATCTTAAATACAAGAGTTTGGAAATGGAGATCAGCCGAATGTGCAGCGTAAAAGCACCGTTCGTCCCGATAATCATTGGAAATCTTGGATTTTTTTTCCGCAAATTTTTTGTAACTTGGCTGGACGAACGGAGCGTGGAGGAGCGGGGCGGGGCGAAGCGGAGACGGGTGGAGCGAGGCTGAGCAGAGCGGGAAGCGATGCGTTCGAGCGGGGCGGATCGAGGCGGGGCGCCATTATCATATGCCGCCCGTGGGCGGGGAGGGGCGGAGCGGGGCGGGGCGGAGCGGGGCGGGAGCGGGGCGGGAGCGGGGCGGGGCGGGGCGGGAGCGGGAGCGGGGCGCGGGCTCCTCTGGCGCACAACGGGCCTTCGGCGCGCGCCGCGATACGCCATCGATTGCGGCCGACAGGTGCAATAAAAAGCTGCCGCCAGTGAAAAGTGTTTTCCCTCGCGAACCCACTCCGCCGCTCGAGAACGAGCCGAGGAGGCGGCCGGCGGCGGAGAAGGGGGGGAGAGCAATGTGAGGAGGAGAAGAAGTGAAGAACGCAATAACCAAGGAGGAACCGATGATTACACTTGAGAAGGGAAATGAGGAAATCTATGCAATGAAGGATGGAAAAGACGTTAACGCAAGGAGCAGATGGCAGATAATGAACTCGGGGATGAATACTAGTCAGTAGCCAACAGATTTCTGTAGTCTGCTTATAGGAAATTGGTGATCCAACGGTCCAAGCAGGTATTTAGTTTGCTGGAACATCGAAATGAAATAAGCTCAGAAGGGAAGGTACTGGTAAAAGGGGAACAGGAACCGGAAAGAATGGATGGCTTAGAAAATGGTATAATAGCTCGAAAACAGAGGAGAAATGCACGAATAGCTCCCAGGGAACTCTCGGTAACCGAAAGAAGGAGTCAGATGAAATGAAGCAGGTGACGAAGGCGGTCCGCTGTGGGTGAGCGCGCACACGTCCCCGCGCTGGGGGCCCTCCTCCCATCGGCGCGTCACAAAGCGGCCTCGCGCGGGCATCGACGGAAAGGTCACCCGGCGCGGCGGCGGCGGTGACAGGGGACAGGTGCCGGGGGCGCGCCCGCTTCCCACGCGCACAGCCTCAACGCGGAGGCCGGGCGGCGAGCGGGAGCCTGCGGCCGCCCACGCATTCCCTCGCCCTCCGCCTGCTTACGACGCTGCCGCCGCCGCCGCCTCCAGGGGCCGGCAACGGCCTGCCCAGCGGCGACAGCAGGGAGGGCGGGATGGCGGAGGGGGCGGGACGGGACGGGTAGAGAGGTGGAAAAAGACAGGGGCGGGGAAGGAATTGGGTGGCGGATGTTGGATGTGGTGACAAGTGAAGTGTGGGTGTACTGATTGTTAGTGATTCCGGGCGCGTCAACTACTGAGGTCATTAGTCCCGTAAGTGTAGTGCATGCTGTTTTCTCGGGAGGTGGCGGTGATCTTTCCCCGCTCGATGAAGAGATCCGGCGCCGATCTACCGTCGACTAGCGGGCTTTTCCCCAACCTGGTATCTCCCACCAGTGGGGCACCGCCACAGCCGGGATAAGCTCTAAGCCCCCGACCGGTCTCCCGGTATGTGTGGTTGTGAAGTGCAAGATAGTGTGTCTGTAGTAAAGAATGAATATAAGGCAAGGAAAAGGAAGGAAAGATCGTTTCCCGTTTGTCCGTGGCCCGTTTGTTAGGGTACTACTCTGGCATTCGCCTGTTGTTGATCTGAGAAACCACGAAAAACTACCGATCAAAGTAGCAGGCCGCTGGATTTCTTCTCCAGACAGGAGGATAGTAGGAGAAAAGGTGAGGGAGGAGAAGGGAAGGGAGGAGAGAGGTGACGGGATAGAAAAAGGGTGATGGGGAGGGGCGGTACGTCGCTGGCGCTGCGTCCCGGAACAGGAAAATTCTACGCAGCAAGGACTGAGGGAGGGCGCTGTGGGACGGGAGCAGAACGGTTGAAGAGGGTTGGACAGGGGGTGATGCGGCAAAAGAGAGGTGTGGAGGGATGGGCCAGTAGGGACGAATGGGGAGGGAAAGTATGGGGGATGGTGAGGTGGGGAACGGTTGAGGAGAGAGTGTGATGGGAAGAGGAGGGGGAATGCTGGCGGGAGGCGACGACGGAGTAGGAGAAGGGTAATGCCTGGCCCAGCACGTCGCCGCGTCCCGGGCCGGCACAATCCTTCGCGACGAGGTCGGCAGAGAGCGGTGGCGGCGGCGGCGGCAGCAGCATCAGCGTCTGGTGATGGCGGACGAGGCATAAACCCGGGACAAGATATGATCGGGACAAACGTCGAGGCGGAGGAGGCGCGATCGATCTGCAGCTTTTGTTGGCCCGAGGGCGCAGCACTGGCGGCTGCGAGGTGGGGTGAGGCTGGAGGCGGAGGACTGGGGCACGGCGTGGACGTCAAGGAGGAAAGGTGACAACAGCGGTGACAAGATCATGAAAGCATGCGTGGGGCGAAGGAGATGGAGGCGGAAGCGCTGGGACAGGATGTCGGGAAGGCGGCGATAGTAAGACGCGGGGTGAAGAGAGGGACGTCATTGGGGCAACGAGCAGGTACGAGAAAGCCCGTCGGAACGGGAGGCGGCGAGTTGCTGGGCAGTAGAGCACCGGAGATGATTGTTGTCGTTGAGAAATTGGAATAGGAAATGAAAAGACGATGGGTGTAAGAACGGCAACGGTGACAATAGACGCACTTGCGACTGCGACCCATGGTAAGATCTTGAACTTTCCCGTAAGATGTCTATGAGATTTAGAGCGGTGTACTGTGCCCGTGTACGAGACAATCATTCAGGAGGGCGAATGCGTAGGAGAATGTCGCTGAAGAAAATGACGGATGTATTGACGAGTGACAGCAAATATGGGAGAGGTAATCATGCGGTGAAGAACCTGGAAGATGGCGGGGTCTGGGCTGGAATACACAGACAACTCCATAGACAAGAAAGATAGTGGAGATGTGGATTGGAGCAGTATGCTAGAGAATAGGAAAGGCAAGGAAACATTCGAAATAGGAGGAAAACGGGGCAGTTTGGGTTGGTGGGCGTGAAAGCGGAAAGGAGGTACGAGAAAGTGTGCGATTGATTAATTGATTCGTGATTCCGGGCGCGTCAACTAGAGGTCATTAGTCCCGTAAGTGAAGTGCGTGTTTTTCCTCGGGAGATGGCGGTGATATTTTCCGCGCTGGATGGCGAGTTCCGGCGCCGACCTACCGTCGAGTAGCGGGATTTCCCCTCAACCAAGGATCTCCCACCAGCGGGGCTCCGCCCCAGCTGGGACAAGGTGTAAGCTCCCGACCGGTCTCCAGGCATGTGTGGTAGTGTAGTGCATGTTAGTGTGTGTGTGTGTAAGAGGAGAGGATAGGACAAGGAAACGAAAGGAAAGATCGTGCGCGCCCCATGGCCTGTTCGTTAGGGTACTGCTTTGGCATTCGTCAGGTGTTTATCGGAGGAAACCACGGAAAACTACCGATCAGAGCAGCCGGCCGCTAGAATTCTCCTCCAGACAACGACTGAATTCGACCTAGCCGACAAGCTAGTGTCGAAAATCCTGAACCTAGGACTTCCCGATCAGAGGGACTGCAGTGACATCAGGGTGATGCACTGAGACATCTCTCCCGGTTGCTGGAGGACTCCACAGCAGCGGGGCGATGGGCGACCCGTCTGGGGGCGTTGCTCGAGGCGAAGATTGTTTGCACGGCGCCATAACCGCCCCACGCGCCCCCCCCCGCCCGCCGCCCCCCTCCCTCGCTGCAGATGCACGCGCCGCGGAGCCTAATGACCGTGGGCGGGCATCGATCACTGTCACCGCGGATCGCGCCCCTCGTCCCTCGCCCCCCTCCGCCGCTCACCTTCGCCCCCGCCCCCCACTACACCCCCACAACACACCGCTCAGGAAGTCCGCGCCATTCCACACTGAAGTTCGTACATGTAGGCTGGTGTAATTTCTGTGGTCATGGGGTAAAAGTACTTAGGCCAAAAATCTTCGGAGAAAACAAGGGTTCAGTTATTGAGCTGTAACCTATATTAGCCGATTAGGCTATATTTCCGAACGTTTTTTTTTCGTTAAGTAGGCAACATGAATTCGGTCGTTTTACTAAAATGATAGATACTACATATAGATACTTAACTTGTAGTTTCAGTACTTAAGTCAATTTTTGGCAAAATTGTGTTAAGAACTTTTACCCCGTGACCACAGATTTAATACAGTCGACTCCGTTTATAGTGAACTCGGAAATAGTGAACCCTCGGTTATAGCGAACTTATGTCACTGGCCCCGATTCACTTACATTACAAATAAGCATAAGAATATTCAATTGAATATTCAGTTGCAGTCAACCTGAACCTCGGTTATAGTGAACAAAACATCTTAGTGCCCACAAGTTCACTATAACCGGAGTTAACTGTACTTACCATTAATATCAACTGCACGGTCAGTATATGAGCCCAAGAACAAGTTCGAAGCATAGGTTGGGTTGATTGTTTACTGGTTAGAGCATGTGGTCACCAAACTGACGAAACTTCTGAGCAAACGCACCCTTTTTAAGTCTCGCAGAGAGTTAAAAAAAGGCACCAGGACAGAAAAACTTATAATGAAAATAAGTGTATTAACAAAAGTGGAATGAACAATGCAAAACAAAATCTCAAGCTCACTCAAAGAACTATGAGACTGTCTGTGACAGTTGCACGTTACCATGCAAGGAGCACTCTCCTAAAACTAACCTAATGTCCCCGAGCGATGACCTGGAATTTAAAAATAGTTCTAGAAATTAGAGAAATACATGTTTGAATGTCGATATTAGATCGTATTACAACTTTTCATTTTCTGTTTCAGTCAATACTACACTATACTAACAGTTGCTCCACAATACGCTTTTAAAATTTGAGAAAATATGAAACGTTACAACAAGCATTGGATCTTCCTGCAGTTCCTCCCGATCGCGGAAGAAGCAAATCACAATTACCGCGCCAATCACCCCTCCTAGCCCTTTTAATCAAGTTGTCGACCGCCGTTGCAAAGTTGGTCGCAGCTTCCCTCGCGCGCCCCCTTCGCAAAGGTTTCCGCGCGCGCACGCACGCACACGCGGTGGTGCGCGAAGTTTTTCGAACTGCAGGGGGCGCGGCAACTTGCTCGCCACCCCCGCGGGGCGGCGTGGGCGGGGACGGAGAGAGGCGTGGACGCAGAGAGGTGGGGACGGAGAGGGGCGGGGACGGAGAGGGGCGGGGCGGCGCGGGGAGGGGGCGGAGCGGGGAGGGGACGGGGCGGGATGGAGTGCGAGGCCGAGGCGCGGGGGTGGACGGGGCCGGGGGCGGGGGCGGAGCAGGGGGCCGGGGGGGGGCGGGGCGACGTAGGCGGAGCGGGGGCTGGGAGAGGGGACTGGGGGCGGGGGTTGGGGGCGGCGCTACCTGCAGCGCCGCGGGGTCATTGTGACGCGCGCGCTCACAAAGCGGTGGCGCGGAGGGGGCGTGGCAGAGGCGGAACGCGCGAGAGCGCAGCGGCGGCGGGGGCTAAGTTACGAGGCCAGAGGCATTGTCTCGGCCGTCGCCCTATCTTGGACCCGCCACCGCCGGCCCGCGCGCTACTTTGTGGCGCAGTGGTAGCGGCGGCGCAGGCGGCGGCGGCGCGGGCGGAGTGGAGTAGGGCAGTAGAGTCTGGCGACGGCCGTGGAACCCGAAGAGACCGGGTGGCGAGGTGAAGCTAAAACGGAAAAGAAAATAATGCGAGGCTGAATGGTGGCAAGTGCCGTTAGAATTGATACACAACTGAAATTGGTGATCCCTGAGCTACACCATATCATGTTGAATGGCAGTATCATAGAAGAAAGATATTAGCTTTATCTCCACAGCAGTATCTACAGAAAAAGGAGAGACGAGGATTAGAAGAGAAGTGCAGAAAGTTCAATAGGCCTGAAATGTCGGACAGAGATCCATAAGCGTTACTTATAGAAACGAAGGAAAAAAGAAAGATCGCCCAGATGGTACTAGGAAGAAGGAAGGCAAGAGTTATGAGGGAGCTGGAGGAGAGAAATGAGGAAGAGGGATCGGAAATAAGAAAAGGTAACGAACAGAATGGATAGATGAGTATGCAGGGAGACAGCTATCAGGAGACAGGTTAGGAAAGCCAAGAGGGCGGACTGACTTGGGGGAACTTCCAGGCACCCTTCCAGTCAGGGAACACTCGAGGTCCAGACTGGTTTCTCGACATGTGCGGTAGTTTTGCGCAAGTGTGTGTGTGTGCGCGCATCAGAAAGTGAAGAAGGCACGGATGGGAAAGGAAAGATCAGTTCCTTTGGGGTAAAACTCGGGCAATCGCCTGATAGAGATAGAACAAAAAACAAACTACAGATCAGAGCAGCCGGACACTAGAATTTTCCTGCAGACCCCGGTTGAATTCAATCCAGCTAGAACTTAGCTGTCAAAAAACACGCCTCCGTCGGAAACCCTAGGACCTCCCGGTCGGAATCTCTAGAGAGAGAGAATGCTGGCTCTGAGCTAACGGAGCCGGCGCGGTGCGTCACGCGGCCCGGCGTCCAGCGCCCGCGGGACAACGTCGGCGGGTGGACGCGGCGGCGACGATGAGTAACGGCGACAGGCGGGCGCTGGCGAGGCGCGGGCGATGAGTTAAGGCCGCGTGGGCGGCCGGCCGGCCGGGGACGCCGCCACAATGCGTCGCGACGCCGCAGAAGCGCCGTGGGTCACGCACGGACGCCGCGGCGCGGGCGCTGGCGGCGGCCGCGTCATGTGACCCGAGCGCCAGGGTCGCCTTGTGGGCCGACCTCTCGCGGGTGGACCAGTGTTCCGGGAAACTATACTGCGATTTTCCTAAATTTGTCCCTGAGAGGAATCAGCTGTATCGCTGCCATCCAATCAGGACCTTGAATTTCGCGACAGTGACGTCACTATGGTGACGTTCAAGCTCCCGATTGGAAGAAACCGTGAACAGCTGTTTTCTGTCAGGGACAAAGTTACGAAAATCGCAGTATAGCTTTGCTCCACAAGGCCACTCAAATCCCATCTTCGCGATGGAACACGTCACGGTATTTCGCATCTTTCTCAGTCGTCCCGATAGATTTCGTATGATCGCAACCGTATCAAGCAGTGCTTGCGATCATGCGACTTCTACCGGCAAGACCGAGAAATAGGTGAAATGCCGTGACATATTCCATCGTGAAGATGGGATTTGAGTGGTCTTGAAGGGCAAAGTTAGAACAATCGCAGTATTACAGAGGGATATCGCACGGCGCGAGCATACAGCAATCGACTGCATTTTTAGAGAGTTTTTGCACCTTTGAACGTGAAGCACTACCGATCTTCTGCGCACGCGCAGATGCACTAAAGTGATGCAAAACTGGAACTGCGCACGAGCAGAAGATCGATAGTGCTTCATATTCGAGGGTGCAAACACTCTTTTGAGCTTCTGCGCATGCGCCAACTCGAAATTGAACTCGAAGTGATAGCGCAGCCTGCTAATCCGCCGGATTTAGCGGGGGACTGATGATATCGTTTGCTAATCGATCACTCGGGCATGCTCGTATATCGAATTTGTTCCCAATTCTGGGAGCAGAGTGTGCTGCAAACTGAGTATACCAATGATACAACATGAAGTTGGTGATATTAATCTGCATATATAATGAACTCCTTATATCGTATTAGTTATAATTAATAATATAACTAATAGATTATGAGTTATAATTAAATAATAATATACTCGACCACTGTATACCACTTCTGTGCTGCGCACGCAGGCAGGTGACAGATGCTCAGTTCCTTGCGCAGATGCGCAGTCTGTCAGGTACGTGCGCAGATGCTCAAAAGCCGAATGGAGGGCCAAGAGATCACTGTCAATTGGACGCTAAAGCCGTGCAAAAGCCCTTTTCTCACACAATCAGTGGTAGCCCGTAAAGCAAGAAGTCTGTATAGTACTTGTTCGTACTATCTAACTGCTTTAATAGAGTGAGTAATAGTTTTCTCGTGGTGTGGAGTTGTGAGTTACCAGAATTTTCGCGTCATTGTCCTCGGGCAAATTCGAATAATCTTGAGTGCCGACTCTTCATTAAGAAACAAAATCTGGCATATGTTTCATGAATATTTGTTAAATTCCTATTCGTGTTCAATGTGAGAACTTCTCCATTACATTAAACATGTTAAAACACACAAACAAACAAAACTTACGCAATGATTTTTATTTGATTGGTTTATAATTCATTCGGCAGTCGAGGTACCTTTGAGGTCCTGAGATTCAGAAAAGTGTATTTTAATGTACTTTTTGTGCCACATAACTAACGACTCGAACAGAAAAAGCATTTAATTTTATTTGCATAATTCCTTTCTATTTCTATTTCAAACAAGTGGTTCTTCAGTAGGAATAATTGTAGTCGCCATAAAGTTCGAGAAATAAAACCCAACAAATGCTGCACGATTGCGTCAATCATTTCCGATCGCTGTCTACATCTCCATGTTAGTGTCTGTCTTTCCGAACAGTGTTCGGGAGACCCTTCTACCAGATTTCCGAAAGTTCGCCCGCGTCCTCCTCAACGCAAATATCCACATCGTCGTCCGTCGCTTGCAAACGGGGCGCGGGCGGCGGCACAATCGAAGCAGCGCCCGCCAACTTCGCAGTGCGCGCTGTCCGTAGAGATAGCTGTGCAGTCGACGGCCGTTAAACCGCGAGCGAAACACCAACAGGGATGCTAGGCGCATGCGCAGTGAAGACACCTACGCATATTACCACTGTTCAGAAGACAAGACATCGGGTAGCCGAATGCGAGCTATTGCTCTGCCCCACTCAAAAAAAAACCTTCCACTGCGCATGCCCGAACGTGGCTTCCCCTTCCAAAGCTATAAACATTTCTCCGCCAGTCTGCGCTCTTTGTCACAACATACAAATCTCTCTCTCTCTCTCTCTCTCTCTCTCTCTCTCTCTCTCTCTCTCGCTCGCTCGCTCGCTCGCTCGCTCGTGGGTCGTGCAGTAATTCAAAATTCGAGTTTTGCAATAACAAACTGATGGGTGGGAAGGATCAGACGAAAGGCAGCTTACGCATTTCTACTGTAGCGGTTGTCCAAACGATCAACAGAAAATAAGAAGTGTCCTGAAGAAGGGTTTCAGTAAAAGGACAATGTGATGGAGCATCATCAGTGATGAATTGGTCGTTTCTTTGGACACTCCTGGCAGTGCGAGTTCCTCTTCTAACGCAGAGGGCAGTGATGACGAGTGACGGCCAGTGCGATCGCTGCTTCTCGCAGTCGCCTCTCCTTGTCGCCTCCGCGCTTCCTTATCGCCGAGAGGGGAAATCTCAGCTGCCGCAAGGTGGGGGTACCCTCCGAGGCCTCACCCAAGGTACGTCCGCCATCATGTTTTTTTGGCGAGCGGTACAGCAATAGTTCACAAGTTTGTTTTGGCTGCATGAGTCATTTATCACGTTGGTTTTCTTTGGTGCTTTATTACAAGAAATATGATTGTATTTTTTTGTGTTGCGGCTGTCTTTCGAAAGGCTAGGAAGTCGATGTTTTTAAGCACGCGTTAGTGAGTCTAAGCACCGCATAGCGTACAACAATCGACTAAACGTTTCAGCCCCTGTGCATGCACCAACTCCAAATCGAACGCTAAGTGATAGCGGGGCTCGCTAACACGCCAGCCCGAAAGGGCGACTGATACCTCATGCAAATCGATCTCAGTCATGCTATACGGAACTTGTTCCCAAATGACGACACAGTGTCGACAGAGTGTGCAGCCAACTGTAATTCCCATGATGCAACATGAAGTTGGTGACAAATATCACTATAAATATAATTATTCATATTAATTATATGTATTTAATAATCGTTACATCAAAATACAAATAAATATAGTATACAATAATATACTTATTTTCACAGACCAGTGGTTGCTGGGCAGCTCTTATCGAACAAATGCGACTCAAGAGGATGTGGCAATGTGGGTATTTAGCTCAAACTCTGTGGACACAATTCGGAACTTCTTTCGTTTCGGCCCAAACCTTTGAGTAAACATCTTTCTCGACTTCACCCGCCAATGACCTAGATATTGATGTCGACAGCTATACCGCTACGCGCCGTTCTAAACTCCCTATTTAGTGTAGCCGTCTCCCTCTTCTGTGACGTCAGCAGTGGGCACAGATTCCTCGCACGACGCCTACGGGGCAGCGCGCGCAGAGGAGTTGGCGGGGCAGCGGGCGGCAGGCGGCGGGCGGCGGGCGGCGGGCGGCGGGCGGCGGGCGGCGGGCGGCGGGCGGCGGGCGGCGGGCGGCGGGCGGCGGGCGGCGGGCGGCGGGCGGCGGGCGGCGGGCGGCGGGCGGCGGGCGGCGGGCGGCGGGCGGCGGGCGGCGGGCGGCGGGCGGCGGGCGGCGGGCGGCGGGCGGCGGGCGGCGGGCGGCGGGCGGCGGGCGGCGGGCGGCGGGCGGCGGGCGGCGGGCGGCGGGCTCGCGCCCAAGCAGTCTCCAGCGACGAGGGACGAGCGAAACGAGTCGTTCCCGTGTTTCCGACTCGCAGTTCTCCCGCTACTTTACGGCGGGGCGGGAGGCGATCGTTTACAAATCATCGCTAATTCCCACCTCGCCTCCGCCGTGGCGCTGCCGCCTCCGCCGCGCTCACGCCGTCCGCCCCCGGCGCGGGGAGGGAAGCACTTCGAGCAGGGCAGCCAACTTGCGAGTCGTAAAGACGTGGGGCGAACGAGCCACCGGGCGGCGGCGCCGAGAGGCGGGGCGAGCGGGCGCTGGTGGCGATAAAGGAACCGGCGGGGCTCAACTTTAGGTTACTTGGTGTCAAAGTTCCGCTCGCAGCCTTGGTAGCCGAGGCTGCTGCTCCAGATTGGGAACCTGATCAATAGGGGCGAGGGCGGAGCGAGGGCAGGGACGGGGACGGGGACGGGGAGGACGTAACCTGCGACAATAGCCAGCGGACGGGCGCGAGGAAGCAACGCGATGGGGATCGCCCGGGGCGAAAGCACCGCCAGCCCCGTCGCTCACCGGTCAGAACTTGGCTCAGCAGCTCTTTCACGAGTTAGAAATAGTTTGCGAACAAACACGGGACCCGGGTTGTAAATTGGTAGCGTCGTCTCGTACTGGGGGAACGGCTTACGCGTCGCAGACAGCCCATGCGGCGCCGGAGCGCGTGGTCATCGAAGGGAGGTCCGGTACACATACAGCGCGCCAGGAAAGTCTCTCCGTAAAGGCCCCTTGCTGCTTGCAACAAAAATTCTGTTGGTAGCAGCGTGTAACAAAATAAAATGCAAATACCGCACTCACCACAATCATAACAGATGCTGGAAGTATTGGCCCCTTCACTTCTTTCCCAGCTATTTGTTTACTAATAACATCACTGCCATTTTTAATAGGCGGCCCTGACTCGAGCCAGTGCAGTCAGAAGTTTCTGAGGACGACGATATTATCCTTCATCGGGTTTGATTGTTTTACGACGTAGGCTACATATCACGGTGTACAGTTCTTGAATCGTAAATTATACTCCTAATATGGATTCATTGTATTCCTGTCGTTATTGCGCGTAAAATATCCGAGCTACTAACATTTAAGAAACAGCAGCTCAGCAGTTAAGTGTCCATCCCTGGTCGCACCCACGCCCGGCCCGGGAGCGGCGCGCTGTCCAGAGGACCATTAGCGCCATCTGGTGGCAGGCGGCGCCAGGCGGCGCAGCGGATCATTCACTCAACCCTCGCTTACTCACTGGCGCGCACAAGCGTCGCTCAGCCTGCAGGCCACACCATTCACCTAGAACGCCACGCTCGCGTCCTGGAACGTGCTTGATGTGTGTGTGTGTGTGTGTGTGTGTGTGTGTGTGTGTGTGTGTGTGTGTGTGCGCGCGCGCGTTAGTGTGGGTGTCTTGAAAACTAGTTGGTCCAAGCTTAGGGTGCAAATTGGCAACTTCAAAATTATCACTCAAAACCTCGGAGAGGGCGGGGGGGAGGGGAGAATTGAGGAAAATTGATTCCAGAGGCGTGAACCAGTGGGATCCGTAAGTGTAGTGCAGTTTTATCCTGAGATGTGACAGTGTCCCGTCCCCACAGGAACCCGCGCTGGATTAGGATCGATGATATCCTTAAAACTCGCATAAAGAGGTTTTCACTAACACAGGGATGTCCAACTTGCAAGGCCTCAAGGGCCACAATTAAAACCTTTAATTCGATTGCGGGCCATATATTCTTTACTCCTACGATCCACACGTGACGCCTTATTGTTGATCTGGGGTGCTCTGGAACGGGGGATGATACCGGCATGATATGAAGCTGATAACAGGCCGTACCATACGCAGTGAAGCACTTTGGAATGATTATGAATTTTTGAGTTTACTACAAAAAATTCCTTAAATCTACACGTCAGCCGTTTTTTACATTGTTGCCCGCTGCCCGCCAGTTGGACAATCCTGCACTAACATAATGAAAATAATTCAAAAGAATTGGAATATACGAAATTATTCGTAATTACCAGTTAATGTTTGTGTAAATTTTTATCAAAACTCGAAGCTGCACCACAAGAATAAATAAATAAATAAATAATAAATACAAACTACAGAGGAAACAATCCTATTACATTTATTCTTGTTAGGAATATTTCACTCTTGAAATGTTTGTTCTTCATTAAAACTGAATCAGCGAGTTTCGACTGGTTCCAGTACCACTTTGCGGACACTCAACGTAACTCCATATTTCACACAATGATATGTAATTTGCAAATGTCAAATGGGATGCGACCAATCACGAAAACAATGTTTTTATCGAAGCTACTTTCGGTATTTTGCAGTAACACGAACGTTTTGGTGAATTTACATTTCTCTCTCATAACGTCCATTTGAAGAAAAATGAGCGAATACGTTCAATGGAAATGTTTGACGAAGTTGTTGAAGCATTAGGGGAATTTCAGAAGTAACTCTTCACGAGACTATCAACGTATTCTTCTTTCAAACTTCCACAAAATTCATGAAAAATATTTTATTTAATATCTTGTTTAATGAAACATTTAAAAGAAACGAAGTACTTAGTCATGTTTTAAAGGAACAACCTAATATTTAAAAAAAGAGTCGGAATCAATTCAAGGAAATTGTTTCAAATGATAATTTTTTGCTTTTCAACTCAAACGGTAACATGTACGCTGAACTGAATAATCACATTCATTGAATTATAATCCACAGCTTAAAATTACCATAAAATATTGTATTAGAAGACAGCAACGAGAAATTAGAAGTTGAAGAAGATTAAAATATCAAACATAGGATATTAAATTATTGTACAATGCTTTTAATGCAAGGTGTATATATATATATATATATATATATATATATATATATATATATATATATATACACACACTCACATATGAAGAAAACAATGGATTAAGAGGTAGTTTGACGTTCTGAGTATTTCTGAACAGAACATACGACGCCCATGTGGCACACGATTTACTACTCTTAACGTATCACCGGAAAAACGTACAAGAAAAGTGCATTCTCCCGGCGTCCACCAAGGGACCGGACGCGACTCCCGGGAGTGTGGGAAGAAGGGGGGGGGCTGCGACCCGCCCCGCCACTCTGCCCCCGTCCCGTCGCAAGCAATGCAGCTCCGTCCTGCGCCACATCCGGCAAGGGTGGGGGCAACGGCGACTGCGGAAACGGTGGCGGGGACGGCGGGGCGAAGGCAAACGGGGAGACGCGAACGACGGAAGCAGCGGGAGCGGTGAGGAGGTGGAGGCAACAGAGAGAGAGAGAGAGAGCGGAGAACGCGATGACGACTCAACAGAAGCAGTGGAAGCGGAGAAGAGATGAAGGGGACAGCGAGAGCGGAGAACGAGACAGGAACAGGGGAAGCGGTGAAGAGGGGAGACAAATAGGCCGGAGAACGCGATGAGGACAACAGACAACAGAAGCAGAGAGCGGAGAAGTGGAGTGCACAGCGAGAGGGGAGAACGTGGACGGGACAACGGAAGTAGTGGGAGCGGAGAAGACAGGGAGGCATCAGCGAAAGCGGAGAAGGTGGCGCGGACGGCAGGATGATGATTGCGGCGGTGACAATACAAAGGTGGGGTAACGCCGACTGAGGCGGGAACGGCTAGCAATGGGGGTGGCAGAAGCGGCTATGAGAAAAAGAAGACGAGTTGCATGGGGTGGTGCGTGAACCCAGAAGGAGGCCAGCGGTGGCACGGCCACAAAGGCATGGGCAGCGAGGCAGTGGGTGGTAGGCATGTGTAGCGAGAGCGACGGGGCGTCAAAGCAGTCAATGAAGTCAGCAAAGGTAGCGAGAGTGACGGATCGCTCAGAGTTCGTGGAAGCAATAACGACAGCATGGGACGACAACAAAGGATCCACGCGTCAAGGAGGGAGGAGGCGGATCCAGACGATCATTTGGGGGGGGGGGAATCACAGATTTTTGTTAAACAATAAACATATTTGTTATTATTTTGTATGTTATTTATTTACTGTAGATAAGATACTGTACAATATTATTGTGTAAATAATTACATAATTCGAAAATAAATAATTAAATCGATTTTGCCAAAAAAAAGGAAAGGAAGGTGAACGAAAACTCAAGGCCTTTTGGGATGGGACATGGCCCACATGACACCCCCACGGATCCGCCAGTGAAAGGTGGCAAGGACGGCGAGTGTAGCGAGAGCGACGCAGGCGACAGGCAGGCGGGACGGCAGAGCGGCGCGCAGCCCCCGGAGTAGGTCGGTGGGGGGAAGGGGGTGGCAGGTCGGCCGTGGGCGGCGCGGGCGTGTCGCCTTCGCGCGCGCGGAAATAAAATAAAGCGCGACGCAGTGCGGCGGCGGCTGCAGCGGCGTCCAGCGCACAATACGCGCCATTGTTCGCCGTCGGCTCGCCGGACGCCCATTTGGCCCGGCGCTGTTGGCCCCCGGGCCAGCCCTGCCAACGCGACCGCCACTGCCACCGCCGCCGCCACCGCCACCGGCATCACCGCCGCCACCGCCACCGCCACCACCACCACCGCCGCCACCACCACCGCCGCCACCACCATCGCCGTCGCCATCTCCACCACCTCCACCGCCACCAACACCACTACCACCACCGCCACCGCCACCAACACCACCAACACCACCACCACCACGGGAATCCGTTGCCTAGCCTCAACCCACCACTGCCGCGGTCCATGCAATTCCGCTGGCCTTGCATGATACAATCAGGTTGCTTCGACACGTCGCGTTGCTTAATATTATTCTTCGGTTCTAATTTGTCGCTTTCGGTCAAATTCGGAGCACGTGTCTCGGAAACCACCGTGACCCTCGGGCAAAGACATGTTCATCTATCGCACATGGTGATACCAGGTGAGGGGCATGAAAAGAACCCTTGTCTGCAACTGTTGTAAGTTTCTGCAACATTCGGAAATTTAGGACTACTCAAGACCAAATACATTGAAGCTCAATACATTGGCTTTAGCATTTTTAATGAGTGACAGAGGATGGTGGAAAATGTTGACAGGTTTTGTGCTGGGAGAGATATGGCAGCTGCACAATCAGCAACGTGGTTTGCTGCTGCCTGTAATTGCCGTCACCATCGCCTCCGCGTCGATAACAATTCCGTCATCCTATCACTCCCATCCTTTCCGCTATTTTCCTATATTCAGTTTTACATTGAATTCTACCGGATTGAACAATTTCACCAACTCCAGATTCATCTTGTTAACACCCAAATCTTCATTGTCGAAGCCTTACCAATTTTCATTCTAGTCTCGTGGGGCCTGCGGAGCTTTCTCTCAAATTCTACCCCCTTAATTCCCTTTCGCACACACGCAGTTCCTTTCTTCCATACTGCCCGTCAGTGCCTGCCTCGGATCCCGAATCAAGCCCCGTGGCTAGCAACGCTATCACCCCCACTTCCTCTCTCTGGCACTCAGCCAGAGCTATCGCTCTGCAGGCTGCCTCTTCCCTGTTCACGTCCGCATTCGTCAGCACCAAGCTCAGTCTCGATGTAGCCCGTCGAGCCACGTTCTACCCAGGTCCTACCTTGGCCGATTCGGCTCGTCGTGCCTGTCTCTGCCGGCTAGTCCTACCTCGCGCGCTCCGCACGTCCTGTCCCGCCCAGGAGAACTCAGCTTCACTCTACTCACCGCACTGCACTCAGCCTCGCACCGCTCTCTATATCCCCTTCCGTTCTCTCTACTCTTTATATTACTCAGCTTGCTCTACTCACCAAACCCTGTCCCGCTAATCGTCCAACTCTGGTCACCCAGCCCCGCTCCGCAGTCTACTCGGCAAACCCTGCTTACCCTGACCCGCTCCGCTGTCTACTCGCCAAACCCTGCTTACCCTGACCCGCTCCGCTGTCTACTCGTCAAGATCTGCTTATCCTGCCCTCGCTCCGCAGTCTACTCGCCAAACCCTACCCTGCTCGCTCTATCCTGCACATTCGCGCGGCCCAGGCAAACCCGGCCCCGCTCCGCTCGTCCCGCCCCGCTTCGCCACTCTTCCGCCATTTCTACCAATGCTTCCCATCGCTTCGTTCTCCGCCGGAGCACCCCCTCCCTTCCCCCCACCCGGAGCACCGCCCCGCCTCCTCTTCCCCGCCCTGCCAGCGCCCCGCCCCCTCGCCTGCGCCGCGCCGCCGCGGACTAACACAATACGACACGGCGGGCCGCCGGGATCCAACCCCGAACCCGGCCATCGGCAAACACGCCCGACTTGCCATCAGTCCGAACAAATACACAAAGTGGGGGATCGAACCGTGCAGCTCCCCTCCGGCCTTTCTGGCGGTGGAGGCGGAGGCGGACGTGGTCGCGCGGGGCCGGAGGCGGGAGGGAGGGGGAGGGAGGGCGCGGAGGCCGGTTGTGTGCGCTCGTGTGCCCGGAGGTCGTCGCATTGATGCAATTAAACGTCGAGTTCCCATTTGCATAGTTCACATGCGGTCGCTGAACGCTGTCCCGCCGTCATTTCCTTTCCGCGCCCGTGGTCACTTGCTGCCCTGCCACGCCCCCCCCCACCCCCCCGGCCCCGCCACGCGTTCACGCAGCCCGACGCCATGATTCACGCACAAATGGGACGCTAAGTTCGCGGTTCGATGCTTCCGGTTGTGTGCCTTACTCTGAAGCCACCGCAGTTGTGGACTAGTTTCCACAAACACGCGACACTTGATAGAAACAGTGAAGAAATGTTGTGCAAACCGTAGTTATACAACATCAACTCAAATATCGGAAAGAACCGCACATTTTAGCTTTTTGTGATTTTGTTCTCGAAGTCCCGTCTTAAGAACGTAGGCATACTCGGTTTGTCCCGGTTGGTGGGTGCCCCGCTGGTGAGAGGTACCTGGTTGAGGGCAAAAACCCCGCTAGTCGACGGTAGGTCGGCGCCGGATGTCGCCATCTAGAAAAGATCACCGCCACATCCCGAGGAAAAAACACGCACTACACTTACGGGAATAAAGTCCTACGTAGTTGAATCCATGCGGAATCACGAACAATCAATCGGTTTGTCCACACCACTGTTTTTGGGTACATGTTGTTTAAGGCGGATGTAGCTCCACAGTGCTTTTCTAGCCAATCCTCCCCCGGAACTCTGATCGAAACAACACCGAGTTCCGGTACAGATTTCCAACGCGAAGAAACTTACCTTAACGTATGTTCTTTTGCAGCCGTTCTCCCTCAGGACAGCAAACGCAAGAGAAGCTCGGTCGAACAGCCCCTTCCACCGCGAAAACATTAGATTTATTACTAATTCCGCAATTACGTTTGAGGATTTGGTGGCAGAACACGCTAATTTAACATTACATAACTTAATTTTACAAAATTTACAAACTGCAAAAATTAACGTGAACATTCGGCCGTGCGAACTTTCGTAGCACTTCACCGCACTGTTGATCACTGAGCTGTAATGTCTTTCTCACACATTCTTTTACCTCAATTTTACAACGCCACTACACTACGATTTTCTTAACTTTGCCCCTGACAGGAATCAGCTGTTGACGGTTTCATCAAATCGGGAGCATAAATGTCACCATAGTGACGTCATTGTGGCGACATACAAGCCCCCGATTGGAGGGCAGCGAAACAGCTAATTCCTGTGAGGGGGGCAGTTAAGAAAATCGCAGTTTATACTGCACTCCTCTACACTTCACTGCAATCTTCACATGTTATCCAACAATCACTACAGATTTTTCTGTCCATTCTACCCCCTACAAGTCCTCTCGCGGCGGGAGAACAGCGCTCGGACACGCTGTCCCAACACGCGGGGGGCGTCACCGCGCACGGAGGCGGGGGCGGTGGAGGGGGAGGGGCGGAGGCGACAGATCGGGCGAATCGCAAGGGCCGCTAATTGGGCGGCGCTGTTGTTTCTTTGGTCGCGGGCGCCAAGGGCAGCGAGGGGGAGCGGCGCCGCCGGAGGGCGAAGGGCTAATTGAAAGCGACCGGCCGCACAAAGGGCGCGCGGACAGCACACGCACCCGCGCTCACGTCCGCGCTGGCTGGCTGGCTGGCCGGCGCTTCCCGCGTCGGCACCACCGCCGCCGCCAGGGCAGTGGATTAGGGCAGGAGTCGGCCGCCGCGCTCGCGGTCACCGGCGAGTGCCCGCCCGCGACACATGGGGCGGGAGGAATGATTCCGGGCGAGGCGTTACTCTCGGAACTTATTTGTCATACGTACTAATGTACAAAAGTGCTCAAAGAAACTGCACCACCTTGCAGTGTATTCCGCGATTTTCTTAACTGTCCCCCTCACAGGAATCAGCTGTTTCGCTGCCCTCCAATCGGGAGCTTGTATGTCGCCACAACGACGTCACTATGGTGACGTTTACGCTCCCGATTGGATGAAAGTGCTGATCAACAGCTGATTCCTGTCAGGGGCATCTTAGTGTAGTGACGTTGTCAGGGGCATCGTAGTGAAGTTGAGGAAAGAGAATGTGTGAGAAAAACATTACAGCTCAGTGATTAACAGTCCGGTGAAGTGAAGTGTAGTGCTACGAAAGCTCGCACGGTGAAATGTTCACGTTAACTTGTAGAGTTTGTAAATTTTGTAAAATTGTTAAGTTATGTAATGTTAAATTAGTGTGTTCTGCCACCAAGTCCTCAAACGTAATTGCAGAATTAGTAATAAATCTAATGTTTCGCGGTGGAACAGGGTGTTCGATCGAGGTTCTCTTGCGTTTGCTGTCCTGTTGGAGAACGGCAGTGTTGTCAACGTCGATGCCACGAGCGGGAGTCCGTGGCACGAGTGCCACGACGAAATCGCCCCTCCACGCAGTTCATTACCCCGCCACAAGAGACAACGCTAACACAGCGCTACTAGCGCAGGGTTACTAATAGTTTCCTCTCCCGACGCTAGTTGCGCAGAGAAGCTCGTGTCATGCTACAATCCCACGACGCGTGCCATTGCCTCCAGTAGAAGACCTTGACACTAGTGACCTAAAGGGGTCCTCCTTCATAAATTACGTAATGCTAAAGGGGGAGGGAGGGGAGTCTCAGACAGCGTTACGCTGCGTTACATTGAGATAGGGAAGTGCGTTACAAGGGGGAGGGGGGTATTGAAAATACTCGAAATTTGCGTTACGTAATTTATCGACGGCCCCTAAAGAAAACGGGCAGTATGTATTTTCCTAATCCAAGATGCTCTCAAAAATAGGTAATCATATGTTTTTATGTAGATTATATGATGTTTGTGATTCCTTTATCGTCATAATTCACTCAGTTTTTGCAAATAAATTGGTTTACTTTCAGGATTATGATTACTGTACTTACGTCAATACTCTCGCAAGTGTAGTGCAAGTCTATTTAATGTATTTCGGAAGGTGGAATATGTACGATAACAATTTTTTAATAGAGGCAACTATGGGTCTCAGAAGTGGAAAATTCTCCTCTTACTAGGATGATTCAGGGACAATGTAATAATAAAGGACACTACATATGAATTTACCTGCAGATCCTTTACACAATTTCAGTCTAGATCGGTCACGTGAAAGACTGTGGAATCGCTAAACAACATTCGGCTTTGATTCAGAAACTTTGCGCATTTCACGAACTAGGTAAAGAAAATGTGAAAAGAATGTAGAGGTTTTAAACATTTCCTGAGACTCAACTATAAAGAAAAACGGCATGTACTGTAAATTGTTAATAATAGGTCACCACAAGACAACTCACATACCTTAACTAAGATCTCAAAAAATTCCGTCATTCGTTTCTGCAACTCAACCGCAAGCGCCCTCCCCCAAACATGCCTTCCCAGACGCAACTCGATCTCTCGGGCCCTCTCTTGTCCTCAGCGGCCTCGTCCGCACAAAGAGAGCGTCCTCGGTGCTCTCTGAGAGGACGCCAAGTCGTCCTCCGGTAATTGGAGGGCGAGTCGATTCGGAGAATCGACTCAACAGGGTCGAGACGCAACTTTCACGCCCGTTTCTCTTTTAATTGAAGGACCACGAGACAAATGGCGTAGTCGTCGGAAGGTCCCCCCGACTGACAAAGGCGTCGTTTGATGCTTACTCGAAAGCGGTTGCGTTCAAAGTCCCGGAATAAACGTTTGATGTAATGAAAAGATTTTCGAGCAACTTTTGCTGGTTTGGCAGACTCCTCTGTGAACGCCGAAAGGTATTTTTGCTAACGAGTTAAATTATGCATGAATAGAAATTTAGGAGAGTTGTTTTACAGCTAATTATAAAAAGAAACGCACTGAAAAATATATTTCAGAAAATATAAAAGGGTTCAAAAGAAATTAAAACAGTTTTGAGAATTTTGAAATAAATCCTGACAAAACGTAAAAAAAATATTGGAAAGTGCTTATAACAATCAACGCATTTATTCCATTTAACAAAGAGGCATCTTTTTCATAAAAAACAGCTATAGTTTTAGCATTTCGAAAACAAAAGAGTGAAGTGTGTATCCATAGATAAAATGGTCCTAACACACATACGATTACGTAAAGATCAACACACATTGCCTTTCCTCCTCTAAAATAATAAAAATCCATCTGTTCAATGTTACATATTGGAAACAAATGCCCATATTTCAGACAAACAGCACAATTCCGCACCAGTTCTGTCACCAGCATAAGAGTTCGCCCTCACATTACTTTCCCAGCGATGATAAACACAATCAAATTGCACGTTTCTGCAACAATTACCATTGTGAAATATGGAGTCGAAATGTTCATGAAATTAATCTTCCAACAAGAAAGACTTCATGAGATATCGCTAAGATAACTATTTTTCTCCCTGTCTAACGCTCCAATTTTCCTTACATATCCATATACAATATCCATATCAGAGAATATTCTTTTCGATTATTTATTCCTTCTTCGAATACATTGAATAAATGCACCATTCGTGGTTCGAACATCCCTACATAGATTTTCTTCTCTCTTCGTGGATCTATCTCAAATTCCCAAACCAATACCACAATTACCTTTGATCACTCCATTAATTTATTTTCACAAACTACTGAAAATCCCACGACGCCTCGTAGGCGTAAAGTTGCTAGCTCTCGTCAAAGCTACCACTGGGACACGACGATTCTGAAAAAAGCGCTTCCCCGCCGCACGCGTCTCCCAACTTCGCAACTAATCCCGCGTACGAACACGCATTCCTGCGGCGCGAATAAATCCAATTTGCAGCGCAAAACACGCAGCCTCGCGCACGCCGCGTCGCGCTGCGTCCCCAGACGTCGCGACGGCGGCGGCGTCGCGGGGCGCAGGAAGGGGCGGGGCAGGGCGGGGCGGGGAGTTGCGAGGCGCGAGGAACTCAAGAGCTCAGAGAAAGGGAGGTGAGTGACGACGCAGAAAGGGCCTGTGAGGCGGTGGGCTGCGCGATGAAGCGGGTAGGGGCGGGGCGGGGCGGGGAGGGGCGGGGAGGGGTTGGAAGGGGCATGGCGAGGCGCGAGGAACTCAGCTCAGAAGCAGGGAGGGAGTAAAGACGCAGAAAGGGCCTGAGTGGCGGTGGGGTGTACGAATGGGCGGGGTGGGTGTGGCGGGGCGGGAAAGGGCGGGGTTGGACGGGGCGAGGCGAGAGGAAGTCAGTGCTCAGGGCCAGGGAGGTGAATGAAGACACAGAAAGAGCCGGAGTGGCGGTGGGGTGCGCGAAGGGGCGGGGAGGGGCGGGGCGGGGAAAGGCGGGGACGGGGCGGGGAGAGGCGCGGCGCGAGGAACTAAGAGCTCAGGGGCAGGGAGGTGAGTAAAGTCACAGAAAGGGCCTGTGTGCGGTGGTGTGCGCAATGGGACGGGGCGGGGAACGGTAGGCGGGGCGGGAGGGGCTAGGCGAGGCGAGAGCAACTCCAAGCTGACGGGCAGGGATGGAGTAAAGACGCAGAACTGGCCTGTGTGGGGTTGGAGGGCGCGAAGGGGTGGGCGGGCGAGCCGCGAGGAACACTGAGAGCAGGACATGGAGGAGAGCGAAGGGACCGGGTGAGAGCAAGGAGGAACGAGGGCCTGAGAGGGCGGAAGAGGCCTGTGGGGTTGTGTGGAAATACCGGAAGAACGGGAAATGCTTGAGAGAGAAGGACAGGCACTGTGACGTGCGAAAGGCGATTCAACGGTTGAAGAAAGACGGAAAGGTTTGTTAAGGGGAAAGCAAGGAATGCGGACGGCATGGCAGGAGACGGGAGGGTGCCTGAGAGGAGCAAGGAAGGTACGTCATGCGCGAGAATTTCAGGGTAGCGGAAACGGGAAGCTGCGAGGAGAGTAGCAATGGCGAAAGAGGAGCTCGGAGGAAATGGGAAGTTCGTGGAGTAGTGAATCGCAGAGAGCGAACGAGTCTGGGAGCTGAGGGAACAGCGGGATGTGTCGTCGAGATGGAACGGAGGATCCGGATCGAGTGAGTTGTCATGATGGCGGGGGAGGGGGAGGCGACGAGGAACGGGACAGAGAGAAACAGAAAGGGGAGGGGAGGAGCAGGAGTTTGTAAGGATCATACAAGGAGAGGGGATGCGCCATCGCGAGTAGCGGGTGGGAGTCAACACAGCGCGCAGGGACGGAGTGCCATCGGAGCGGTGTGGAGCGGGGGGGACGTGCCAGAGAGGAACGGAAAGGGTTGGGGAGGAGCAGGAGTTTGTGAGGATCAGAGGAGGGGAAGCGGGTGAGAAGCGACGCCGCGTGTAGCGGGGCGGTGTGTCAACACGGCGGGGCGCCATCAGAGGGAAGGGTGGGGAGGGGAGGGGCGGGGTGGATGGCGTCAACACGACGCGGAGGGGGCGGGGCGGGCGCGCCGCGATGTTCGCGCCCTCGCTGACACGTGACAGGTTAATTAGCGCTGTCCCCGCCCGGCGTCGAACGCCGTCCCGTGCCCCCCTCTCCGCCGGCGCCGCCCGCACCCGTGACTTACAACACCCCCTGCCTGCTCCGCTCCCGACTTCTTTGCGCGCGCCGGCAAATGTGGCTCAGGGCAACGACGGATGTCACTGCAGTATCTCTCAACGGGAAGTCCTAGGGTTACACTTCCGACGGTGGCAGGGTTTTTGACACTAGCTAGGTCAAAAGGTCAGCTAGGTCGAATTCAGTCGCCGTGCGGAGGAGAATTCTGGCGGCCGGCTGCTCTATTCGGTAGTGTTCCGTGGTATCTCCGATCAACACCAGGCGAATGGCCGAGTAGTACCCTAACAAACGGGCCATGGACCGCACGCGATCTTTCCTACCACTTCCTTGTCCTCTTCCTATCCTTCCCTCTAATTTACACTAACACTAATATGTACTAAACTACCACCCGCACCGGGAGACCGGTCGGGAGCTCACAGCTTGTCCCGGCTGGGGCGATACCTGCTGGTGAGAGATACCTATTTGGGAAAAAACATCATCCGACGGTAGGTCGGCACCCGACCTCGTCATCCAGCGGTGGAAGATCACCGCCACCTCCAGGGGAAAAGCATGACTAACCGGACTAATTACCTTAGCAGTTGACGTGCCCGGAATCACTAACAACTTGCGGATTCGGTGGTAGACTGGTCGGGCGTATCGGGCTGTTGTACCCAAGTTTGCGGGTTCAAAACCCGTGGAGGTTTTAAGGGCGAAAAAACTCCTTCGTACGCCTTCCTTCGGAAGGGAAGTAAAGCCGGCTGTCCCACGTACTAGATTTACTGCATGTAAAAGATCCTCAAGCCTAGAAGAAGCCTGTGAGCTAAATTGAAATCGCCTGTTTCATCGCCCGATACCTTCTTTCTTCTGTAGATGGTGAAAGGAGCGTAGGAAAATTTGCGAGGTCAGACGGAAAAGCGGGCTTGATGGACGGAGTCACGCGACGTAAAATAAGGCATTAACTAACTAACAATCAATCACCCAACCGGGAGTCGACCGTGACGAACCCGTGACGAGCAGTGTCAAAACACAAGGAGCGGAACGTGGAGGACAGCGGCGATTACGCACTTCGCGAGACAGCCGACGAGCGCGTTGGTTCGCGTGAAGTGACTCACTTGCTTGTGGTGTGGATTGTTTACGTTCTCGGGTCAAGAACACGTGGCCCCAGCTGTTTAATGTTAGTGTGAAAAACGAAAATAAACTACTGCGCAGAATATTTCATTAAACTTCTCAGAATACGCGAGTCCTTGTTTAATGGGTCTCATGAGAGATATATGAAAATATCTCTTGGAAATCATGTAATATCCTCCTGGTTTTTCAACTGGGAGTCACATGATGCAAAGAGTAAACTAATACCTTGTTAATACTATACTGCAATAAAGCGTATTCGTAGAAAATGCATTTAAATTATAATATTACGAACAAAAGAAACTCACTAGAATATGTAAATATTTTCGAAGATTGAGAAAACAATTTATTGATCCTTTTTATTGTTCTTACTTCCGAGCCATTTATTAATACACCCATTTTATGAACATCAAGATGACGAAAGCCTTGAAATGAAATATGAAAATGAACTGCGAAATATGTATCTACTAACTATAACATTCATGAGATTTCTCTTTTCATCAGTAAAAATACAAAATGCATGTGGCGGAATTCGTGCCTGAAATCCCTCGACAACCGCCAACCAGAAATTACTTCTACACCTTTCAAAAAACTATCTCTTGATGCGAAACTCGATCTGCGCATGAGCAGAAGATCGATAGGGCTTTCGATTTCTTAACGTTCGTGTGTGCACAAACTCGCGGAAGACGCATGCGAAAATACGTCGCCGAACCCGGAATCCCAACAGCGTTTCCGCTTGCAAGTGCCTTCAGCGGCTTTTCCGACGCCCGGAAGCGACCGAGTGCTTCATTTAGCCCCAGGGGAGAGAGAGGACGCCGAGTCCGGGGGTCCGAGGACGGGGATGAGGACGGGGGGTTGGCGCGCAAGGTGGCCCTCTCGAGGCGAGGACCCGCCGCCCACGGCCGCGCCGCCGGATAACAAGGGCTTCGGTCGCCAGGTGCCGCCCGAGTCGAGAGGGTAACCCCGAGAGCTCCCCGAAAAGACGGACGGGATGCGACGGCGTGGCACGGACAATGGGCGCCAACTGCTCTTCAAGAGACGTCCCTTTCAACATTACGCACTGGAATCTTGGGTAACCACATTTCAATGCATTTTTTATTATTATTATTATTATTATTATTATTATTATTATTATTATTATTACTATTATTATTATTTATTTACACAGTTTTCTGGTACGTGTTTTAGGAGTCATACAGATATTTCTATCAAAGTATGATTTCCGTAGTACAATAATTTTAACAACCATATTTATTTTAAGAACTAATTAAAAGGTAAATAATTCTATAAGTATAAATTTTAGGGTTTAACTTAATTTACAAATTAAAAAGTAAATAGTTCTTTAACACATAAATTTATTTAGGAACCCATAAATCTTCTGACTAAAGGATTAACTTATTATTAACTAAACTTATTATTATTACTATTATTATTATTATTATTGATTACGAAATTATATTTGGCAGCTACAGGTTAAATTCGTCTCTTTTCAACAGGGAGATACCTTGATGCATCAAGACCAATTAACCTGGGATATTTTTGAGAAGTCCCTGTAGACCTGTTCCTTTTCTACAGATTGGTGAATCTTGAATGAAAAAGTGACATGAAAATGCTTATAATTCATTGTTCATATTTATTCTAAATGCTCATAATTTTAGAGAATACTTTATACATGTACTCAAGAAATCTGTTCAAGCATTTACTACATTCCTTCATTCTTGAATAGACATTCTTGAATAGACAAAATGATACCTTACACTTCTAAACGAGCTGGAGCATGATTTTTTTTAACGAGAATGATGGGAGTCATACGCACCCATTAATGAGCACACACATGGGGAAACGCTAAAAATTATTAATACATAACTTTTCTAGCCAGTAATCATAGTAGTGGTTTGCTGTTGCCTTCTACTATACTCATCTACTATACTACTAGAAACTACTGCATAGTATTCTACTACACATGGGGTCTTTATTAGATATGCTAGTTGACTTGCGTTACATGACCAAATCACTATTTTTCTGGTACAAATTTTCAGAACAGTTTAAAAATGTTTTCCTGACAAATTGAAACTCTTCTCACGAATTATCAAAGTATGTAGAAATGTTATTGGCTGATTCCTATTCTTCTTGGAATTTCACATTTTCAGGCATCGAAACATTTTCAGAGATAAGTTTAAAACTCTTAGAATGTCTATTGTGGGGACTCTCTTGTTTCTTCGTGAAAAAAACAACTTAAAATTAACAATATTCGCATAACAATGAAAATTTTGCAAAATATAACAAAACACAAAATTTACTTCCAGGATAACTTAGTACATAATATTGGTCTCCAAATTTTCCTCTTCTAGGGATTCCTTTAAGAATTCCTACATTTTTCCAATCAATAATATTCACAGACTTCGATTTCCCAGAAAGCATCCTAAGAATTCAAAGTACTTTCTGACCACTGTGCGCCGGAAGTGGCATCGGCGGTGAGGGCGGGGCGACGTTCCGGAGGCAGCTGCCACCCCCCTCCAACGCCCCCTCCCCCGCCCCGGCACTCCACCGCCGGAGCACCCTCTCATCTTTCATAACGCACACAATTATGCAATTTCGCGACGGGAAAAGGAAATCTCTTCCATATTTAACAGGTACCTCGGCTGCACAGACAGCAGCCGGGGGCGGCGGCAGCGTCGACCGCGGGGAGGCGGATGACGAGGAGAGGGGCGGAGACGTTCGGGGACACACCGCCCCCCCGCCCTCGCCACCACCCAGCGCCATCTTTAAGCACTCCATTCGTTTAATTGTATTAAAACTTGTAGAACGAGTGGGATGGCTCGGGAGAAAGAAGCGGTGTACACCGGAAGGGAGAACCTTAATTCCATCCGTGGGGTGCAGAGGTGGGGGGTGGAGGGGGGTATATAATGGAGGGAGGGAGCTACGACTGAAAGAGAGAAAGAGTCGGTTGAAATGGTGTGAGCTACCATCGAGGATGAACCGACGTAAGATTTACGTACATTACAATCCTGCCACATTACCAGTTTCTTGTGAGTTCTATTAATTTCACGCGGTTCTTCTCGTTCCACTATTTCTCCGTTATGATTCGTCCCATAATCATAATTTTCACTACCGTCGGTATTAATTCTCAAAACAATCGACTGATCATGAAATTAAATGTACCTGGTGTTTGAGAGAAATATCAGCTTTAATTCTTTCGCAAATTACAAGGTTGGAAAACCAGTTACAAGTGATTAATCGAAACAAAAACAGAGATTAAAGCTACAAAGCAAAATAAAAATACCACAAAAATTTAAAATATAAAATGTAATGTACAGCAAGCTAATAGTACATCATGATGAATCACTTTACATAAGTTGGATACTAGGTGGTATACGATTGTTTATTTTCAACACTGCGGTACAAATAACGGGTCAGTTGATAATACCACTGGCAGCTGATGTTGTTGATGTGCAACTTGAGTTTAATCGATAGAGTGCGTGTTTTACTTGTCATGAGTTTGAATTACTACTGAAAAGGCTTGGTTACATTGTTTAATAAATTACGTAATTTCTACCGCAATTATGAGCACGTTTCAATAAGATCATATAAAAACCAATATAGAATAAAAAAAGATTTCTTGCCAAAATATCAGTAGCCAGAATTCAATTTCGTCAACAGTTGGAAGGCGTACTTTTCACGGGAAGGAGCGGGGACTATAGTGCGATTTTTCTAACTCTGCCCCTGTAGCCACGATGGAATATCACACGGCATTTCGCATCTTGCTCTGTCGTGCCTCTAGAAGTCGCATGATCACAAGCACTGCTGAATACGGTCGCGATCATGCGATATCTAGCGGCACGACTGATAAAGACGCGAAATGCCGTGACATATTCCGTTGTAAAGACAGGACTTGAGGGGCAAAGTTACAAAAATTACAGTATAAGTAGAGCCTCACGAACTAAACAATCGGACTAACAGGAGTGGAGCCTGACAAACGTAAGCGGAAGCTAGTGGAAGCGAGTGGGGCCGAGTGGAGATGGCGGCGGCGAGCGGGAGCGAGTGGCCGCGGGTGGCGGCGAGCGGGGGCGAGTAGGGACCAGTGGAGGCTAGCGGTACCGAGTGAAGCCGAGCGGTAGCCAGCGGGGGCTGCTCGAGGCTAGTGGCAGCGAGCGGAGGCTAATGGAGACGAGATGAGGCGAGCGGTGGCGAGAAGGAACGAGCGGGGGCGAGTGGAGTCTGGAAGCGAGCAGGGCCCCGAGGGCGAGTGGTGGCGACATGGAACGAGCGCGGGCGAGCGTCATCGTGCACGGAGACCTGGTGTCGATCGGGAGCGTCCGTGATCGAGCTAGAACAACACTGATAAAGCCAGGGCGAGCGGGGACGAGCGCGGGCGAGCGTCATCGTGCACGGAGACCTGGTGTCGATCGGGAGCGTCCGTGATCGAGCTAGAACAACACTGATAAAGCCAGGGCGAGCGGGGACGAGCGGGGGCGAGCGGGGGCGAGCGGGAGCGCGCGGGGGCGAGCGGGGGCGAGCAGTGGCGAGCGTGGGTGAGCGGGGACGAGCGGAGACACGCGGGCGCGAGCGGGCGCGGGGACGGCGGCGAGCGGGGACGAGCGGGGGCGAGTGGAGGCGAGCGGACGCGAGCAGTGGCGAGAAGAGGCGAGCGGGAGCGAGTGGGGGCCAGCGGAGGCGAGCGGGGCCGAGCGGGGCAGAGCGGGGCAGAGCGGAGGCGAGCGGGGGCGAGCGGGGGACGACCGGTGGCAAGCGGGGCAAGCGGGGGCGAGCGGGGGCGAGCGGAGGCGAGCGGCGGCGAGCGGGGGCGAGCGGATAAGGGGCGGTGGGAGGTGTTGAAGCACGAGGAGAGAGAGGAAGGCGAGAGGGACGCCATACAAATGGCGCTTCAGGATGGCGCCGCGGACGCTATATCTTAGCGGCGCCCTTGTCGACACGGCGGGCGTGGAATCCATCTCACGCGCCCACGCCGCCTTGCGTGACCCCGCGCATACACGTCTCCACACCCGTCCCGCCCCGCCCCTCATCTAATGCGAGACCGCTGTGCGGGAACTATATTCACGAAAGCTTCACGTAAAATAGGGAGTTTCGCACATCCGGTTGGTTACCATCTAAATCATCGAAATGAAACATGCTACAGCTGAAGCGCTGTGCATGCCGTGCATCCAGTTAATTTTTTATCAATGACTGTTAACGAAGATTTTTGAGCAATGAAGATCTCCATACACATGGCAAGTTCCACTCCATCTTTCACGAGCTCGCTGTCGGACAACTGATGAACTTCGAGCACGTCCGGAGAGATCCCACGTCCCAGAGTGGGATGCTGCCTAGCGCCTGGGTGATAAACCCACACTCGAAGTTGTTTTCTACGCGGGGCATCTGCCTATCTGATTTGGTAATGCCAACATAATTTATAGCAGAATATACTTTAATATTCCCAATGGCTTGACGCAGATATGCCGTCGTCAAAGGAAAACAAGAAAATCCCCACAGAGGAGACAGAGGGAGAGGAGAGAAAGAATGAGGAGAGATAGATGTGTCTGTGTTTGCATATTCCTTGTGTGAGAGGGGGAGAGGGGGAGAGAGGGAGAAAGGAGAAAGAGAGAGAGACACACACAGAGAGAGGACACACTATTTGTTGATTAAGAGCTATCCCTGCCAATTCAGTTTCACAGTGTATCATTTTAATTCATCATTTATACGGCAACGAGAAGGTCTACTTCAAACGTTCACATATTCGTTTTTATTGGTGGATTTACTGATGAAATTTTCTGACCGGCTTCGATCACACACAAATTTGTCAAATGTAGTTACTATTACCTTGTCAAAGATTGGTGAAGTATTATGTGGTAGAATATTCGATGGACGTTTAACCACGGTCGTTTCTTTCAGCGTCCATTTTTATCTGCTACTCTTGTTTATTTTCGCAATTACTATCCGAGTTTTGCTATTACGTACGATTAAATTACAATAATAGTTTACTAACATTGTCGTAATAATGTACTGAAATTTTGTTCCATTATCCTGAAAGGAACGAGTATTTTGTTCCATAAATTATAATGCTGTACAGTAATTAACTGATAAACGATGAGCCCTTAAACTATATAAGTTTATAACGAATATTGTTTCAATTCTGCACAAATTATAAACCAAAATTACTACAGAATTCACTTGAAGTCGATGGACCCTCATAAAATATTAGAGACAAATCCATTACAGAGAGGATTATTAGTCTTTCCCCTGGAGTGGAGAATGAATAAACATCGTTCCAAGTTTATCTTACAATGCGTGATGCTCTCTGCTTCAATGTAGCCAGTTTGCCAATAAATACAAAGTGAGTTTCCGTGAATTTACATTTGATGATACTGCTACCGACGTATATATCTTAAGACAGAACTAACAACCGCAATAAGTTTTAAAGATGGATTCCATTTAGCATTGCATATTCCTTGTGAGAAACAACTAAAGTACACAGTTGCTTTCTGCTAACTACGAATATCGGCAAAGATGTTGCGCAGTCAGAAGATAACACTTGGAGTAACTTCAATGAAGAGATAGTGAAACAATCTCAATTTTTTGTTTGACCACAATTAACGGATAATTCATTTCTATTATAGCAGTTTCAACAGACAATTAAAGGAGGATTACACACCACGAAGCCTAAACATAGATGTGAATAAAATGTGTGATGTGAATGACAAATGAAAAGACATACCGCTTGGGAATAACTTTCAATTCATCAATAAAAATATTCGAGAGGTATCAAGAACACAAGTTATAAATTCTAAATTCAACACAAAACGATAAAATCTCAGTCGTATTAATTTATTGATCCCTTCGTCAAAATATTCCTCTCTCTCTCTCTCTCTCGTCCTCTCTCATCTCTCTCTCTCAGTCTCTCTCTCTCTCTCATCTCTCTCTCCGTACATTTGCTAAAATGGAAGAGTAACTACAACGGAATCAAAATGCAAAACGTGTTCGGCTGCGACCAATGGGAGAAGGAGAAAATCAGGACAGCAATTGAGTCGCCTCCGGGGGCCGCTGGAACGGGAGGGGAATTACTGCGGGGACAGCGGGGAGGGGACGGGGTGGGCGTGGGGTGAGAGCAGAGCATCACAGAAGAGAGGGCGACGGAGGCGGCAAACCCTGACTCCCGCGAATGGCCCTCTGTATCTGCCTCGGGAGTCGCCGCCGCCCACCACCCACGTCGTCCCACACAAATAAAAATAACCTCGCCAATCCATTCAGCACATACATATTCGACCTACATCCAGACGACCCGAGTGTCGTGTTATGTGCAATATATTTATTCAAAAATTTTGTTTCGGCGCGATCCGTACATAGCTTTTCAATATCCTCCACAAATCGTGTTAAAACAAATTAAAAACACATCGATCGTCGTCTATAAATTGCGGAGCCCAGCGGAAACCCGCAGATATATTAATTCGGTTTCACGTCGCCGCGTGCTGTGCGCACACAATGGGCACTGCCCGGCCCCCGTGACAGCCCCCCCCCCCCGCGCCGACCCCTCGGTGCATCGCTCCATTTCCTGCCCTTCCGCCCTTTCTCACTCGCCAACTACCCCTCAATAATTTGTTATTGCCGAATTTCGCCAGCGATCTTTCGAAAATTCAGTGTTACGTGACTTCTGATCCTGTGTTTCTTTGAATGCGATGCAGGTCGAGAAGTTGCCAACATTCTTTAGTGGTATATTTATATGAAGTTATTTTGTTCGAGCCTTCGCTGTATTCCTATGGAGAAATTCTTTATCCTCCTTATCTTTGTTGTTTTTCTTTCTTCATATAACACTCCGTATCTTCTTCTCTCAAGAAAAGCTTATGATGGCTTGAACTAATTTCTCTCTCTCTTGCTCCTTTATCTTCTTTCATTTTCCCCGCTTGATTTATGTAAATAAGAATTGCCAGTGGACGTTCAAAACATTATTAAAAATTAATTACCGAAAAAGTAGCGATATATTCCAAACTTCGTTTCTGCGCAAGTATAGATATTATAATGTATACGTTTTCTCTCCATCTCCGGAATCTCTAATCACATTCCTTTACCACTATTATTGAATTATGAATAAAAAGCATCAACGAGTGTCATTGACAATACCCGAAAACATTAAATTCTCATTCTAGTGTATTAGAAATTATTTGCATCGAGCAACGAGCTGCTGATTTATGTAATAGTTTTAGCACTGAAATACCTCCTCCCACTCCTCTTGCATCTAGCGACATTAGAGCCCCAGAAAGCATGTGCTTGTAGATTAAATGTGTAACGTCCCCTTTGACCCTTGCATCGTAACGCATCAAAGTATCGACCCCTCAACACTGGCTTTTTCCTGAAGTTTGCAAGTGGGATACTGGACAATTCGGTATAGTGAGATTTCTATACACTTGTGTATTTTTAAGTGAAATAAGTAACCGTCATCTAGGCGTATTTTATTTGTGCGTAGTTTTCATGAGAAATTCACAGCCTCTCTTATTATTTCTTCTTTTGCTTTTACATTGTTGAACCCTTCCGTAGAGTCATCGCCTTGCAATTCCACTCCCCCACCTTATTTCTTAGTGATAGCGGTGTATACACAAAAAAAATTGGTAACTTCGTACGGTCGCAAGTGTGTGTGTGTGTGTGTGTGTGTGTGTGTGTGTGTGTGAGTGAGAGAGAGAGAGAGAGACAGACAGACAGACAAACAGACAAAAAGAAATATCTTGTTACCCGCCCTCAAGGAAAATAGTACATCTATAGCATCATTCAGGGAGTAAAATATTCTCCTTGTGGAGGCAGGTGCCATAACAAAAGTCACAGTTCTTGTAACTTTCAAAATTATTCCAAGTGATTTTTATTTACAAGTTTCCTTTCGAGCTCCGTACTCGAGTAAATAAGCTCCGCCTGATTTACTCTGAACTGAAGAGACAATTTTGTGAAAATTTAATTGACGCATTCACTAAAACTACGCCGAGGAATGCTTGGCAAATAGAGAAGCAGCCGCAGTAAGAAGCGACACTTGGAAATTCCAGGAGCTTTTCACAAAATGTACCTCGAGGATTTACTTCAACACACTTGAAAATGCGAGTGTGCTATTGAGAGAGATACAAAATTCAAATAAATTTAATTCGAAAAATCGTACAGTAAATAAACTGGCGTATTATTATTATTATTATTATTATTATTATACTATTATTATTATTATTATTATTATTATTATTATTATTACCAAGGAAGTTCGACTTTTACAGGCCTAAAGGCAACACTAATTACTAACTCACTCACACGGGAACATTTTTTCCGTTTTTCTGTGAACATATATTTTAGAGAACTTAATATTCTTTAACGAAATTACCCTATCGTTGTTTACTATTTGCTAATTTAAAGATAAAGACTATTAAAACTATCCGTCATCACCTTTAGAAAATGTGCCCCTCAAGCTGTTAAATTCCATTCTTTTTATTTTGCAGTTGCCAGTGTCCTTCCATTACTACGTGCTTACACATTTAAGATTTATCTCAGTACACGTTTTCGAATACTCTATTCTTATTTCATTTGTACTCTTCCTGATATCTGGACACCTATTCAGTACTTCCAACAGAAGCAAATAATCCCAAAGTTGGGAAGAAGGGCATTTTCACACGGGTCGCCAAAGATTCATTTGACTCGACGCAAAGCAAAGAAACAAATCTCGGACGAATAAAATGAAACGATTACGGCAGTAAGCACGATCGCCACGCTCGGAAGCGTCCCAAAGGGAAGGCAAAATCACGTTCGTCAGAAACGCGATGAGAAAGGGCCGGAATTGCGCTCCGAGTCTCCGGCGTCTCAAATCGACGATTCGTTTGGAGGATCCCGTGACGGGCGCGGGGCGTGATTGGAAAGAGAGAACGGCGACGGACGAGGAGGAGGAGGGAAGGGACAAAGAGGAGGGGGAGAAAACATACGGATCTTCGCTGTCTGATGGAAACATTTCCCACACTGACATTGTGTTGTAATGTGTAATGCGTACAACACGGAGATAACAAAACGGCAACAAATTCGATCCTTTCCTATAAATTCGTGTCGAAAATATTTAATTTTTAATGCGTTCCCAAAAACTGGTTAATATTGAACCTACGGTACTCGTACTTTTTTTTTTTTTTTGTTGCAAGAAGACCATCACTGTGTGTACCTTTATGTAGGTACTTATTCTATTCATATAGTATATCTTGAAAGTTTACTTGAAATTTCTACAATTTGTAACCGTTTGCTATTATTACAGAATTTATTGATTGATTGATTAGTGATCCCTTTGCGTTAACGGCAAAGGTCATTAGTCCCGTAAGGGTAGGGTATGTTTCCTCCTCGGAAGGTGGTGGTGCTCTTTCCCCGCTAGATGTTGAGATCCGAGGCCAACCTACGGCTTCCCCTAACCAGGTATCTCCCACCTGCGAGGCCCCGCTCCAGCCGGAGACGTTTTAAACTTCCGAGTGCTCTCTCGGCATGTGTGCATGTTCGTGTGTAAGAGTAGTGCATATTAGTGTGTAAGTGTGTTAGAAAGATATGAGAATGGGACAAGGAAGAGAAAGGAAAGGTCGCGCCGCGCCCCGTGGCCCGTTTGTTGGGGTACTGCTCCGGCATTCGCCTGGTGTTGATCGGAGAAAACCACGGAAAACTACCAATCAGACCAGCGGGCCGCTACAATTTTCCTCGAGACAGCGGCTGGACACGACCTAGCTATGTAGCTAGTGTCGAAAATCCTACTAGCAGGACTTGATCCTAGGACCTTCCCGGTCACAGTTTTCCTTCCAGGAGTGTAAATTCCTACCCCAACAGCACCTCCCACGCCCCCTTCGCACGGAATTCATCCTTGACTCCTTACATTAGCAGAGGCACGTCCCACCCACTGCGCTTTCGAGAACCATCTCAGACCCACTCTCGCTGCACACACCGTTGTGGAGTGCAACAGCGCGAAACGACGGGGGCTTAGCGAGCTCTCTGCTGCAACAGACGCACGCTAGAGGGCGCTGATGTCGCCGCGGCGGCATCAGAGCGCGAGTGGGGGATGTTTCGTTTTCCACTCAGCCTATTAAAGCGCGCGCTCTAATTTTATAATCTCCCCCTCGAGAACGTGGCACCTCCACACGCGCCGCCGGGTCGTTGCGCCGCTGCGCCGGGGCTGCGCGCTGGTGGCGAGGTGAGGCGGCGGCGGCGGCGGCGGCGGCGGCGGCGGCGGCGGCGGCGGCGGCGGCGGCGGCGGCGGCGGCGGCGGCGGCGGCGGCGGCGGCGGCGGCGGCGGCTGCTGCTGCTGCTGGGGCTTGGGAAGGTAAAGAAGATCACACGGTGCGGGCAGGCGTTCACGCGAAAACGTACAGCGTGGGGTGACAGCGTTCGTCGCGACATGTGTGCACATACGGAAGATGAGGCCTCATTCCGCTTTCTGTGCTTGGGGTAGGGGCAAGTTTCTAGTCGAAACTTTCTCGACCATGGACACTCAAAAGGATAGAAAACTGATATTAACGGGTGTTGCAACAAAAACGGGATGTTCCTCAACGTTCGTCATTTATTTAATCATCATGGGGATTATTTTTACGTAATTTTCTAAAAATGTATATAGAAATACTATAATAGATTGCTGCTAACGCAATGGAAGCAATGTTAGTTTTAGTTTCTCGCCTTACAAAGTTCTTCGTAAGAATTTAGTAGTTGTCAGAGGGTTCGTAAAGATTTCTACTGGTGCCCATGATCTGGTACGCTGGTTCTCGTTTCTAATTACCCAACCACATATAATTTAATGTTACAAATGTCCAGGTTATCAGTTTATTATCTTTTGACGGGGATATATGAAAATATTCCGACCCCATTCTCGTGCACGCAATAATTTACAAAATTAGATCAATTTATAAAAGAAAATTAATCGCCTAAGAAAGAAAGAAAAAAAAGGTGCAATTCTATTCTGTGCATAATGTACAGAATAAATTATTTCAGTAATCCCATGAATGCGAAAAATGTAATTGAGTTGTTCAGAATGTACTGAAAATGTCAAATCTGTCTTCAAAAAGCAGCGCACAATGTTTAATACATTCTAGAGCATCACAAAGTAACGATATTCATTCATTAATATAAAATTTTAGAGCAGCTCTTTCATTTACCTGTGAAGTAACTCTAGAGCCTATATCTGTAGTTTACGACGCTTCGATTCACAGCGCGTTTTAGCGTCACTTCGCTCGCACGACGCCACAACTCGTGGTGAGACGCCCTGCTGAGCGGAAGGCTTAACGTTTCTGCCAACGCATCGTCCTTCGCGGCCCTTGTTCCCCACCCCTTCCCCGCCTCCACACCCTTAATCACAGCGCCCTCCTCCGCTCACCCGCGGCGGCGCCCCCGCCGAGAAAACCTCGCCCCTCCTTCACCCCCCTCAGAACCTCTCACGGGGCACGTCGATAGGGCGACAAAACGCGGCCTGCACTTAGGAGACCCGTCCGCTCGGTTCCGCGTCTGGCGTGAGAGTGGACGTCAAACAAACAAACAAAATAATAATAATAATAATAATAATAATAATAATAATAATAATAAAAATAACTTTGGGAATGGGGAGGGACGAAAGTGGAGATGAGCGAAATAGTGGCGAAGGGGAAAGTGTGGTCACAGGCGGGTCGGAAGCTGGAACGGGAAGGGGGAGGGGCGGAGACGGAGGAGTTGGTGGTGAGGGTGGTTATTTAGACAGAGGCCGAGAGAGTGGCGGGGGCGGGGGCGGAGACATGGTATGAGCGAAGTCGTCTCGGAAGCTATATCTCACACCGCAGACTAAGGCAGGTCGGGACAATGCCGAACGCAACGGATACGATCTAAAATGAGGTTTTATAGAGGCAGATAGGAGGTAGGTCTTCAACATCAGGCGAATGCTGGATCAGTACCCTAATAAACGCGCCACGGACCGCGTGCGATCTTCTCCGCGCCTACCCTCACCTCTTACTAACACACACTGACATGCTATACGCTACTAAACAACGGGAGTTTAGAGCTTGTCCCGAGTGGGAGATACCTGGCCGAGGAAAATCCAGCGAGTAGACGTGTATGTCGGCGTCGGATCTCGTCACCCAGCGGGAGAAAATCAACACCACTTCTCGCGATAGAAACATGCACTAAACATATGGGACTAATGATCTTCGCAGTTGACGCATTCGGAAACATCCATCAATCTATCAATCATGAAGTGAATCTACGACGGCGAGTGAGAAAGCGAGGGGGGAGAGGGGAGGCAAGTCTGGGTGGACGTGGTGTCAACAGTGGGGAAGTCAGCGAGGGCGAAACTGGAGGTCGGAGGCAGATCGAAAACGAAGACACTGATGCATACACGGATTTATACGTAACAGTACTTGACGCAAATCAGCTATTACGGTGTCATCCAATCGGGAGCTTACGCGTCACTACATTGACGTCACTATTGTGACGTTCAACCTCCCGATTCGATGACACCGTAACAGCTGATTTACGTCAAGTGCAGTTGTGTTTAAATCCAAGTACAGACGGGTGCGAGGCGAGGGCGAAGGTGGCGAGTGGAAGATGGGGAGGGAGTAGGAGGGTCGGGAGCGGTGCGCGGTGGGGGCGGGGACGGATATATTAAAAAAAAAGACGGGAAAAGAAGGCGGCACTTCCTTCCTAGGACGCGGCCCCGCACCCGCGCGCCGCCTTAATTAATTCCCGCGTCGGCCGTAAATAACGAGCGCGCCACCGTCGCCTCCGCGGCGGCAAACTACCAAGGTAAAGCTTTTTGACGTAGTAGCACCTCGGCGGCTGACTATAGAGACCAGGGAGCGGGGGTCTATCGGAGGCTATATCATGTTCAGAGTCACGGGTGGGGAACTATGGATCGTGCGACGCACGATGTTCGAGCCGTTTAATTGAAACTATTTTCAGGAAACTGTAGGAGGCAAAATTTATGTATTTTCAGTCACGAGAAGGTTATGATGAGAAAGAACATTTCAAGTTCGAGTAAGAAAAGTTATCTTTTGGAATATGTTAGGTAACAAGTTCCCTACAAAGCATAAGAATATATAATCTTGTTCCAACTCTCCAAGCCCAAGATTTTTTTTAGCTTCTAGCGCATTACCGTTCATTGGAAATCTATTCAAGATCACTAAGATTGAAGTTGGTTACATAAGATACGTAAATAAATCTTACAGTAATAAAATCAAAAAGAAAAGATAACTTTTCATTAATTGCGCGGTTTAAAATGTTTCAAAAATGGCATCAGTGCAAAAATATGGAAAAAGCGCGAATATATTAAGGACTAAAGAAAGAAATAACTTTGAACTCCTCAAATACTCACGAACACGTTTACATAGCGCGTCACAGCTCCACAATTTGTGCGACAAATTATTACCTGTGAATGTACGTCGCTTTTAAGTATTCATGTAGCATCTCCCGTTGCATATGCATATCGAGGTGTACTTTCAAGCAGAAGGACATACATTGTTTCAGCCATTATTCATAGCCGCGCTATGCATCACTCCTCGTACGTAAAAAAAACCGCCCGCATTCCCGCGCGGTGGTCGCGTCACGGCGTTCGGGAGAGACGGGTGAGGGGGTGGGGTGGGAGGGGGGGGCGCCTTCAGCGCGGAGTGATTTACGCGGCGCCCTCGAGCGCCGGGCGGGCGGTGAGAGGTGATGGGGGTGCGAGGGTGAGGACGGAGGTGAGCCACCAACAGGTACAAATCGGCGCTCTCTCTGTCCCTCTTGAGGAGCCGAGGAGATTTAGGGCGCTGCGTGTAGGAAGAAGGGCGTGCGGAGGAAGGGCGGGCGGAGGAAAGGCGGGCGGAGGAAGGGCGGGCGGAGGAAGGGCGGGCGGAGGAAGGGCGGGCGGAGGAAGGGCGGGCGGAGGAAGGGCGGGCGCAGGAAGGACGGGCGGAGGAAGGGCGGGCGAATGCGGGCGCGAGATGGGAGGGGGTTGGCGGCGCGGGAGAGTGGGTGGGGGTGGATGGAGACGGAAAGGGGAGGGATGCGGAGAAGGTGAAAGAGTAAAGAGATGGAGGGGGAGGGCGGGGATTTGAGAGATGGCGGGGGCACGGGAGAGCGGGTAGTAGCGGGGCTAGCGGGGCCGGGCGGCATGGCGGGTGGACGCGGGCGGACACGTCGGCAGGAAGGCAGTGAAGACTGGACGGGGTAGTCGAGATTGCGAGCGCGTGGGTGGGCAGGTAGGCAAGACGGGCGGCCGAGATGGCTGACGGGCAGTGGCGAAAGAGCAGGTGGGGGTGGGGGAGTGCGGGCAGGGGGGTTGGAATCGGAAGCGGGGGCGAGGGCGGCCGCGATGGCGCCCTGAATGCTCGAGACAAAGCGAACATCGCGCTCCGCTCATTGGAACCGTTGGCCGAATTTGTAGCGCATCCTCACGATCCGGCCGAGGGAATTTATCAGCGAGCAGCGGAATGCGAGAAGCTTCTTTCAAATGCTCTCACAGACGGAACTACTAACGAAATTTGGTTGTATGACAACCGTAGAAATCAGAGCCTGTGGCGCCACGGTGCGTTCCTACTTTTAGAAGTTTTTAGAGCCAATCGAATTATTTAAAGCCTTCATTACGAAAGAACGAAAGAAAAGTAATTCACTAAGGAACAGTTCGTACAGCACTCTTTTAGTGTAAATTCTTCTACATGCAGTAGAGTGCAATGTTTTGCAATAAATCGACCGAAAAATAATTTCGTTTTGTACTGATAGTATAAATATGTTTTCTATTAAACGAAGCGTAAATATGAAGTTACCTAATACTGATTAATTAACTTATCAACTTGTTAGTTTGAGATCAAATATTACAATAATAAAAAATTGGAAATCTCGTGTGCAAAGCACCTACATAATATAACACGCACTGTGAGTTACTCATTGTTTGTTCCTTTCGTTTTGCCATATGAATCACGTGTCCAAACGCTTCGGGTTTATCTAGTGATACTGTGTGCATATTTTCTGCATATACTTCAATTTTCCTTATTCTGCTTGTGAGACAAATCAGCTGTTGACAGTTTCATCCAATCGGGAACTTGAACGTCACCTTAGTGACGTCACTTTACCGACATTTAAGTTCGTTATTGGATAGCAGCGAAAGAGCTGATTTGTGTCAACACGCAGAATAAGGAAAATATTAATATAGAATTGTGTACACTCAGTTTTTTTAATAACTAGATATACACCTTTAAGTAAGAAAGCCACAAACTGTAAATTAAGGAATGGTAAATGAAAAAATTAATTCGTAATTCGCATGCAGGAGATTCCCAACAATTAAGTAAAATTTAATCAAATAATACATAATATTTGCGCATACTTTCCGATCGTATCAACAGAGTTTTAATATTCTACACCCTCTATAAAAAAACACAAAAATGGGCATTATACTGCATAATGGCGCCATGAATAACTTTAATTTTAAAACCTCACTACGTCGGCCGCAACACGACGTTGAAACGTAGGCTTTGAAACCGGCTATTGATACCACTTTTATCTCAATGCATCACACACGCCGGTTAGCCACACACATTAATTCACGAGCGAGGCCCTCAATTATCGAGACAGCGGCTTGCGGACGTATAACACGCCGCATCACAACGGCAGAGGGAGGGCTGGAGGTCGACGCGCCCTCGCGTAGGGCGAAGGGCCGACACGCGGAAAAGGCAAAAGGGCGCCGGCGCACGGCCCACGCCCCTGTTATCCGAGCTGCCCTTCCCTCGCAGCGAGGAATGAAGGGGGTGGGGAATAGGAGAGGGGGAAAGCGGCGCCTCCCGCCCCCTCTCAGCATTTGCGTACCGAGTCCCGCGACGCACCTAGTTTTTGATGCGCGGCGAGATCACAGGGCCTCTGCTGGGGTGGGGGGAAGGAGCGGAGGGGCCAGAGAGGATAGTTCGGAGTGCGAAGGGCGGGAGGGGTGGGGGAAGGGCAGGGATGGAGGTGTAGGACGGGCAGGCGAAGGGGGGAGCAGGCGGATCGTCGTTGAATAGGAAGGCGGGTCAACGGACGAGCCCAGCGGGAAACCTGGCGGACGAACGGGCGAGACTTGTGAGTGGGTAAGTGGGCGGACCTGGTGAGTGAGTGAGTAGGTAGGTGGGTTGGGTGGACGGGCCTGGCGAGTGGGTGGGCAGCCGTTGCGAGTGAGTGGGTGGGTGAGGTGGTGGGGAATGGGCGGGACGTAGAATGGGTGGATGGGTGGGTGAGTGGGCGGGCCTGGCGAATAGTTTGGGTAGGTGGGTTGGGTGGGTGAGGTTGGGTGGGTAGGTGGGTTGGGCAGCCCTGGTGAGTGAGTGGGTGGGTGGGCGAGGGGGGCGAGTGGGCGGGCTAGAGAATGGGCGGGTGGGGGAGCGGGCTGTCAGTAGGTTGGAAGAGGTCGCCATTCGAGAATTCACCTCATTTATAAAGCTATCTAGGAGATCAAATGAATACCACATCTACGCTGTTTTAAAATTCCCTCTCACACATTCCCACTTCTTATGGTGTGTGAGCGTTTATTGTCATCCGTGAGTGCTATTAATACAGGTCTACCTGAAAGTTACAATTACAATTAAAATGAACACCAATTCCGACCACACTTAAAAATTCGCTCCAACTCAGATTTCATGACGCCTCATGTAAACCGTGAGACCTGATGGGCTGCATTATGGCGAGCGGAGCAATGCAACACCCTTCACCTCGAAGCATGGCATGGCTGCCCAGGACAGAAGCGGCGGCGGGGCGCCGGCATGTTTTACCCATGAGTCGATCCCGATCGACGACATAGCGTGCGCCTCTTTGCAGCGCGTTTATGTGCTCTGTACTTTCCTCTACCGGCGCCACGCGGCCGCCGCCATGGCCACTGCCGGCGCCACCGCCACAGCCGCCGCCACAGCCACAGCCACAGCCATCGCCGCCGCCGCCGCCACCACCGCCGCCGCCACCACCACCAGCACCACCGCCGCCGCCACCGCCACCGCCACGGACACCGCCACAGCCACAGCCACCGCCACAGTCACCGCCACAGCCACCGCTACAGCCACAGTCACCGCCACAGCCACAACCACCGCTGGCCGCCGCCGCCGCCGCCGCCGCCGCCGCCGCCGCCGCCGCCACCACCACCACCGCCATCGCCGCCGCCAACGCCCCCGCCGCCACCGCGACGGTGAAATAATTACAGCACGCCCCCGGCGCTGGGGGTGGAGGTGGCGACGCTACTGGGCACGAACCCGCCCCTGCCCTCCCTCCGCCCCCCCGGGGGCGGGCTCCGCGTGTGCTCTTTTAATGCACTGCTTTTTAGCGATCGAACCCCCGAATCGCAGTCGCGGTTCAGACGCGAGACACTACCGTGCGCTGCAAGATAGTTCATGGGCCACGTACAGCATTCACGAATCACGGAGTCCTTTGAAAATCCTCGCCGACACAGCACAGGTCAATCGATGGTTACATGAGTGAGTTGCATGTTTACATGGAAGCCTCTACATGAGTGTGTGTATGTGGGTGAGTGGGTGGGTAGGTGAAGGGATAGTCCATCATGTTGCTCAATATTCAAATAACGTTATTTTAAACAAAAACGGTTAAAAAAAATTTTTTTTTTCTCATTCGCGTTGCAGGATGTGTGCCTTCCCAAGATCATATTGTCTCAGAATGAATGTTAGCGCACTTAATATACCGTAACTTTTCTACCAACTATCATGAATTCGGAAATTTCACATATATGACATTTGCTCCTGATTGTTAGGAAAGGTCTAATGCACAAGTCTTCGTCAAGTCACGTTTACCTCCAGTCAAGGAAATGTTTCTGCAGGACAACTGTACGTATGAGCTTCTCCATCAACACATTTCAAAACAAATATTAATAGGAAACGGAGATAGAAATACAATGTTATATTTTTGATAATATACGATTACTGCAAGAGGCGCGTTATATACGTGGTTAATTAACAGCTGGTTAATCGAAGTTACCTAGAAGTACACTCTGCAATTAAAGAACAGTAAATTCAACGATTTAGTTATTTTACAGCATAATTCAATTTGGTTAATACATATTTGTTTCTACGTGTATGAATTTGTTGCAGTGTGAGAAGTACCTAATTAAACAATTTAATTAGTCGCCACCCTCATGATAAACAGTTTGGTTAGAGCGAAAGCTAATTTGCTTCTCTATTTCCGATAAACAATCACCTCCGTCACAGTCAATAGTTGTTGCGAAACAATTACTATTAGTAACTATGCATGTCAACCGAAAAACTACTGTTCAACAAACCCACGTTTAATAAGTGAAGAGCTCATTAAAGCTTAAACGGTGGTTACAATGGATAAAATGAAAACTAACGAAGTAGCAGCCCGAAACCCTGGCGTTTTAAAGGCAAAATGGTCTGAGAGGTTAGGAGTACGACTGAATTGGAGATGTTAAAATATATCGCATCAAGGATAATATTTTAGAAAATTAATTAATCAACTAGTGATAAAAATAAATGAAAGACAATTAAATCTCTGAACTCTTATATCTCCAAATATTTTTAATTGTTCTAAATTGGCTTTAATTTTAGACTTCCGAAAAATAAGTAACGTAAGAATTTGACCGAATATTATTAAAAATTGTTACGAAATTAAGGAAGGGTACGTTATTGATATGATTAAACGTTTTTACAAAATGCTACTTTAAAGATTTTAATAAGGGTTCATTGATTCCGAGTCAGTACACGAAGGAGTTTTTTTGGTTTGTTTCCAATACAAAAATTACAATGCTGGCAATCATTCACTGAAAGCCAATGACCCAGAAAAAGATTACGATACAAAAGAATAACAACTCAAAAACCCTGTTCGTCATAACACACTTGCCGATGACTCTTCCTCTTGAATTACTGCTCCCTCACCAGAAAATAACAAGAACTGAAAGGAGACACCAGAGGAGAATCGTGTTTTCCATTACACGTCAGCGTTCCGAACACCTGCCAAAGAAACAAAGAGACGGCCTCCTCACCCAAGCGTCCCCGAGCGGGGGTGGGGGTGGGGGTGGGGGCGCAGGCGGATGGGAAATAGGGGTTGGCGACGTCGCGATCTCGCGCGCTCTTTGACAAACCGCCCCCGGCTCCTCCCCGCCCCCGCCCCTCCTCGTCGCCATTACGCCGACAAAAAACATCCGTCCAGACGCAGCGCTCGCGTTAATGAATACGCCGGTTGCTCGTGACGAGGCGGGCGGGATCGCCGGAAGATTGATCACGTGATTGATCCGCCCCGCCCCCCTCCTCCCCCGCCGCTATGCAAAAGCGAGCCCGCGAGGGAGGCGGACGGGAAGAACCCGAGGAAGCCGTGTAAGCGGGAGGCGGTCGCAGCTGTCCCGCCCACTTAAAACTCGCTTCGACCGTCCTTCGGCTGACAGTTATATCGCGTCAACAGCGGGAGAAATGAACTCGCACGGGTGCAAATTTTCGCGCTGTCAGGGCGGGAAAGGACGCCGGGATGAGGTTAAGCGGCGAGGATCGGGTTTCGCTTGACAACTGTAGAGAATTAATCCTCGGGAGGGCAGGTGCTGCCACGCGCCGCAAACCGGTTTCCAGGGCACACGGTGGTTAGTTGGCGGCACTGCGCGAGCACAGCGCTCGATAGTTACGGGAATGATACGGCGGAATGTGACAAGATGAAAAGTAAGACGTCTCTTGCAAGGTGTCGGAGAACGCGGTTTGAAAAACGACGGCGACGACTCGGTTCTGAATTGAAAGTTTAACGACACCCCTTCACGGTTTCAAATTTCCTTTCACCAAACGAAGAAAGAAGGGGATTGAAAGATGTTTTAAGCAAAATGGGAAAGGAAAGGGAGAATAGTTAAGCAAGGAGGGACAATATAATTGTGGAGAGAGACGGAAGGATATAGAGATTTTTTTAATTCAAAGAAAGGCAATAAATACAATTCCTACACAAGTAGACGCCATTATCAATTGTCACTTGTGGCAACGTTATGTATCACATAGAAATGTTGGTAACACGAAAAGAGAACCTCGCATCAGAAAAGAAAAAAATTAAAGCATTATCATAACAATTTTCAATTAAATTCTCTAGAAGACGATTACCTACAATAGTGAACTAATGTTATACTGCCGTTATACTAATTCGAAGTCTTTTAAATGTTTCATTATAATGCTATTCTTCTGTGGCATTCTTTTCAGTATTCTAAAGTTGTTTTTTTTTTCGAGGAAAAGCTAAGTTTAAATAAAATTAGATCTGGATTCCTGAGTACTGTAACTTGTGTACCAACCGCGTTGACTTCAAGGCACTTTATTCAGCCGTTCCAACTCCCGCGCTGAACTCAGGTCATTTATCCTTCGATAATTAAAATTCGTTGATTGGTGCCAGGCGGGGAGAAAAAACTAGCGAAGCCCATGGCAAAAAACACACCGCTTCCAACTTCGCGCAATCGGCAAAATGAAATGGTTGATTGACGAATTTAAACACAGAATGAATACAAAAATCAGGTAATAAAAGAAGGTACGTCGATATAAGTCACCGAAATACCTAACTAATCTACAATTTCAAAAATAAAGTCCACGCCGCACACTGTAGAAAACAAAACAGAAACTCGAAATTAATAATTACGACAACGGCCTTCCTTCCTGTATTGCAAAACCTCGCAACAGCAAAGCAATAACCGCATTCGGCCGGCCCGCGAGAAAGCAACGACCCCGTGGCGGAAGCACGTTACAAATACCGTCAATGAACTCCCCCGCATAATTCTATGCATAAAAACGTCCGGAATAAAAAATCGGCGCCGCCTGTAATATGGCGTTGCCCGCTTTTTCCCGGTTCTCCCTCGGCGGTTTGACAAACAGCGCACTGTTTCAGGACCACTAACCCGGCTAATGCATTCACATACAAATTGGCTCATTAATTTAAATGCTATTATTTATGGTTTTATCCACTCTTTATGAATATATATGGGGATTCGATTACTTATGTATAAGGGCGCCAATAGGCGACGTAGGTGGGGGGGGAGGGTTGCGGGAGGCGGAGATTGCGGAAATGTCTATAGCCCCTCGCTTTCGCCCATTACAGCGGCGATTCCCACCGTTCGACGTGGGGGTCCCCCCTCTCGCTCGCCTGAAATACGACCGCCATATAATGGCCGAAATTCAAGACCTTTAAGCGAAGTGAACGCAAAGCGAGGGCGGGGCGTTGCGGAGGAGACTGGGCAGGGTGGAGCTTGGGGCGGCAGGGTGGGGCGGGGTGGAGCGTGGGGCGGCGGGGCTGGGCGGGGTAGGGCGTGAGGGGGCGGGGCGGGGCGAACCGCAAAGGAACGAGGGTGAATTGTGCAGAGCGGGTAGGAGTGGGCGGGGCAGATTCGACAGGGCGCTAGGTGGCTCCGGGAGTAAGTCATGGTGGTGCGGGACGAAGGTAAGAGCCAGGCCGAATCGACACTGGCAGGTTGAGACTTCACCAAACAGGATGGCGCTGATGGGAGAAGGCGCGGTGTGAGGAGCGAGGTGGGACAGAGGGATAACACGGGGATGAGAGCAGATCAGAGCGCGCCAGGATTACGCTTGACGAATCGGCGAACAGCAATGTGGCGGAGCCGGACGTTGTGGATGAGATACCGTAAGGGAGGGAATTCGCTTTCGAAAAAAAACAGATCACTAGGTATGTAATTAATGACAATTCATTATAATCCCTTACAATTGTACATCCCTCACTGCAGTTGAATGCCGGAGCAGTACCTTCACAAACGGGCCACGGACCGCGCGCGATCTTTCCTTCCTCGTCCTTGTCCTATCCTCTCCCTCTTATACACACACTTACACTAACATGCACTACACTACCGCACATGCCGGGAGACCGGTCGGGAGCTTACAACTTGTCCAGGCTGAGGTGGTGCCCCGCTGGTGGGAGATACTTGGTTTGGGGGGAAAACCCCGCTAGTCGACGGTAGGTCGGCGCCAGATCTCGCCATCCAGCGGGGAAAAGATCATCGCCACCTCTCGGGGGGGGGGGGGAACACGCACTACACTTACGGGACTAATGACCTGAGCAGTTGACGCGCCCGGAAACACGAATCAATCAATCAATCACTGCAGCTACACCGTTAGTTCAGTATCCAGGCGGTCGCCGTGAGGATGTGAGGTGAGGTAGGGGCGTGGCCGAGAAGAACGGGACAGGGTCGATCGGGCGACGCAGGGAGGGCAGAACGGGGAGGAGCAGAGCGGCTGTGCAGTGGGACGGGGTTGAGGGGTGGGTGAAGTGTGGGGTACACGCACGGGGCGATACAGGCCAGTGGAGTAGCACAGGGCGGAGAAGTACTGTAATGTGCGTCAGAGCGGGGGGAGAGTGCGAGGGCTGGCGCGAGCAGGCGAAGTGAAATCTCGGGAGCATAGGCCGGCGCGTGAGGCGTGGCAGGGTGAGCGGGAGTGGGGGGGGCGGAGGAAGGTGGCAGAGCGAGGTGGCAGAGCGGTGGGCCGAGCGGGAGGGTGAGGCGGCGGAGGGAGGGGTGTGGCGGCGGCGGGGGTAGGGGCGTGCCGGTGGGGGAGGGGGCGTGGCGGCGGGGGTGTGTGTGGCGGCGGGGGGTGGTGGCGTGGCGGCGGGGGGGAGAGCGGGGCCGAGCGGGGGAGCGGAGCGTGGGCGCAGCGGGGGGGAGGAGCGAGGGGTGGAGTGAAGGGCGGCGCGGGGCGGCGCGGGGCGGCGCGGGGCGGCGCGGGGCGGCGCGGGGCGGCGCGGGGCGGCGCGGGGCGGCGCGGGGCGGCGCGGGGCGGCGCGGGGCGGCGCGGGGCGGCGCGGGGCGGCGCGGGGCGGCGCGGGGCGGCGCGGGGCGGCGCGGGGCGGCGCGGGGCGGCGCGGGGCGGCGCGGGGCGGCGCGGGGCGCCGCGGGGCGGCGCGGGGCGGCGCGGGGCGGCGCGGGGCGGCGCGGGGCGGCGCGGGGCGGCGCGGGGTGGGACGAGGCTCTCGGCCCCGAACCGCACCGACGGAACGCAGCCGCTTTTGTTTCATAATACGCGCCCGCAGCGCCGCAGATTTCGGAGAACGCGCTCCCGGCCGCGCGGTGTGCGCGCTACGTGGGCCGCGGGTAACGCGCCCCGCGAACGACGCGTCCGCGCAAGTGGAGGGAGCGATACGCTTATGTTACGAAACGTGGCGGCGGCGGTAGCGACCTCCGTCGGAAGGAAATTGCCGCTCCGCAGCGGAGCGTGGGGAGCTGCACTCCCACGCGGAATGCGCTACCTTAGTCGGGGGGCGGGGGTAGGGACTGATGGTACGTGGACACTGCCGTGAATGCTTCTTGGTTCTGCGGAATTGTTCCACGAGCTTCAATTCAGTTGCGTTTCACTGAATTCATAATGCGTTGAGTCGAACTGCATTGTCACGGAAAGGGAATTACAACTCGTAATTTACCGATAGTATTTTTAATATTCCTGATGAGTGCAAGGTGAGAGAGGAGATTCAAAATAGTATGCCTTCTCCTTTGCTGATGAGATGATTACAACAATTGTGTTACATTGACTTTCGTTGGAAGGAAGATGGTAGAGATAATTATACTGTAAAAATGATAGGTCATGAACTATGTCATAACCTCATGGTGAACACATCGCTGATTTACGCGAGAATCGAACCCAGATCCTTCGGTTCCGCCTACCTTTAGCTCAAATCCGGACACAAGCGGAGAGATGGACTAAGCAGTAACACTATTCCTGGTATTTGATTGCAATATATCCCATTCTCGGAGGTACGACAATCACACGTCTATTACTATATAGCATGCTTATTCATACAACCCTTCCTAGAAACAAGGATTCTCAAAACTTTTCAAGCTGCTCGCACTATTCCGTGGCGCATGGATGCTCGCTGCCACGACCCGTCGTTTGAATACGAAGCGAGACAAGGCAAATAAAGCACGAGCCAAGGAGCGAGAGGCGGGATGCCGTAAATTAAGTACGACCCGGTGACAGCGGGGACTTGGAGACGGCTCCGAGCAACTGCAAAAATACAACACACGCACTCTCCGGTTGAAATTATAATATTTAACCAGCACAAGTCCAAAAAATTGCTCGACTAATCCAAGGAGAAACAGGGCCCGTCACACCGCAAGAAACAAGACCGAAAAGTGTTTCAGAGAAACGCTAAAGACGTCCGGAAAAGACAAGCAAGCGAGAGACAGAAAGGCGGAGGGGGGGTAGACATCGCTCGCCCACGAAGTCGGCCAACCCCGGGCGCGCGCGGGAGGGTAGAGGCGGGGGCGGGGGCCGGGGTGGGGCCGGGAAACGAGATTAATTATACGCCGAGGAGCCTCCGCCACCGCACGGGGCGGCTATAGACGCAGCCGGCGCCCTCTGCAGCATCCCCTATGAGCAGCTCGGCCCCGCATAGCCCCACTCCGCCCTGCTTGTCTTTCTACCCCGCCTCTCACCTCCGTCCCATCCCGCCCCAACCCCCACTCTTTTCCCAGTCCGCTCCACCCACTTTCCACTCCAATTCACTTTGTTTTCCTCTCCGTTCCGTACCTCACCCGCACCTGACCTCGTCCCACCCCGCCCTGCTGGCACATTGTCGTCACAGCCGGCTCCACCCTCTCTCTCTCAGCCACGCGGTTTCTCTCCCTGCTCCCAGCTCCCCCCGACTCTGACCTCGTCCCCCCCGCCCCACGCTCGCCACACTCCCTTTCCAGCCCTCTACACCCACTTCTCAACCCCACCCCGCTCTCGTCCCACCGCTCGCCGCCTTGTTCTCTTTCCACCCCGCTCCGAACCGCTCACGCTCCTGATTTCGAACCACCCTGCCCTGCCCATCACCACAATTTTGTCCCACCCCCGCCCCGCCCCACTGTATTTCGCCGCTCCGGACCTCGTCCCACCTCGCCCCTTCCACCCCACTCTCGTCCCAGCACATTCCGTCTACTTCCCACCCCCGCCCCGCTCTCGTCCCGTCCAGCCCACCCCGTTGTCTTTCCACCGGCTCCGAACCCCGCGCTCCTCTGACCTCGTCCCACCCGACTCACTTTCGTCCCACCTCATCCCACCCCGTACTGTGCCGTCTCCCTTCCCATTCCGCCCCGCCAGCACTGTCGTCCCAGAGCGCCCCGACCCCGGTTCAGCGCCCTTGCGCCCCCGCTCCGCCCCGCCTCCTCCCTGAGCCCGTCTCGCGACCACACTGCTCTCGTTCCAGCCTGCCTCGCCAACCGCCGCCTCCCCTCTCCGCCCCGCCCCATGTCATTCTCCGCCGCCATTGGCACGAGGAAACGCTGTTGCGCTGCCGGGCGATGCGTCACCCTCGTGTGGTCGACCCGGCGCGGGGCAGTGGGCTGGGGGTGAATATACAGGTAACGGGTGAGGACGGAAAGGAGAGAAGCCGAAGCACAAGCGTGCCACTACCGAAGATGAGACTGTGTGAACAACGAATAAGCGTTTACCTACGTAGAAAAGACGGTTAGTTAGAAAATGTAGGTTAAGTTATAATGAGGGAAATAAAAGGGCGTAACAAGATGGTGCAGAAAGTAAGAACAATAGTACATTATGAAACGATGATGTAATGATGGATATAAATACACGAGTGTGACAATACGATAAGAGCGAGTATCGTATACTTCACACGAGTGTATTAATAACCATTACATAGAGTTCATTCGGTTGTTTTCTACGACTTATGGTAACTTATACAAGTTAAACGTTTACATTGAATCATTTCGTGGCAGTTGACATGCAGGATTCAGCCAACGCCACCTAGCGGACAGCTTCCTACCATACCCGCAGCAGGTTTTGCTTTACCAGACCGTCTGCGAGGAAGTACAAAAGTAGCGGCTTGGTGCGGTACGGTTTTTGCTCAGTGCGGATTGGTGCAGCATGAGCTGGTGTTGATTGGTGCATCATTGGCTGGTGCAACACGAGCTGGAACGGTACGGGTTGGTGCGGCATGGAATGGTACCGTTCGGGTTGGTGCGTCATGGTCTAACATGTAACAGGTTGATGCGGCATGGGCTGATACGGTACGGAATGGTTGCAGCCCGACCTGATTGGTGTTGAACGAAGCGGGTTGGTGCGACAGGCTGCGACGGTATGGGATTGTGTGATACGGGCTGGTACGGTTCGGGTTGGTGCGGCACGAACTAATACGAAACGGGTTGATGAATCACGGGCTGGTACGATACGGACTGGTGCGGCAAGGCAAGGACAAGGTATGGCACGGGTCAGTGAGGAACGAGTTCAGCGGCTCGGGCTGGTACGGTACAGATTGGTACGGCAGGAGCTACTACGGTACGGGTAGGTGCAGCACACGCGGCTACGTACGGTTCAGTGAGGAACGATCTGAGCTACTCTGGCTGATGAATTGAATTGAATTGAATTTAAGCCTTATTTTACGTGGCGAGACTCAGGCCACGAAGCATGCTCTTCCTTCTGACCACGCAAATTTCGCTACGCTCCTTTCACCAACTAGCGGAGAGAGAAGGTATATCTTGGGCGATGAAACAGGCAATTTTGAATTTAGCTCAGAGGCGTCATTTAGGCTTGAGGATCTTTTACATGCAGTAAATCTACTAACATGGGACAGCCGGCTTTACTTTCGAAGTACGAAGGATTTTTTTCGCCCTTAAAAATCCATGACTTCGATCGGGTTTGAACCCGCGAGCTTGGGTATAACATTCCGATACGCTAATCGTTACACCATCGCCGCCACAACCGTGGCAACCGCTGGTGCGGTGCAAGGTGATTTTTTTTCTTTTTTTCCCCCAGGGTGTTCTGCGCCTGCGCAGAGCAGGGCACAGCGCGGCGCGATCGCCTCCGCCCCGGCCGGAGCCGAAAGAGGCAGCAACCTTCTTTCATGTGCGCGCGCGTCCAAGCGCTTTTGATGAGCCGGATATTGGCGGTGATGGAGGTTGTAGCGGCGCAAAGAGGCTCCGTTAGCAGCGGCCCTCTGGGCGCTCTGACCCGCCGCCGCCGCCGCCAACGGAGCACCGAGCGCCGGTCATTGAAGGATGATGCGCGCAGTGAAAGAATGCCGCGTAATTTCTATTAAAACCTTCCTCCGGCGATTAAAGTGCCACTCGTGAAAAGAAAAAGTTCTCTGCGGAAGCTTCCCAAGGAAGAGGGTGCTTCTGAGAAGAAGCCAGAATCTTAAAGAGAGCAGGGTTTTCCATCTTGAAATGTGTGTTCAAAATTCAGAGAATTCTCACAAATGTTACGAGAAAAAACTGCAAAAAAGGTACTGTTATTTTTTTTCAAAACTCAAAAGAGAGCTTTTGTCTTCGAACAGTATTAAGAAATGATACGTTTTTTCTTCGAACAGTACTTAGAACTGATACTGAACTACTTATTTCACGAGAATTAATTATATCTAGTTATAACCGACAAAATGCGTAAAGATTTTTCTCGTTTGTAAAACACAAATCCGACGTCGTTTATTGGAGTTTCGTTTTGAGGCTGTATTTAAACGAACTCGTGTTTAAACACATTTATGAAATAACTCTTTTTAAACATGAAAGCTTTCTGCTTTTCCTCCGCACGTTAACACACACACAACTAATTAACCTAAAATATCTAAATGATTTTTTTGTTTCAATTTCGGCACATTTCCATTTCAATACGCGCAATTTATTTCAAGACAACGAGCGACGCACGCACGATACGTCGAAATGCAGATGTGCAGTCGCCGCGCAGAAACTCGGTTGGCGCGCGCTCCCGAATTGCGAATTTCATTCTCGCGATTCACTGGCGGGAGCGAATCCGCGCGCGAGTTCCTCGCAGTTCCCTCCGCGGACCATTGAAGGCGCGCTCGCGCGGTGAATACATCAGCCCGCACACCGCGCACCGCGCTCGCCCGCCACCTTTTGGTGACGACAGCGGGAGGGGGCGGGGCGGAAGGAGGGAGCGATGAGGGGGCGGGGCGAGAAGGGAAAGAGAGCAAAGAGGTGGCGGGGTGAGATGCCAGGAAAGCGGGGAGGGGGCGGGGTGGGAGCAGAAGAAGAGAGCAATGAAGGGGGGGAGAAGAGAGTGGAGAGGGAAAAGGTGTGGAATGGAAGAAGAAAGTGGTGAGAAGGGCGAGGCGGGAGAGGAGAAGAAAACGGTGAAAGAGCGGGGCTGGAGGGGAGATGTGGAAAGAGGTGGGGGTGGGAGGACGGAGGAAAGTAGAGAAGGGGAAGGCGGGAGAAGAAAGCGGAGAGGGACCGGGGTGAATGGAAGGATAGTGGGAGGTAAGTGGTAATCCGAGAGGAGGCAGGTGGGGAAGGGAAAAGAAAGGAACGGAAGCGGGGCGGGAGGGGGATGTATTCAGAGGGGACGGGGTGGGGGGCAAGGAAAGCGGAGAGGAGTCAGGCCGGAGAGGAGCGCGGAGAAGAGACACACGGAGTGAAAGCAAAGTGGAGACTGGGGGAGAGAAAAGCAGAAAGGGACGGTGTGCGAGGAAAACGAAGAGGCAGAACGGAGGGCAGAAGAACGCGGAATGGAGACGGAGTGAGGAGGGGAGAGGAGGGGGAGGAGCGGGAGTAGAGGAGAAAGCATGGGACAAACTGTCGAGGAAAGATCGGGGTTCCTCGTCGGCGGATTGTGCCATTTATCGCTCACGTACTCTTGCGGGGGAGCCTCAGAAGCAAAATAACCCTGAAGGTGTCGAGGCAGCGACGGCAATGGTGGCAATGGGGGAGGGGGAAATTGGGCGAGGGTACTCGAACAATGCAGAAAAGAGTTGAGATTGATTTAGGTTCAAACTTACGTTACATCCGTGTTATTGAAATACTGTACACTTCGAACACTCTTGGGATTCTTTCTCTTTTTTCTTTTTTTGCAATTACACCGCCATGATATCAAAAATACAGTTCCGTTAATATGTTTGTAAGCTTTAACGTGTGGATTTATTGGTCAAAAAACGTCCCCAGGTATCTGGAAGACATAAGATAAATTAAAGATTAAAATATATTGCACATTTCTTTTAATGTTCACGTTTTAAAAGGAGAGATGCTTTCTTTAATAATTTATCAAGCAAATGTTGTCCAGCTAATATTATTGCGAAATAAGAATCTCACAAAATCAAAAAATCATCCTTGAAACACACTGAATTTGCTGTGTTTTCAATCCCAGCCTACTATTTCTCATATTTCCGAATTTCTTAGTGATGCAACAACACGCTCAAACAGTACCCCACCACCTCCGCCGCTCCGCGCAAAGGAGACCCGTCTCCTGAACCTTGCGGCACCCCCCATTCGCGAGCTCGCCGCGCGAGAACGTCGTGTCGCCGGCCGTCGCCTCCGCCACGGTCCGCGCTGCAACGGCCGCCGCCCAGCGATTTCCGGCGCCGACGCCGGGCGCAGAAGTCGCCCGAGCGGCGTCCTCACCATCCTCACTGCATTGCGTCGCTGCCGCTGGCCGTATCAGTGGAGGCCGGCGCCGTCGCCGCCGCGCCGGGAGGGCTACGCTGCAGATAACGCGGCCCTGTGCTCGCCGAGGGCAGAGGAGCCTTGAACAGGCGCATTTCGAGGTTTCAGGGACTGTAACCAGGGCGAGCGGATGGTCAAAGATCCGCATGAAGATGGGTCGAAACACAGAGGCAAGATTCACCAAAGAAATTTTACGAATACAAGCAAGTTTTGTTCTTTCCCGACTGCGGTATTACTGAAAATAGGGAGTTGTTTAACTCGTGATGATAAATTCGTGGGTGTTATCAAATAATGAATGAGGTCGTCTAATTATATTTCACAGATATGATAAATTAATTTATTAACACTCCTGTATCAAGTCATTTCAGAAATAATTGAAGTAAATAATCAAATTTATAGTTTAGTCTTATCATGTTTATGTGATTAAAAGAAATAAGTGGAAAATGGCCATAGTAAATACACAGTTTACTGCACACTACGCTATCATACTTCTTAAATTAGATCCCTTGGGAGACATTGAGGGTTAACCCTTGAAGTTTTCATTCCGTGTGTAAAAAACAGTGAATTATTACTTCATTATGTATACGAAAAAGATACAAAATGGGAGAAAGTTCCAATGATATGTAGATTTCATGTCCTTTTTAATTTAGTATATCATATCAAGCGGCCTCGGGCAATAAAATTCAATAAGTAACCAACATATTCAAATGAACCGGACAAAACTCTGTGAAGTATTTTTTTAGTAATGGTTTAATGACGTTAATTAAACAGATATGGTAATTTTATTTATTGTTATACATATCTAATCGTTTCCTCAATGTTTGGGGTCTTTTTGAAAATCTAGTGTCTAGAATTTGTTGACACCACAAATAAAATGTCACTGCGTGTCACTGCGGTATAATAATGTCTAAACTAATTTATAATCCGGCATTCAGTTGTAAATAAATATCCACCTATTATTTAACTGATTTCGTCTTCATCTTTTCTAGCACATCTTAAAGTAGTTTCACCCGCCTCATTGAGCAAGGAGCTCCTCGGCGATGCATCGCATTGCAGAAGGGCGACGCGAGACGGCGCGGCGGGCGAGGTCTGCAGGGGCTGCGGCTCCGCTAACGCACGGAAATCGCTTTAATGAGGAGAGGCGCGCGGGCGGAACCGGAGGCCGGGGGCGCGGAGGGGTGTTGGCTGCGGCAAGGCGGGACCGAAGCGGAGGCAAAAACGGAGGGGGAGGTCACGTGGAGCACAAGCGGCGCGGAGGCAGTGTCGTGGACGGAGTCGGGGCGGGCGGGGCGGGGCGAGGGCGGGGTGGGGTGGAAGTGGATGGCGATGGCGAGAATGGGACGGGCTGGTGGTCGAGGGTTTTAGAGGGCTGAAGGCTGGAGGTTGTGATGGGCACGGGGCAGAATCGGCAGAGTGGA
>JAHLJT010008756.1:45237643-45550045 GCA_031308135.1 Acheta domesticus
GAGGTTGTGATGGGCACGGGGACAGAATCGGCAGAGTGAAGTAAAGAGGTGCATCACAAACGGAGAGGGGGAGTTGGAGGTGGATGCAGAGCGAAGGGAAGGCCTGAGACGGAAGTGTGGAGGGGCGGAGGAACGGATGCAGAGCGGAGCTCGCAATGGGAACAAGACAAAGTTGGAAACGCGGTGGGACGAGGTCGGAGACGGAAGCGGGGTGAGGTGAAAACGGGGGCAAGGCAGAGACGGTAGCGAGGTCAGAACGAGTTCACTGACGAGGATGTAGGGAGATGGTACAGAATGCAGAATGGCGGTAGTGAAGTTGGAGACGAGGCAGGATGGAGTAAGAGACGTGAGCGGGGCGGGATGTAGAGACTAGAGAGACAGGGTGGGGCCGGAAACGGGCAGATAGTTGGAGACGGCGTCAGCGGGAGTGCGGGTGGAGGCTTGAATTGGAGGGGCCGGCTTGGACCGGCGGCGGCAGCGCAGGCCAGGGGCACAAAGCGGGCCCCGGGGCCGGGGAGAGCGGGGACGGTGAGAGGAAGCGGGGAAGGGTTGGGCGCGGAGCGGGGCTGCGAGAGGACGACGCGGCTGATAGCGTCCGGGCGTCGATAAGCGCCGCGCGACCGAAGAATGGGGAATCGCGGCGCTATCTCCCCGCCCTCCGCCGCAGACGCCGCCGCCGCCACCGCCGCACTGCCTCGACCGCCTTGCCGTTATATTTTTTTTAGCGGAATTCATTAACGCGCCGAATCAATCTACTCCTCCTCCGCCTTACCGAGCGATGAGACTGCAAAGGGTAGAGGTTGGAGAGGAGATGAGGTTAGCTTGGCTACGAAACCGCTAAGGTGAGCAAGATCCCCGAAGAATTATGTACAGAAGTGTAACGAAATACCAGTGTAATGGGTGTGTACTCGTGAATAAAATTAAAGAGAAGGCCAGTGATGGAATAAAAGGGGACGGAAGAAGAGGGAATAAAAGTTAAAACATGAACAAAGGAGCTGGTGAATGGGTGGTGAAAATGACTGAGATTACGAGATAATCGGAGACCAGTAGAGTATGAATCGAAGTCAATGCCACAACCGTGTATTACACTATTGTTAGCAATTACCCGATTTCTCAAAAGACGACAATAAACGGAGTCGACAAGCCAAACGAGATGCAGACAGCGGATTAGAAAAAAAAAATAGAAAATCAAAGAGACGAGAGAAAATACGAAACAATTCTGAATACTGAAGTAAGGGCCGATAACAAGGTATCTCCACTGTCGAAATCGCAGAACACGCATGACTAACACTGAAGAATTGCCGCCGCAAAGCCACAAGTCCGCAAAAAAAAGGCGGCCAAATAGGCAGAGCAGCGGTCGAATGATTGGCCTCCGAAGAGAACAGCTCCATTCCAGCCGGGCAGCGGCGTGGGAGGAGGCGGGGGCGGAGGCGGGGTTGGAGGCGGGGGCGGAGGCGGGGTTGGAGGCGGGGGCGGAGGCGGGGGCGGAGGCGGGGGCGGAGGCGGGGGCGGAGGCGGGGGCGGAGGCGGGGGCGGAGGCGGGGGCGGAGGCGGGGGCGGAGGCGGGGGCGGAGGCGGGGGCGGGGCGGAGGCGGGGGCGGAGGCGGGGGCGGAGGCGGGGGCGGAGGCGGGGGCGGAGGCGGGGGCGTGAGGCGGGGGTGAAGGCGGGGCCGGAGGCGGGTGGCGGGGCCGGAGCGGATGGGGCGAAGGCGTGGGCAGGGCGTGGGCGGATGCGCGGGCGGAGGATGCGGGGCGGAGGCGGAGAATTGCGGAGGCGGGGGCGGAGGCTGGACCGGAAGCGGGGGGCGGGGGCGGAGGCGGGGGCGGAGGCGGGGGCGAAGCAGCGGTTCCCAGGGAGCGGCCCGGCGACAGAAGGGCGATATAAATCGCAGAATCCAACCCCGAAACCTTCGCCAGATCAAGCGCTTCTTTGCGGCCCGCGCGCCCGCTGGCCACGCCCCCTTCCTTCCCCTATCGCGCCACCCCCACCCGCCGCAGCACCGCGCGCGGCCTGAGAGGGATTTATGGTCCCGTGTTTCGCTCTGGCGCTCTTTTAAAACGGATTTAAATTTTTTTTTCCTCCCTCCCTCAGCCTCCGTCTCTTTCTCCGACCTTCGGCTAGCGGAAGCAACTCGGCCGTCATCGGCTCGCGGGCGGTCGGCGCGAGAGGGAAAAAGAATTACGCGGCTTACTTGTGTTTCGGGTTAAAATCCGTCCTGCTGAAGCCCCTCGCCCGTGACAGCTAGAGCGGGCGGCCGAGGACGTGTAGAAGAGACCGCGCGTGGCCCAATGAGTGGTGCGCCTCCACAGAGTTTTGGCGACGCTCGTCTGCACGCTTCTTTAACTCACCTGAAAAGCACAGAGGAAACACAAGTTAGTATTACATTTTTTAAAAATATGGACACGCACATAATAAGCACATTTTCTGGGAGACTTAGCAGCTGCACAGAACACCATTGACAGTAGTGAAGACGTGCGCGAGAAACAAAATGCGGCATGAAAAGTTGTGGATAAATGTGGCATCATTATTAATATCGTGTTACATATTAAAGCCTATATGTATTAAGAAAAGATGATCAAGGAAAAATTGGCTAACTAATATATTTTACGACATAATTTATTGCCACAATATAATTTAAATATTAATAATATGCAATATAAAAATATTAATGGCTCATATATGTGAGATCAAAAACCCGAAGTTTTCAAAGGCACCCGAAGTTTTCGAAGGCGCCCGCCATAACTATTCATTGACGTACTCGTTGCAGATAATTCTGTCCATCGTAACTTCAAACACGTACACTCAAAAAATGTTTTAATTGGTGTATTTCCATGTATTACGATTTCTTTCTCTCACTTATGATAGCTAAATACCATATTAATTAAAAATATAGTTAGAAGTACCATTGAAGGTCATAATGACGTAGCAATTTCAATGGAGTAAACAGTCACCATTTGGGGGAAAGAGTGACTCCGAGGCACAAATGTACAGGAAACATTTTAATCTTGTTTGATGTTTGTTTTGTGTATTTGTAGTAATTGCTAACAAAACGCTACCACCGGAAGTATTCCATGTATTCCTAACACTAAGTAGCAAAAATAAATATTTTATTCTATTCTAACATTATAATTAGACAATTAAATTTAAAAAAACAAAAAAAACTCTGGACAGCGACAATTATTCACAACTTGAACCGTTCGCGTCTCATTGCGTCATCCATCGCGCGTGCACGGGCGAGCCGCAGAATCCCGAGCGCGTCGTTAACGTTTCATTCGGGAATCCGTGTCGTCGGCGCGATGAAGCAGGCGGGCGGCGACGGCGGATAATTTGCGTTCTCCGCGGCGGCGGGCGGCGGAGCGCCACGCAGCTGCGTTCCCGCCACGAGCGCCGCGCCACGCCCGGCTCTCTCGCGCGCGCACAATGAGGCGCGGCGCCGCCACGAACAACGGCGAAGACGCCGACGCCGGCGTCGCCCGCAACGAGGAGGAGGAGGCGGCTGCCGACAATGCAACCGCCCGCCGTCGCCCTGGTTGCGCTCCCGCTGGCGCCCCCACCTCCCGCAGAAACGCGTTTGCATCACCGTCTCTCCCGTCAGCCTCGTGGCCACTTCCACCACACGCTGACGCCGCCAACAAGGAGGCTGCTGCCCACAATGCAGCTGCCGACGCCCTCACTGTACCCCCGCCGCCCCCTTAAAACATCACTGTAGACACCGCCCCCACCACTGAAGCGCGTTTGTATCACCGTTCCTCTCGTCAGCCCCATCGCCAGAGCCACCACCAATAGCTGACGCCGCCAACGAGGAGGCTGCTGCCCACAATGCAACTGCCTACGCCCTCACTCTACTGCCGCCGCTCCCTTAAACCATTACTGAGACACCCCCCTCCACTGAAGGGGCGTTTGCATCACCGTCCCTCTCGCCAGCCCCGTCGCCAGAGCCACCACCACTTGCTGACGCCGCCAACGAGGAGGCTGCTGCCGACGCCCTCACTGTACCTCCGCCGCCCCCTTAAAACATCACTGCAGACACCGCCCCCCTCCACTGAAGCTTGTATCACCGTCCCTCTTGACAGCCTCCCGTCGCCACGTCCCCAATTTGCTGCCGCTGCCAACGACATCGCTGGTGCGGACGACGCAACCGCCGTCGCCGTCGCCTCATCCCCGCCTCCGAACCCCTAACCGCCGCCGCAGACTCTCTACTGAGACAGACTCAGCTAAAGCGCCATCTGCATCACACCATCCCTCCTGCCAGCCCTGTCGCTAGCCGAGCCGCCGCCTCCACCACCACTTGCTGCCGCCGCGAACGACAATACTGACGACGATGCAACCGCCGCCACCCCCCAACCCCTTCCCGCCACCGCTGCAGGTTCCGTGCACCCCCCTCCCCATCCCCTCCTCTGCAGAGCCGTCTGGACCATTGTCCCTGCTGCCAGCACCGTCGCCACAACCATACCACCACCACGAACGACAGTGATGCTGTGGACTATGCAATGGTGGTGTGACGACGCGCCGCCGAAAACTCCGTCCGTCACCGTAACCGCCTTCGAAAACCTCTCTGCTTCAACATCATGCTAGGAGCTCACCAGCCCCAACTGAAGCGTCGTCATCCGACCTCTTCCATCACCACTCACACCTCCTAAGAGCGGCCATCACATCCCTGATTGCGTTGTGTCGATATAACCACAAAGTATTACGCAATCGTTCAATAAATTAATAAACATTGTACAATCGCCACTTTAGCACCATATGATGAATTGCAACAATCGAGAGCATGTTCTTTCTTAATCTTCACAGTTTAAAAATATTAATTACCCCAAATAATTTACAATTACGTAATAAAAAGTATTTCTCTTCGAACTAATTCTCCATTATACCTTTCACACCCTAATCCCGCAATTCGCACCATGCATCTGTGAAAATGCCACGTCTACACGCGTAGAGAAAGGCTTAATGCGAATGACCAAGCCCTCCCAATACCCTTCTTCCTTATTTCATTAATCGCCGACTCCCGTGTTTCTTTATTCATACAATTATCGAGTAAAAAAAAATCACATACCCAGCAACATTTCCACTATTTCTCCTAACAATCGGAGCTATTAGACACACGCACACACTCCAACTCGCAGTATTTACAATCATGGAGGGTTTCACTGTCCGCCCCTTCCCCCAACCACCGGTCCATAATTTCGGCCCGCCCCCTTCCACTCTCACCGACAGCCTCGCCTCCCGGGGACGAAGCATCGACTTGCTCCCGCACGCAGGAGGCCGCGTGGCGTGGACGCTACGAGACCATGCGTAAATAGGAGCTGGAAGCTTTCGCAACGCGCCGCCCAACACACACACACACACACACATGTACGCACACACACTCATGCGCGCGCAGACACACGCACACAGACGCACGCACACACAAACACACGCACACGCGCACACAGACGCACGCACACACACAAACACACAAGCACACGCGCGCGCACACACACGCACGCACACGCGCGAACGTCGGCCCAAAAGAGACAATCCTCCTCCTTCTCCTCCTCCCACTCTTCTCACTAACACACACGCGAATAAGCAACGACATCCACACACGCACTAATACAGAACCAGCTTGCTTTTTTTTTTTTTATTTACGGGCGTTCATTTGGCATTCCCGTGTATTGAAAACTGGCTTAATTGCGCTGTTTATTGGGGCTAGGCAATTTCGGCCAAATTACAGGGCAAAATTATGTTTTTATTTTGGAGGTAGGAAAAAAAATTAAAAATACAGCAGCGCGAGGGAGCGGGGTGGCGAGACTCCGCCGGGGCCATGAATGCAAAAGAGGGCGGGGATCTGAGCTGCGCCAATGGCTTTATCACCAGAAAGAGTAACTGTGCTCGGTGTTTTCGAGGTTAAAAAAGGATAGTTACGGAATAGAACGATATAATACTTCTTCGGTACTTCGTAAAACCGAATCGCATTGTCCTATTCGATTCCGTGGAAGTAAAAAGAAACTCGATCATTGGACTGAGTCTATGAAGATTTGCATTTTTAATCACGAAGCCGATGGAAGGTGAATTTTAATAAGTATGGCGAAGAGAATGGGAGGGCGTTTATGGAAGCAGCTTGATTGTACCTACGACGAGGTAGTTTTTAGTACTGGTGGAGACCTTAGTAGTAAATATCTTACGATTCTTATGATAAAAGTAAAATTATTAAGGATTGTTTACAATTAATAACACTAAACACTGAGTTGCATCTACAAGTAATGGAACCAAATTTCGTCACCCAAACCACAACATAGAATCCGTTCATTAGGTCTTTTCCAATAAATATTTCTATGAGTGAGTCGTGTTTGTAATTCTAAAGGCAGATGTGGGTGAGAGAAGGGTGAAGTAGCAACTGCAGCAGTGGAAAAGAGATGCGGTAGCACCAAATGCGACGGGAGAGATCGTGGTCGGCGCTCGGCGGCGGCAGAGGCAGAAACAACTGAAATTCGTGGGCATGGCAAGGAGCAGAAGGGTTCCTCAATTTATTCCGCGTACAACGGCCCGTCCCTTGGTCCCGCCCCCGCCCCGCCGCGCCGGCGGCGGCGTCCTCCGAGGCACGGGCGCGACGAGACCCCGCCTCCGCCGCCAGTGCAGACCCCGCTCCCCGCCACCGCTGTTGCCGCACCACTGCCGCTGACACTGCCATCGCCTCACTCGCCACACCGGGAGAGATTGCTCAGGGCATCAAGTGATGTCACTGCAGTCCCTCTGACCGGGAGCTCCTAGGTTCGAGTCCCGACGGCGGCAGGATTTTCGACACTAGCTTGTCAGCTAGGTGGAATTCAGTCAGTGTCGGAGGAGAATTCTAGCGGCCGGCTGCTCTAATCGGTGGTTTCTCCAATCAACATCGGGCGAATGCCGGAGTAGTAACCTAGCAAACGGGTCGCGCGCGGTCTTTCCTTCCTCTTCCTTGTCCCATCCTCACCCCTCATTTACACTCACGCACATGCACCACAGTACACTCATGCCGGCCGCGAGCGGGGGCGGTGCCCCGTTGGTGGGTGGTATCTGGATGGAGGAAATCGCCACTGACCGACGGGAAGTCGGCGCCGGATCACGCCATCCAGCGGAGGAAGATCACCGCCACATCCCGAGTCAAACGAGCACTTCACTTTCGGGACTAATGACCGTAGTAGTTGTCGTGCCCGGAATCACTAACAATCACCATCGCCACCGATACCGTTTCAGCTGTTGCCATATTCCCACCTCCGCTACCATCGCCCGTGTCTACGCCCCCTTTGAGAGGCCATCGACGTCTCCCATGCCTCCTGCTTTCCCTCCGCCAGGGCCAGTGCCACCGCCACAGCACCGCCATCCCTGCCGTCGATGACCTCGTTGACCTCGCCAACCCACCAGCACTGCAACTGCTGTCGCCAAAGTCTTCCGCCTCGCTACCAACGCCTGCTCTACATAAGAAACGCTGACGCCAACCTTTCCCCACCCGACAGCATCAGTTAAACCATGACCATCAAAGAGCAAATATATTTAATTATTCCAATTTTCATAAGATACCAGGGTATAAAATGGAATAAACTGTAGAGTAAAGTAATTCACAATTAACGCCTTTGAAGTCTTCCTCACTATACGATAACACACTATTATACAAAAAAGCATTATTTCTGATTGTCTAGTTGAGTATTAGGGGAAAAATAAACGGTACTACGCCGACTTTTTCACTCCAACGCTGGGGCATTTGTCAGAGGAGGCGGTCCCGCTTCAGAGACATCGCCACCATTATCACCGTCAGCCACCCTGCCACAGGCAAGGTCCCGCCAGAGCTAACACAGCCCACGATACCCCCGCAGCGTTGTCAACACCTCCAACACCACCGCCACCTCCAGTGCACCTCCACGCTCTTCAACCCCGCATCCTGCCCCCCCTTTCCCCGCATCGAGGAAGGCTATTCGCGATGCGGCGTCGCCCCGTTTCATTTGCATGGGTTTTCAGTCGCCTCGCCGCCGCCGCCATCGCCGCCGCGGGCGCCGCTTCTGCTCCCCATTGTTCGCTGTTGCACTTTTGTGCGGTGGCCCACAGAGGCGGTGGCGGCAACGCAGGGGAGAAAAAGGAGTTGAAGTCGGCGAAACAAACGGGGAAAACGCTGAATGGCAAAGAGACTAGATGATGAGTGTGGTGGAAATGGGAAGAGGGTGCTCACGGAGAAAAATGTGTACGTGCGGGTAGATAAATAGTGGAAAGGTGAAAACAAGCACTGTCGAAAGGGAATAAAACAGACTGAAGGAGATTCAAGGATTGGGAGGTGACAGACTCGTACAAGCATGTCTATGAAGTAGTAGAAAGACAGTTGTGCGCTTTCACACGAGAAGGCATTAGGAAATAAACTAGGTATAAAAGAAACGGTAACCGTTAGAATGTTATTTATGAATCCATGGAGAAGGGAGTGGCTATCAATGGGCAAGGATGTGATACCAAGGCATCCAGGGAAGGCAAAATGGAACTACACAGAACGCAAATGGTGAAAGTAAAGATGCAGTTTTAGGCAAAAAAACGAACACGGTCATCTGAGCATCGGACTTGCCGTACGGGGGCCAGCTCGTGTATGTATTAAACACATGTAGGAAACAAGAGTGAAACTGAAACCGCAAAAGGTTAAACAATAAGCGAAAATGCCGTTCGCGAAGCTGTCCCGCAAGCGGACAAAATGCAGCGGGGATACACAGGCGCAGAGAGATTTAAAGAGAGAGGGGATTCACGCCCGTCTTTCGCCAACACTGCCGCCAACACTACGCTATACACCGGGGGAAGATCATCGCCACATCCTGAGTCAAACAAGCACTACACATTCGAGACTAATGATCCTAGTAGTTGTCGAGCCCGGAATCACAAACCATCACCATCACCACCAACATCGCTACCGCTACTGCCACATTTCCTCCACCACCCACGCCTCGGTTATCTCCAAGCCGGCATCACTGCTGCCAACGTCACCATCGCAGCTTCCTCTCCGCCAGCGGAAGCAAACAGCGGACAGGTTAGGGCAGAGGCGCGAAGCCGGAGCCGGCGCTGGCACGAACGAGGCAAAGCAGAGGCAGCAGAGAGAAGTCGGGCCGGCGAGCGCCCGTCGTCGGAATTTAAAGATACTTTTTCACGGCGTGTGCGGCGGCCGCGGCCGCGGTCGCATCAGTCAAGCTGCCGGCGCGCCTTTCATACCGGCCATTGTTCCAGCTTCGGCCCAATATGTTAAGCTCGCGCCCGCCGCTGGTGGGTCTGCCGCTGGCGGGAACGGGACGGCCTCCGCCACGCGCGCCCCGCCCCGCCCCGCCCCGCCCCGTTCCTCCAGCCCCCGCTCCGCTCGCCGCAAGATCCCACTCGCTTTTCTATTTCGCCACCGATGCGGCTGCGGCGGCAGTGGTGGTGTATAGCAGTAGCGGTGGTGGTGATGGAGGTGTAGTGGTGGTGGTGTAGTGGTGGTATAGTGGTGGTGGTAGTGATGGTCGTGGTGGTGGTGTAGTGGTAGTGGTGGTGGTGGTGTAGTGATGGTGGTGTGGTGGTGGTAGTGGTGGTGGTGGTGTGGTGGTGATGGTGTGGTGGTGACGGTGTGGTGGTGATGGTGTTGTGGTGGTTCTGGTATGGTGGTTGTGGTGTGGTGGTGGTGTGGTGAGGTGTGGTGTGGTATGGTGGTGGTGGTGTGATGTGATGGTGGTGTGGTGGTGGTGGTGTGATGGTGGTGGTGATGGTGTGGTGGTGGCGGAAGCGGCTGCGTTGGCGGCGGCAGGGATGAAGGCGGGGGCGCCGATCGAAAAACGAGAGCGGCGCGGCGGGTCGCAAGAGGTGGGGAAAGACAGGGCGGGACAGGGAGGGCAACGGCGGGAAAGGAGGAACGGAGTACTGCCCTCGCAGGGCAGGACAAACTGACCAGTTGCTCGAAACCACTAAATCGATAACACATGGTGAATTTAAACACGTCTTTTTATTTTAAGATAAATAAAAAATACATAAAGATGCAATAAAAATGCATCTTGAAATCTACGGAAGAACTATGTCGAAGGAGATCACGAAGAATTGTGCATATTTTTCAATGGGTCACTGGTCTGTATGAAATAAATAGTTTTTGAACATAACTGACGACACTACGAAATGATGAACATCGCTGATGCATCAAACCAAAAACAATGCTTTTATATCACATTCCGCATAATCATTTTAGGTTTTAGCAAGAAATAATATGAAAAATTGGTCTCTGATGAATGAGATAAGAGTAACAAGATGCAGGCCGTCCTGAACTACAAAACAGACGTTGATCAGTTTACTTGTAATTTTCACTATTGTTCATTTTCACTATATAATTATATAAAAGCAAAAATTAGCATCATGAGATGTTGGGAAAACAAAATTATCTACACTCTGAATGGTCGAATAACATTCAGGGTGACCACTGTTTTCCTGGAACAAATTTCTATGACTTTTCCCGGTTTTCCAGAGCGTTTTTTTTATCCCGATAAGATTTATAATTTCACACTTCTTAAAGAAAATATTAGAGATGCTCCCTACAAATTGATCATCTTTCTCATTTCACCATGAGAAAGTACAAAGTAGCAATAATTTCTCACCAAATAAAAACTAGCGAACCTAACTCTGTACGAATGTTTTTAAGCCTACTTTTATAACCCTCTCAAAATTTTCCCTAACTTCTAAGAAATATTCTACAAATTCCACGGTTTTTTACACAGCAATGAAATTCCGTGATTTTTCCCGGTTTTCTAGAAAGTGGCCACCCTGTTATAGTTGTTTGCTAAAGAAAAACCATATCCATTATGTTGGCCAATCATTCAAAAGACAGAAAAATTCTTGAAATACCAGTTTTCCAGGGATATAACTGAAATATAGACAGAAAGTAAAAATATTAATTATAAAGCAATGTCAGCACTACACGGCCGGTAGCACGAGCATTTGTGAAACCCTGTGCGCATAGGGTGGAGCCAGCCCGGGTGGGTCGCCCGGTGCCTGGCCTTTCACGCCGCCGAAAAGGACTCGACGTCGGCGAAGGGGACGACGGTGAGCGGGGGAGCGGGGGAGCGGGGGCGCGGGGGCGGGGGCGGGGACAAGAGGGTCGGGCGACGCAGACGGATGGAAACGCCGTATCAGCAGCCGCGTCCAAGGAATTGTTATGTTTTGACGTATTACCGGATAAAAACGCACAATAGGCCCCACGGGCATCTGATAGGGAGACCCGAGCGGCGCACGCCGGGAGAAGGACGACGACGACGACGACGACGACGACGACGACGGCGGCGGCGGCGGCGGCGGCGGCGGCGGCGAGGCAGCCGGGCTGCGCCCGGGACAAAAGGGGACGAAAAAGACAAATATTGACTCCGCGCTTTGCCTCGCGACGAAAGAGCCAAGATTCTCTCTGGTAAAATCGCGCGCTGCGAGTAGGCGCAGAAAGGGATGACAAGTGATGTGAAGTTTTCAGTTTGTATATTTTTACTTATTTACGGATTTCTGGATATGAAATTTTAAACAGGTTCATTACTCGAGAAGGGATACATTAGAAGCAGAATAATCGTTCCGAAGAAGTCGATTGTCCGCAAGTAATGACTTTAAGATTAGGATCCATTAAGAGAAGCTAATATCAATTAGAGTACGTAAATAAATGAATGCAGGTCTGGCATTGTAATCAGCCTCACAGTGCACAATACCTGTATCTACTGTTCATTAGAGAAGTCTCAACGACAAGTCTTCCGCAATTTCAGTGATTTTTGGGGACATTTATAATTCAAAATTATACTCTACATTTTGTTCTCCGCTTTCGAAATCCGTTACAAGAGATAGGCGTGAAATCGGAAGATGAATGACAAAGATAAGGATGAAGGAGAACAGGCTCTGCCCGACGACAAAAAAGACTAAAATGATGGAGACTGATGCTGCAACTTGCGTCTTGACGTAGCAGCCAAGACATTCCTGCGAGAAACAAGTGCGGGACAAATAGGCACGCAAAGTTTGGACAAACACGTAAGTTTTTGGATTCAAAGTAGTTTTTTCGACTTTCTTGGCTTAAAATACCAGATATAAAGAACGAAAACAATTCTTACTTTTGAATATTCATTGAAAGATTCTGAAACATATTTCGTTTGTGATAGTAAATACATATCTTCTACTTTAAAATTAAGGAACGGTGTCAATCGACATGGGAAGATCCAAGAATCCAGGGCCACCACCGGCTGCCAGAATCTGTTCTTCCTCCACGAATTTCCTCTTTTGTCTGCCTCAAATTAGGCGGAGTGAGGTACTGGATCGAGAATGGGTCGAGATCTGCATCAATATCACTGTGACAGTCAAAGATAAAATTATCACAAAAAACATGTAATAATTTTGTCTTCGACTGTCACAGCCAAGTTTTTACTTGTACATAATGCCACAACGAGGCGAATTCCTAACAGTCGTCAAATCTACGGTTCGTGTATGCACGCTTAGATGCATGCGGCATTTCAAATAACTCTAGACACACTTTAAAATCCACGGCACTTTTTCTTACCAGTATTCATCGCGTATTACTCTCGTCACATCAACATACCATTCTTGCCCCTCCCAGCTTAGTCAAAAGTCGAATGCCTATTTTGGTATACAACAAGTCATAACCTGATTTTTTTTCTGTACGTTCTCAGCGCTTCGATTACCCTGTGAATTTCAGGTTTAAGCTTATTTTTCACAAATTGGTCTAACGGGCAACGTTACGTTAATTTCAATGATACTTATGTATCGATATAATATGTATCGATATTCTGATTTGTATCGACGGGGAAGGCAAGTGGGAGGGACGCCACTTACTGCAGTCAAGTCGCGCTAGGGACTCGAAGGACCTCGTCGGAAGGGGGGGAAAAAAAAAGAAAGAAAATTCTGAGCGCCCTGCGTCGGTCGGACGGAGGGAGAAAGCAAACAAGATTTATCGATACAAGCCCGTGCCGCTGCCGGCTCGCGCAGATTTTCGGAACAAGCGGTCCTCGGCGGGGGCCAAAGAGATTAGCTGCTCACCCCCACGAGCTCGCATATGCCCGGGCTCTCTGTCCCTCTGTCCTCGCCCGTTAAGTGCAAACAAAGTGCTCTACGGGGCTTCGTCCGTTATGACGCGCCGTTTCGACGCATTACTATGATTTATATCGGCGCTCGAAATGAAATCGAATGGGCGGGGAGAACGCGTCTGCAGCAGCCGGCTGAGTAACGGACTCGATCCGAAGCGATAAATCCAATTTGCTGCAAGGCACTCTTCCAACAAATTAGTCGTGGGCGAGATTGGCGTAGTGAATCCGGGGAATGTAGTATGACTCAAGGCCAAGAAAAGTTCATTCGTTGACAGTCAACGGAGACAAGGGAAATGGATCATACTATTTCTTAAATTCCTTGAAAATGTTTAGTGTGTTCATATTATCAAATAAATTGAATAAAACCAAAGTTGAACTGGAAAATTGCTCAAATAAATACTGTTTTAATCTGCATTGACAGAAGACTGAAATTATAGTTACTGAAGAATTAAAATATATGTACGCATAAGAAACTATGTGTACATGTACATTAATTTTACAGTTGTGTAACGATGTTCTACTTTCATAACGTGACTTACTGGCGGTATTTTACCCAAAATACCGTACGGTACGAAGAGAAGGTTTGGGAATCTTTGCAGTATGATTACTAGCCAAGACTAATTGTTCTAGAATTGTCATGTTCCACCTTAGAGAGATTTCACTGCATCATTACATCTTAGGTCTTTTCTTAAACGAGCAAACGTGTGGAGTAAGATAAATCCCGTTCATTTTGTAGAAAAGCATCCGGAAGTTCTATCAAAAGAAAACGTTAACTCCTTTTCAAATCCAAATGCTTTCAATTATGAGGAAACGAAAATATTGTGCTATTAAATATCATCCACATTATTCGTTGGTATATTTTATTCATTATTAAACAGAGGATGTACGTATTCCGGAGCTTAAGAAAACGTGTGTAATTAAACAAAGTGCACATGATCTTTGGAAGGGTGGGTAAAGGGGTCATCCTGCAGCTGAGAAGAAAGCAGGAAGCGAATATTTTTCTGTTGAATAGCTAATACAAATGGATATATGGATCGCGAGCTGGATGCGCTTTATAAAGACAGATGATTCTAAAATGTTAAGGAGTTAAGTAAGATGTATTAAGTTATCCTAGCAAAAATATCGCCAAGTCCACGGCGAAGCTCCGCCCTTCGGCCTCAACGATGAACAAAACGTCCGTGAACTCGCTACAATTCCAAAGCATTTCCACAAAAACACAGAGATTGTTTACCTTCACCCAATTCCTCCCGTGCCTACTACTGAAGTATATTGCGATTTTCGTAACTCTGTGCCCGACCGGAATCAGCTGTTTCGCTGCCATCCAATCGGGAGCTTATATTTCGCGACAGTGTCGTCACTATGGTGACGTTCAAGCTCCCTGTTGGATGAAACCGTGAACAGCTGATTCCTGTCAGGGACAAAGTTACGAAAATCGCAGTATATTTCTCCCGAACTAAATAAGCGCATTACACACTGTTCCATTAATTCACATGCTTTAGATGTTCACGAAAGAAAAAAGAAAAAAAAAGAGAAAAAACTCTGGGCCGAGAAACCAAGGGCGTGCGCCCGGGCCAGATCGAGGGCCCCGGAGTGAGGACGAGGTAAAGGACGAGGGCGAGGGTGAGGGCGAACCGTCAACTTTACGCCCTCCGACACGAGCGCGCGAAAAAATTCACGGCCAATTCGGGCTCAGCTGAGTTGGCGGCCCCTTGTGATTGAATAACGGCTTCTTTAGGGCCGCGCCGCTCTATAAATAGAGCGAGGACCTCGCGCGCCCTCGTACTTTTATCGCCGGGGCGTTAAGGTACCACCGCCGGGCCCCGCCCCCCTCCCTTCCTCCAGGGGTACAGCGGGCCCCCCTCCCGCCCCCCGGAAGGCGTGTGGAAGCGGGCACGTGGAGCAAGCGCCTGCGGGCGTGACCTACAGATGTTGTCAGTCCGCGGCTGGAAGGCCGAGAAGGAAAGGGCGCTTTGGTTCATTCATGGCGACGATCCTGCGGGGAGACACAAAAGCGGAAGGGAAATTGTGCGGCGATTCGCACCTTCCACGGACGCCCCTTGAGTGTTGGCTTTACATTCTACGTCGAATAGCGGTCGAGGAGGAACATATACACCTATTTAAAACATTCCCTATTGTTTGCTTCTGGTGTGAGTTATTATGAATAAGAAACGAACGTTTTCGACATTGTTGTAGGAAGAATAATTGTGAACAGAAGAGTAAATGTGATGAATTTTCTAGAAGCGAACGTTTCAACGAAGTAATCAGAACTCCTATGCGCCGAGCCCTTGCATTGATTCTGCTTCAGCCGTTGCATAAATTCTTCGTTTCCAGCCACCAGTAGCGCCAAACCGCTCTGAATAATCAATACATCCAATCAGGATCCTATTACTATCTTCACTAGGTCTCCCATTGAAATGTAGTGGACACCGCAGCCAACACTCGACACCTCATATATCCCCCGCCTTCCGCCCCTCGGCCAGCGGTTCATCCATCACGACGTCAACGGCCGTACCGCCACAGCCAGCACAGCCACTTTGGCTGCAAGGCGCAAAAGCTACAACCGCCGCATCGCGTCGCTTGCACTTGAATGGGCTTCCGCAGACGCGCCGTCCTCCGGTCCGTCCTCTCTCCGTCCGCATTCGTCCCACGCCCGCCGCCCCCTCATCTCCTCGTCACCGTCCGCCCCCGCTCCCGTCTCCGTGCCCGCTATCCCCGCCCGCCCACTGGCCGCCAGCCCGCCCGGCGCCCCCGCCCGCCCGCCACCCCCGCCCACCCGCCCGCCACCCCTGCTGGCCACCCCCGCCCGCCGCCCCCGACCGCGCACCGTCCACTCGTCCGAATCCGCCCCCTCGCCAACTCATCCGCCCGCCGCGGCTCATACCGATAGCAGCTCCGCCGTTTCACTCGTCGTCCTCGGAAATTGGCCTGGCGTACCCCAGGGACGCCGGCGCCGGCCCCCGGGCGGCGACCGCAGGGCGCGCTCGCTCGCGCCCCGGGCCAGACCGACCCGCCCCGGCCCGGCCCGTCGACGCCAATCAGCCCACGCACGCACGCACCCACGCGCACGCGTGCGCGCACGCAATCTGGGCTGACCCGACGCGCCTGACGCCCACACCGCGTGCCTGCAAGAGGTGGCAGGCGGAGTCACTACAACGCGGCAAGCTGGCAGGCGGGCGGGCGGGCGGGCGGGCGGGCGACCAGGAGACTCCTGACGTTTTCAAAATTAAATCTCGCGTCTAAGTGGAGCGTTGCGGGTATGGCTAATGGATGCAACCGCCATGCTAATTTAATTAAGGCTTACAGGGACCGTGGCAAGCGCAGCCGCCGCCGCCCCCGGCGGCGGGGCACCGCCTGCGGCCATAGCGCGGGACGACGACGTGTGCCGGTGAGGGGGGAGGGGGAAACAGCAGCCGTGCTGCAGCCTCCGCCGGCAGGAGCAGCCCTCGCGGCGCGACCGTCCTCAATAAACGAGGACGGGGAGCGGGAAGAGGAGGGGAGAAAGGGAGGGAGAGCGGGGGGGGGGAGACGTCGCGACGCCGTGTGCACATGCGGAGGCTCCCGTTGAAGTGTGACGCGACTTTCGCGGTGTTTGCAGGACAACGTGCGGGAGTAGGTGGGAGTGAGACATTGGGTTCGCCAGGCGAGTGGAGGCTTGGATTAGAGGAGACGCAGGGAAGGCCGAATGGGCCGGCGTGGACGGGTTGAAATGGACCGGGTTTGGGAGTGGTGTGCATGCGAACAGCGAACAAGGGAGGGGGGAGGGCGACTATTCAAGTTACGAGAATATGTGTAATATTGTTTGAACTTCAAAACAATTTAATTGGTCCGTTTGAGATACGCCGGATGTCTAATGTTCGTAACGCTGTTTGAACATGCAAATGCAAAAAAATTTTAGGTTTATTATCCAAACGCATTGTAAGAGATGAAGGATCTTTACGCTTTGGAAACTAGTAATACTATTTTATGAGATTTCAATATTCGATTAAAAGCTTTCAATAGAAGCCATTCTCACACAATAAACGCGATAAAGATTAGCAATAATCACATAAAAACAGAACATTCTCGCATCAAACACATTGTTTTACTAGCTTATGAGGTGCAAGAATTGTAATCATTTTGATGGATCGTATACATGCAGCGGTTATCATACACTGTAAATATATTTTTCCAATCTCAAGAAACGACTATTTATTAAATGCATATTAATTTCATAATTTAAAACATTACAAGGCGTAAGCCCGATAATTAGTTTTATAACGGACATATCTAATTTACCATGATATTTCTGAACAATACTTCCAACTGTTTTTTTCCTAAATGCAATATTTCAACATGCAAAATAGCACAGATAATTTTTATACTGACTAATGACTTGAGTTATCTAACAGTTAATTAAGATCATGGGTTAAGGCCGATTTATAGCAGACCAAATTAATTTAGATCAGTGACATTTAAATGTTATTTGCTCTTTTGGCGAGCTGTGTTCTATTTGATGAGATGATAAGGTAATGCCCATTTCTAGGTTTAATGAGGATTTATACACGAAGAATCAATCTGCAATCTTTCTCACCAAATTTCGATTAATTCCTGCGCAGTGAACTACAGCATTTCGAGGGACAACTACGCAATGTTAGCCAAAACCTACACAAAAACACAGTTAAGTGTTATTTCATTTATAACATTATTTCTGATTTAATACGATCATTGTGTCTTATCGATCACTAAAAATGAAGTCTAATACGTCAAGTACAATTTTTACACTCTCATATATAAACCATATTGAGATTTTGAAGAGAAAGAATCTACCTGGCTGCATTAAACATAAATCTGTCATTAATGTGAAATAATTTTGAGGACGTTATTATAAAAAGATGAAAATGACGGAATGGCTACAGAAGTGACTACAGACAGCGCTTCATAAATAGAAGAAGTACTGGGAACGTCAAAAAGTAACTGAACGGTATTAAAAGAAATCGCTATCTTTGAGTTGCTTAACGTATCTCCTTATTTACAAATACATCTACATGAACCGTATTCCAATTCATCCGATCTTTTGACGTCGAGACGAAATGCAATTACCTGCAAAAGAAGAAAGAAAAAATGCAGCAGGAATACAGCTCTCCCCATTACCTATAACGTCTGATATAATATTAGAAGTCTGGCACAACGTCATCATCCGCGAACCGCCTGCATCGAAGCAATTTCCAGAGGCAGCAACTCCGCCCTCCCGCCGTCGCCCCCCCCACCCCCACCCCTGTCGTCGCAGGCCGCTCTCCGAGGCGGAGTCCTCCAAGTGTGGCTAAGGAGAGAGGAGACAATGGCGGCGGCGGCGGCGCGCTGGGACCTCATATTAGCTGCACGCGACGGGGCTTAGCGGGGATCGAACGGCGGTGCGCGGGGACGAGGCCCCGCCCCCCATTCAGGGCGAAGCCCCCGCGCGCGGCCCGGCGCTGGAGGGGCGGGCGCACGGGAGGAAAGGGGCTGGAGGAAGTGTACTGGAGAAGGCGCGCTGAAGGAAGTGTACAGAAAGAGATGTTCTGGAGGAAGCGTGTTCTGGAGATGTTCTGGAGGAAGCTAGGGAAGGCATACCAAAGGAAGTGAAATAGAGGCGTACAGGAGGAGTGTGCTGGACGAATGATATAAGAGACGTACTGAAGAAAGCGCGCTGAATGAAGCGCATAGAAAGAGAAGCTCTGGAGAACGCGTGCTAGAGAAGGCATACCGAAGGAAGTGAAATAAAGGCGTACAGGAGGAAGAGTGCTGGACGAACGGTATAAGAAACGTACTGTAGAAGCGCACTGAAAGAAGCGAACACAAAGAGATGATCTGGAGGAAGCGTACTAGACGAGGCATGAAGAAGGAAGTGAAATAGAGGCGTACAGGAAGAAAAGCAGTGGAGGAAGTGTACTGGAAGAAACGTATTAGAAGGGGCATACATGAGGAAGTATGTTGGAGGCGTACTGGATGAAAAGTACTGGAGGAAAAGCAGTGGAGGAAGTGTACTGGAGGAAAGGTATTAGAAGAGGCGAACCGGAGGATGTATACAGGAGGAAGTGTACTGGAGGCGTTCTGGAGGACAAGTATTGGAGCTACGGTACTGGAGGAAACTTGTAGACCTGATGCGCACTGGATGAAGTGAACAGGAAGGCGTGTTATGGAGGAGTCGTACTGGAGGAAGAGTAAGGAAGGTGTACTCGAGGAATAGTAATGGAGGAAACGTGTTGAAGACCAACATGAAAGGCTCAATTGGGATACTGGAGGAAGCGTACTAGAAGAGGCGGTCTGAAGAAAGCATACTGGAGGCGCGAGCATGCAAAGGGAGCAAACCTGAAATACTAAATTGTGTAACATATTTGGTTGTAGTAACTACACTATAATTGATAACTCGTTCGTACTGAAACTGAAGTTTCGAATGGTAGCAACACACGATTTAAAATTCACGAAATTGTCCTTAAATTTCGAAAAAATCAAAGAAATTCTGAATATTTTTCAATATTTTACAAAATACCTAGTTTCATTTTGAATATATAATCAAATGCAAAATAAATGTGATCTTGTGACCGGATTTTTTTAAATTCTTGCGAGTCCCCACTTATCGTGGAATAAAACATTTGCTAGAAATCTTAGTGGTAAATCTGGTTCAAGAAAGGAGATGCAAAGGAACAAACGAAGAGAACATGGGCGAATACACTCGGTGGAACAGATGCACGCGAGGAACAAGAGGCAATACGAGAGAAAGAGAGAGAGAGAGAGTGAGAGTGACAGAGAGGAAAGAAGATGCAGGAGATGCAAGGAACAAACGAAGAGAACATGGGCGAGATGAACTGAGTAGGACAGATGCAGGAGGCGCGGGGAACAGGCGGCAACATGAGAGAGAGAGAGAGAGTAGGTTGCGCGGGAGGGAAGCGAGGCGGCGTGTGGGGGCGGGGGAGAGGGGAGGGGAGACTTCGAAGCGGGCAGCTCGATGGCGCGCCCCGCCGGGAATTAATCTCTTTAAGATCGATCGAGGGCGCGGAGGGCGGGAGGGGGGCGGAGGGGAGGGGAGGGGGCGGGCGGAGTGCACCTGCAGCCCGCAGGCAGCTCCATAATTTATCGCGTTCGCTGCCTATCACTGCGGGCGCGGCGCGGCGGCGGAGGCGGCAGCGGCCGCGGAGGCATCATGGAGGGGGGAGTGGACTGGGGACGGGAATGGCAATGAACCAGGGAGAGGCGAAAAACCGGCTGATGTGGCTCAGGGCTTCAACTGATGTCAGTGGAGTGCCTTTGATCTTAAGGTCATAGAGTTATCTAGATATCTAAGTGGAATTCAGCCCTCCATGTGAATGATATCTCTGATCGGTAATTTTTTCGTGGTTTCTCCAATCAACTCCTGGTGAATGCCGGAGCAGTATCCTAATAAACGCGTCACGGACCGCGCGCGATCTTATACTTACATGCAGTATACTATCACACATGTCAGAAGGCCAGTCGGGAGTTTAGGGCTTATCCCGGTTGGAATACTGCCCCGCTGGTGGTAGATAATAAAACCCGCAAGCTGAAAGGTAGGTTGGAGACGGGACTCACCACCCAGAGCGAGAAGATCACGGCCATCTCCCGCAATAAAACACGCACTGCACTTACGGGACTAATGGCTTTAGCCTGCCTGGGCTTACTAATCAATCAACGAGACTAGGGACGCCTAAGGCACCAGGGTGAAAGTGAAGCAAGATGGGAAGGTGGAGAGTCGGGGTGAGAAAAGGCGGGAAAAGATTGACGAAAAAGTTGCCGTAGTGACTGGCGAGGTGAGGATGATGGCAGGTGTGAAAAACTGTGATTACGAAACCAACGAGTTGGACTGGATAAGCGATGGACGTATTTCATTAACAGCGCTGAAACCTACGAGATTTGGAAAGACTAAAAACAAAAAATACATATAATTGAGAAAATTTATTTGCTTTCTTCGGGGAAGATCGCAGATCCGGAAGAGAGTCATGGGAAGAAAAGAAAAACGCTTTGGGAGTTTGGAAATGGAACTGCAGAGTAAAGGGAAAGGAAAAAGGCACCACTGGTTGGGAACGACAACACTGGTTACAAAATAGGGAATCAGAAACACGCAAGTTGCATAAGTGATGGATAAGAGAAGAGCCGTAATCTGTTTGCCAAAAGGACCTAAAAATCGAAAACACTAACTACAAATAAAGAAAATAATAATTGTTTTCTTAGTACATTTCAAATGGTGCGGCATCCACTCAAAGAGAGTGGATTGATAATGCACGTGATTAATGATAATAGAATAAGATATACGAGATAAAAAAATCCATGGTCATAAAAAACGACACGCGAAATAAAAATATTCAAATAAGCCGGGGCTATGTAGGAGAGATCGTTCTGGCTGGCACGATAGCGTGCTACTCAGCAATGATGAACAACGCCAATCGACACTAATAACATAGAGGTAATCTTGCAGCGTTCCAAACCAAACAGAAACAAGTCTATGGAATTATGTGGCAACGATGGTTACTATTCACGATGTACGTGCTGATTTACGCGAAAGGCCGTCACGGGCTCGTGTCAACAAAGGGAAGTAATAGGTTTGCAGTCGTGCGTTGAAAGAGAGAGCAAGAGGATTATTAAGGTTACTATATGTTGATGCAGACACACGAAGTGCCCAAACACAAGTTATGAAGTTACATTTCTAAACATATTGCAGAAGGGTTTCACTCACCGAATGTGCATACATTTCACTAATTTGCTAGCACAGTAATCAGTCTACATCATGAAAGTTTCCCGCAAAACCTTCCAGACCATGCGCTGAAAGCAGGTCCATACCTAAAAGCAGGGCACATGAAAACGTGAAAAATGGAGCGGGTATATTTAAAAATATGTTCGAACAAACAAACGAGGGGAGGGAAAAAATAAGTATTGCCTGTATAAACGCGGAGCAAACACGTTCCAGAACAGCAATATCCTGCGTTCTCAGAACGAAACCCGCCGTCTGCAGATCGTCTGGGCGACACCGGCGAGCGAGATTTCCCCGAAGCCTCGGGGGGGGGGGCAGTGGGAGGGATGGGGAGAGGCGGAAAGAAGGGGAGGGGACAGAGTGGGTCTAGGAGGGGGAAGAAAGCGTGGGAAGAGCGAGAGGGAAGAGCGAAGGGGGGAAGAGGAGGAGGGGAAGGAGTAGGACGGAGGAGGGAAGTATGGGGAGAGTAGCTAAGGACAGAAGGGGGAGGAGGCAGGGTGAGAGCGGTGGGGGGAAGAGGAGGGGGAGGAAATAGGAGGGGAAGGAGAGAGGAATGGGGAGGAGGTGATGGAACTAGGAGGGAATGTAACGTTTACTCCGTCCTGCCACCAATTTTCTAGTTGTAACGTGGCGCCGTTACTAACCTTTTTTTCTAATGTAGTAACATTTCACTTGAATTTCCTTATTTTTTTATATAATTTATTTTTCAATCTCTTGGAGATTTTCTTTTAAAAATGTTTTACTGTACTGGAGTTCGGTACTTTACATGTAACACTCTTTATGTATTGCATTCTATTAACATATTACAATTTTCGTTACAACAAAATTGAATATCCGACTACTTCTGTCTACATCATACTCAATTATATCCGTTGCTATCCTAATTCAAACTCATGAGCACATCATCCGTCCACTTGTTCACGAAACGGTAAACAAACACTTGAGGAATATACGAAACGTTACATGGGGAGGAAAGAGTGGGATGAGAAAGCGGCTAGAACGGAGGGAGGAGGAGGAGGAGAGTGTTAGGAATAAGACGGAGGAGAGAGGTATGGGGAGAGGAGAGAAGGGGAGAGGGAGTGGGACGAGAAGGGGGAGGAAAGCGTGGGAAGAGAGCGGGAAGAGCGGAGGGAGTGGAGGGGGGAGTACAATCGTGACGAGAGGCTCGAGAAGGGCAGGCGGGGAGGGAGGAGGAGAAAGAGGTTCGGGAGAGGCAATGGCGGGGACGCGGTCCAGAGGGCGCCCTCCGCAAATAGAACCGCCACCGGATGCGAGCTGGGAATGGAACTAACGTCCGTGGAATCCCACAATTCTCGCCTAAAGACCTCGACGAATTCATCAATAGGCAATGTCTGCTACTTAGGGCACAATACTGGCGCCTGAATAGCGACTTTCCACATCGCTAGTTCTCAATCTTTGTTTCTTGGTATTCGATGTGATTGACTGAAGCAATACCGTCTAAATTGTGCAAGATTTTGTGGAAATCATTCCGGTTCTCATGAAAGTAACCATTGCTACGGAAGAGAATTTTCATCCATATTATTGAACTTTCCAATCCAGAAAAATAAACACATTTTAATGAATTATTTCCTCTCACAGCTTGTAGCACACTTTAATTTTGTAAATTATTAAACACACAACTCAACACAAAAAATTCACAACTGTTAAAATATATTTGATACAATAAAAAACGTAAAGTTATTTTGAGATGATCTAAGAAAATCTTTAATATTTTACTACTCTTTATCACAACAAGATAAACTGCACTGGACGTGAAGTCTGATTATACATAAACTGAACTCATAAGTAACGATGAAGCACGGAAAAAGAAACCGGAAGTTTGCAATGACAGCTTAATACGAAACAATTGCTAGAAACTAGAAACAATGAAATTATTTCAAAACCCAATACCACACTATTAGCCAAAAGTTTAAGGAAACTATAACGAAAACCACCTGGTAATGTTAATTCGCATGTAAAAAACAACAGAATTAATGCTATTTTAAGTAGCGGCTCATGTATTGTAAAACACTGACATAAATATCGCCATATATTAATACAATATAATATCGCACAGCAGGAGAACCAAGATTCTGATGAAAAATAAACATCATGACTGACGCACAATATGGAGACTTCTATAATTTTCTTATCGATTCATAGTCATTTGTACGTCATACGCCCAAGGTTTGCATAACCAAGTTCCCGTACGCTGCTTGGCACACCCTCCCCAGTGATCCTGGGCCCAAGGGGCAGCGCGTGGCCGCCTGAGTTGGCGAGAGGGGCTCATCGCCCACCGGAAGAGGGGGCGATCGCGCGGGGCGGCAGCGGGGGCGGAGGCGGGGGCGTGGTCGGAGAGCTCAGAGCGGCCGGGCGCGCGATCCTACGTGAATGGGAAGCGTAGTAAGTGTAGCTGCAGCGTGCGGCAGCGCGCCGCCGCCGCGTCGGGTATTGATCCGACGACCCCCAGCCCCAGCCCAGCGGCGAAACCGCGGTGCCCGCACCCCTCCCCTGCCCTGCCCTGCCCTGCCCCGCCCCCCAGCGCCCATCCTCCCGCAGCATGTCCAGCCCCTCCCTCGCCGCCCGCCCTAAACCATTATCTTGTATCATTTATAGCACAATTTACAACGAGAATTTGCTTAGTATTGCGAAACTTCTCATAGAGAAATCAATTATTAAACATTTCAATAACATAAAGAGTGAGTATTTGAATAAGCACAAGAAAGGAATAGTGACGCATGGCTTACATCACTAAGAAACGAGTGGTGTTACAATATACATACTTTCTCGCAATGTTTGTTTCGTAATTTTCTGAAAAATCACAATTTTAACTAAAATGAGACCTGCCCTAATTTTAAGCGTCCATTTGAAGCCATTTTTGAGAAAATGTCGATAATGTTGTTTAGACTTAATGTAAAGTACTCCCCAAAATCAAATATCTATTTCAAACTAGCAGTCCTTGAGTTCGTACAGATCATTCGGGGTAAATCGATTTTTGAAAAAGTCTGAACGGTTTAGGCGGTAGCGTTGACCACGGACGGACTGACAGATGTTTTGTAGTCAATCAATTTTTCGGGATTAAATACTCACAAAACGTGTATTCTGACTATAAGTGCTAGAGAAACGAATTTACTACTCTACATTTAGGAATTTATTCCCTTTTTTCTGTATTATAGACTCACAATAAAGTGTTTTTCCGACGAAATATTCCCGATTTCCGCTGCAGCATACAATAGTTTCTCTTTACTACGACAGTCACTTGTAGGGCGAGAAAGTAAAAATTATTGAATAAGCAAAATAGTAGGTTCATTTCTTACATCTGCTTCGCTACCCAGCGATTTTAAAAATAGCTATCACAGGAAGCAAATACCAGGAATGCTCTGAGAAAGTGGAACGATGAAATCCAATATGACAACATTAAGAGTTCTTTAAATAGAATGTAAGTAGTATAGCCAAGAATCTGGCTGTCTGCGCTTTCTTCCTCTTGATGTTGCCCTACTCTGCTTTCGGGCATCTTTCCTCCTCCATTCCGACCTATCACGATGAGCAAGATCATTACTAAACGAAACAACACCGACCTTCCAGAGATGTAACTAAAAAGTCTTTACATATGAATGTAAATTCTCCGTGATTTCACAAAGAAAGGAACAAAAACGATTAGAACTCAGGTGGTTGGGGAAATGTTATTTATATCTTGAAGCGGGCAGTTTCATTTTAATACTTCGCTTTATCATGGCAGGCAGTTTATAAATACCAAGTAAAATTTAAGTAACGTGGTCCAACTGTGATTCCAAAGGGGAAATACTACATTTGTGCGGACAACTGAAGTAAATATTAAATTAATCCTATCGGAAGAATTTTTTAAAAAAAAAGTTACTAATACATCGAACAACTAGTCAAGTAATGAACCGCCAGAATGATACGTTTTGAGGACTTCAGAAAGTAACGATATCAACAACTCTTTGTTTTCACATATTTAATTGAAATTACTATTTGAAATTAAGAAGCAAGAGTCTCAAATCACTCTAGTAAAATAAGAAAAATTAGGGTTGATATTCATATCATTCAAAAATGAGGACCATTCTGATTGATTTTCCTACCATTGCACCGTCATAGGCCGCTAGATTTTGGGACGCTATCTTCTGTAATCTTCCATTCCCACACGTCATAACATCAGCGACAATACGATTGTTTTCCTTTATCGACGGGCATTTGCTAGCAATCACTGGGATGCCACTATTTGTTTATCCGCCTCGCCATAGCCCACATTTACGTTGCACCACACGTTTGTTCGGTAAATATAATAACGCACGTAGATGCTTAGGAAATGAATCTACCGCTTGCAACTCTCATAAACCGTGTGTTTAATGAACGACGGCGCAATCACACAAACACAAAATAGGGCAGATAAATAATGAAATTACACAACTTCCTCATTTTACGTGCTCGCAATATTAATGCAGAAAAACACACTCCCGCTGGAAAAAGTTTGGAAATCGAATATATTTTATCGACGTAATTCGCCCTGACTGCGTTCCGCTTCGTTTAAAAATACATCCGTTGAAGAGCGTTCTATGGCACGCCTGAGGTTTGGAGAAGAGCTCAAAACGCGTAGTGTGGCGGGGAGGGCAAAAGCTGGCGATGTAAATTTAAACGTGAAATGTAAATTTCAGTTCCTATTCCCGAACGCACATCAGAATTCCCCGTCATAATTGTGCCGCGTTATTCGCTCGGACACTAATGCGTAAACCGCACTCTCATGTTACTATTGCTATTATTACGGCGGGCTAATCCGGGCCCGGCCGAGCGACTGACGCTCGGGCTCTCTCACGTCATTACTGCGGCGGGCACGCTCCGGCCGATCTGTCACGTTGTCACGCTATCTCGGTCGGCGGGGGCGGTGGTGGGCGGGAGGCGGGAGCTGGGCGGCGGGAGCTGGGCGGCGGGAGCTGGGCGGCGGGAGCTGAGTGGTTGGAAGCTGGACGGCGGGAGCTGGGCGGCGGGAGCTGAGTGGTTGGAAGCTGGACGGCGGGAACTGAGCGGCGGGAGCTGGGCGGCGGGAGCTGGGCGGCGGGAGCTGAGTGGTTGGAAGCTGGACGGCGGGAACTGGGCGGCGGGAGCTGGGCGGCGGGAGCTGGGCGGCGGGAGCTGGGCGGCGGGAGCTGGGCGGCGGGAGCTGAGTGGTTGGAAGCTGGGCGGCGGGAGCTGGGCGGCGGGAGCTGGGCGGCGGGAGTTGGGCGGTGGGAGCTGGGCGAGGAGGACAAGAAGCTGTCGACGGAGGGTGATGGTGGGGAGGGGGACCTGGAAGCGGCAGGTGTGTGTGTGTGTGGGGGAGGGGAGTTGGAAGGCTAGCATAGAGACGGGGCCGAAATGCAGGCAGCGGACACGAGCAGGATGATGAGGGTGGTTACAGGGCGGGAGCTGGGAAGTAGGTGGTGAGGTGTGACGTGTGAGAAGCGTGAGAAGGATAGTACGAAGATGGGAGGAGGCACATGATAGCGGAAGATGAGACGCGGGCAAACAGCGGGAGGGGAAAGAAGGCGGGAGTGGCAGTAGGCGGGACATGGTAAGGGAAGGCGGGGCCGGGGGGGAGGGGGGGCGAAAAGCGAGAAGCGTCGAAAGGCGGGAGGGCGCGAAGCCGCTTGTGGTAGCCCGCTCGTCCCACCAGAGCTAGAGGCCAATTTTTCCCACATCGCCACGCTGCCCGGCCCGCCGGCGTTTGTTTGCCTTACACAGGGTTCCCCCACCACACGCGCTCCGGCGTGGGAAGGGGAATTCACGGGGGAAGCGAGGGGGGTGGGCACGCCGGGAAAGAGGGGTAAAAACCGTCGAGAAGAGCGAAAGAGCACGTGATAGGGGGAGAGCGAGCCCCGCCGGTAGCGGTTGAGTATTGATTTAATGACGGGCTGGAATTAATGCTGAAGCCTGGGTAATTAGAGAATCAACTGCATTAGGGCAGCGGCCGGGTTAAGTGAAAGAGCTTCCCCGCACCCCTTCCACCAGCCCCGCGCGGGGCGCGAGCTGGCGCGTCGGGGGTGTAAAAGGATTACGCGCGCGGAGGGGAAGCGGGGGGGGAGGGGGAGGGGGAGTGAGGGGAAACCGACTCTCGAGGAGAGGCGCCCGGAGGAAAAACGACAGGCGACAAGAAGCGATCTTCGTCAAGTCACGTCTCGCACCGCCCCCGGCGCGGAGCGCTAGCTACGTGGGGGAGCGCGGGCGCGCGCGCGGCGGGAAAAGTGGGCGATGTGTCTCGCGATGGAGTTTCGGAAAGGGGATAATCCCGGGGATAACATTAGGGGAAGTGTCGTCGCCTGGCGATAGCGCGTTTTTGTTCGTGTCAGCTATTCGTAACGGTGACGTGCGATTGTTTCGCGCCGCGGGAAGGTCGTCTCACGAGGAACGTGTGTCAGAACGTCACCTCTATTTAGTGATCCGTCAGAGCGCTTTACAGTTAAATGGTTAATTAATTTTATGATAAATTAATAAATAAATGAAAACATGTCGAACGCCAAAAAATACTGCTTAACATTGTAATATATTTAATTTTAAAAGCTCGTGCTTTTAATGTTCTTTAAATTCCTCAAATTTATTTCCAATCTCGAATTATAAGTAAACATGGTATTTCCATCATTACAACCTTTACAATCATTGCAGTTGTATTTCCATCAATACTATCCTTTCGTGAATGGTGTACCGTAGTCACGTTCAATAATTATTGGCCATCAGATAAATTAAAAATATTTCTTGATCACCATACCAGTCTCTACATTTATTTTCAGAACAAAACTATTTAACTGTGAGCCACCTCATATACCCACCCTCCAACACCTCAATACAAATATTCAATGCTAGCATGGAAAAGCAAATTCAAACACAAATTTAAAATGTTAGTATTCAAGTGTAACAAAATACATTCCAATTTTTGTATTTGCATAAATTAGCGAGAACTTCCCACCCCTTTAAACCGTCCAACACGAACGAGCATTTAATGGAAAGGCATTCAGCCGAACGTCGTTTGCTTCTTTGCCGCTGTCAAGTGCAGGAGAGGCACTCCGCCGAATCGCGACCCACATCCCCACACGTGCACGCGCCCGCCTTCCCTTTAAATCCAATTTGCGCGCTCATATCGCCCCCGCATGCCACTCGAACTCGCAAACAACATGCCGCCTGCTTTCCAAACACCGCGTGCTTTTTCTTTGCAAACAGACGCGACGACTGAAATTTTCCAGAAGCAAATACTAAGTCGGGAAAGAGACGTGGCGGGAGGGGAGAGGAGAGGAGAGAGGACGGCACAAAAGGCTTCGAACGAACGTAACGCCTTCGCCTCGCCACGCGGCGGCGGCGCCGCCGCCGCCGCCGCCGCCGCTCTGATGAATAAGCGCTGCCAAATTACATCCAGGCTATTTGCGAGACGCGACGTCGCTCTGGAGGATGCATGCGGACGCGACGGCTGTAGCGACACTCGTGTTTTTAAGGCTCCATTCGTTACGTGAAAGGCATGATGATGATGATGATGATGATGGTGGTGGTGGGTGGTGGTGGTGGTGGTTGGTGGTAGTGGTGGTAGTGGTGGTGCTGCTGCTGTTGGCAAAGTGTCTGCTATAGAAAGGGTAGCGGTTGATGGTAGTTGTGATGCTGCCACTGTTGGCAAAGTGTCTGCTGTAGAAAGGGTAGCGGTTGACGGGAGTTGTGGTGGTGCCGCTGTTGGCAAAGTATCTGCTATAGAAAGGGTAGCGGTTGATGGTAGTGGTGATGCTGCCGCTGTTGGCAAAGTGTTTGATGTAGAAAGGGTAGCGGTTGATGGTAGTGGTGGTGCTGCCTCTGTTGGCAAAGTGTCTGATGTAGAAATGGCAGCGGCTGATGGTAGTGGTGGTGCTGCCGCTGTTGGCACAGTGTCTGCTATAGAAAGGGTAGCATCTGATGGTAGTGGTGATGCTGCCGCTGATGGTAAAGGGTCTGATGTAGAAAGGGTGATGGTTAGTGGTCGTGGATGTGGATTGACTGATTATTTCGCGTTTTCGGGAGTGTCGACTATTGTAGTAATTAGTACCGCAAGTATATGTATTATCACGGTAGGTGATGGTGTACTTCGCACGCTAATGCTGAGCTCCGGCGCCGACCTACTCGTCGGCTGGCAGGGTTTTCCTCATCCAGGTACCTCCCAGCTGCAGGGCACCGCCCCAGCCGGGACAGGATCTGGTCTCTCGACATGTGAGGTAATATACTGCGTGTGTGTGTGTCTGTGTAAGTAAAGGATGAGGAATGAGGAAAGAAGAAGAAAGAGGAAGATCGCGTGCATTCCATGCCCCGTGTGTTACAGCACAACTCCAGCATTCGCCTGGTACTGATCGAAGACACCCGGGAAATGTACCGATTAGAACAGCCGGCCACCAGGGTTCTCCTCCAGGCAGCAGCTGAATTTGAGCTCACTAGTTTGTGTCGAAAATCCTGCCAATATCGATCTCGACATGATGACGACAGCGCAAAGACTCGCCGGGACGGCCGAAATCATGGTGCGCCAGCATCCTATGTGACATCGTCCGGACATACAAAATGGCTATGTCAGGCATGGGAAGTTATAAATAATACTAAATTTCGATTCCAAATAACACTATTCTCAACGATTTAACATTTCTTTTCTTTAGAATATTGGATATTTGTTGTTGGGATTCAATATATTTTACAAATTCCTGTCTTTGAACAGTCATATTGATACAACTACACACTTTTCTTATTTTTTCTTTATTGACAACATGCTTTGTACAACACATCACGGCTTGACTGCGGCTGTAGGATCGGTGATGTCAGTCGAGGTGGAGACAGAGATGGAGCTGGGTGACGGGGATAGAGGCACTAACCATTCGTGCTTTGCTTGCCGAGATGCCAGCGCTCAACTTCCCTGGTTCCTGGAAGCCGAAAAGCGTTTTGCGTTTTCGAAGAAGCGTCTATTCGCATGCCACGGGCACGCGCCAGGTTTTTATTTGAATTTGAAGGCGGGAATCGCGTCTGTGACTGCGGATGACGTTAAGTTGCGTTGAATTAAAATTTCACTAATTTCTTTTTCGCTTTCATTGCAGTAATAGGTTTATTTAGTATGCGCAAGTAGAAGCGGCTTATAAGCTAATATTCTATGCCGCTGCAAACTGTGGAAAAGACAGACAGTTAAAAAGACACATTCTCTAAATTCATTTCTAATAAAATGCAATCATAAATAAAGTTGCACGACGTAATTCTTTTTGCAGTCTTATACGACACAAAATGTATTTTTGAATATCAGTATTAATAATTCAAGTCTCATACTCACTATTTATTACATGGAATCAACGAGTCTGACAAAAAAACAAATGTCGTTTGGCGACAAATGTGTGTTCTAGCACAGACAATTCACTACAATTTACTATATTGCTAAAATACCCAACAGAATTTTAATGGATGCGACATGGTATCACAAAATTGAGAAGTAACGATTCTCTGGTTGCAACATACTAAAAAATGGCAGTTGGAAAGGCAGAAATTATTTGAAATCGATTCACTTTTCCTAGTTGTCCTAGTATAACACACGCAAACATAATAGATGTTTCCACACTGAACTCGACTAAAACTCTCAAGGCCCTTAAAACATCGTCTATCAGCCACCATCTTGTCTCATCATTTTGCCAGAAAGTCTATTCCCACACAAAAGAAGGCTTCAGAGCAACAATATTATGTTAGATCTCCGAGGAACTCCTTTGCGATTGAAACAGAAAGTCTCTTCAAATTCACGAGCTGGCAGCAGAGAGGGACATTGTCACCCAATCGCAAACTTCGTTCCAACACAGATTTTTGGTATTGAAATTCTCGATTGGATGACAGAGTCCCCCCTCTCTTTTCAGCTCGCGACCTTGAAAGAACTTTCTATTTTAATCGAAGTTTAGAATACATCTACCAACACGTAGTTTTCCACTTCGCCTTCCAAGCACGTCTCTCTCTCCCCGGCATCAGCAACCGCTCCCACCCTGCCCCCACCGCAGCAAGGGAGACCTCGTTACGGGCCGTAATTATGCCGGAGGGCGTGTTTGTAAAATGTATTTAATTTCGGTGCCGAAATAGGCAATTAATTCGGAGAACGATACACATATCGGCCGCTGCAACATTAATTGTAATCCCTGACGGTTTTAAAATTGGATTAATATTTGAATGGGAGCAGGTGGAGCGAGCGGAGGGCGGCGACGGGGGCGCGCCGGCCGTCCAGCCGCTGTTCCATAATAAGTTAATCAGATGGACCGCGGACCTCCGCGGCTGCAAGAGCGGTACTGCACGCAACTACACGCACCTGCTGCGCAAAGAATCGATTTCGAAACGAAGTGACACGGAATGTTCCAGGCGAAATCAGATACGTTTTATTTACGTACACTCGCGCGTGGAATAGAGACGTTCCTTTACCTCCGAGATTTGTCTCAGTTTGTGCAATTTATGGTCTGTCCAAGAGTAACGATGGACTCTTTCTTGTGTTCGTTTTGCTTCGCGTTTACTGTTTACGCTGGAAGTGCAAACGTTAATTATTCGGTTGTTGTGATGAGAAAAAAATATTTATTGACGCTTCGTTGTAACCTTTAGAAATATAAATTTTTGAGTTGTATTTGCTGAATACTAATGTTCAACAGGAACTACTCTTGAGACTGTCGAGTTTATTGGAAAGCGTGGAAAATCATATTTAATCGATTTTAATCGCGCAGAAAGGCACCCGTGATTTTGAAATAGAAGAAGTGGTTAATATTTACTCCAGTAAAACATGAATGAATGCATCGTCTTCTGAAGCTACACATTCATCGTTTCAAAAAAAAAAAGTGAAGGAGGTACCAGAGGCAACTTGGACGGTTGCGTACTGCAGGAATGGGCAGAAAAAAACCACGTGGCGTCACAAGGTCGTGTGAGGAGAGTGACACAAAAGGCTCTCATATTCAACGAGGAATACGCTGAACTTCTAGAACTCTCATCTCAAGCTGATGGTACCTTCGATAAGAATCAGAAATTCACTCTGACACACTATTGTCCCCGTTTCTCACTCACTTCCTCTCTCTCCCTCCGTCACACTCCCTCCCTTCACACACACACACACACACACACACACACACACACACACACACACACACACACACACACATACACACACTCATACAATCACTCACAAACACAATCACACTCACATACGAACTCAGAAAATTATTCACTCACAACCACACTCCCGCAGAAGCACCGTGTCACGCCCCCTGATCGGAGAGGCGGCCGTGGTGCGAAGGGGCGTCCCGGGGTCGCGGTTAGGGGTGGAGCGCCGCGCGGACGGGGGGCGGCGGAGCAGGGAGCTTGTTAGGGGGCGCGAGGCGGAATAGCTTCTAATCCGGGCGCGCGATTGTTTCACCGCCGCCGCTGCAGCCGCCGCCCCCGCAAACCAATTATTGCGGGCGATCTGCGCGCACCTGCCAACGCCCCCCCCTCTCTCTCTCTCGCACGCGCGCCTCGGGAAGAAGCGACGCACGCGGCGCCCGACGCCCGCGGGTTAATTAAATGGATTATGGCGACGGCCGCGTGCCCCGCCGGCCCCGGTTCCCATCCCGGCGCGACCTCCGTCGCCGCACGGCGCGGGAGGGGCCGGGCGTGTTGGGAGGGCACGGGCGAGGGATAGTGCGGTGAGAGGGCCAGAGGGTGGAGGTGGGCGCGCGAGGCGAGATGGCGTGTGAGACGGTGGGAGAAAAGGCAGACAAGAGGACGGGTGTAACAGCAGAGGGGTGTTACGAGGCGAGACGTACGGTCGGGTTTGTTGTTCGGTCGGGTCGGTCGGGTCGGTCGGGTCGGTCGGGTCGGTCGGGTCGGTCGGGTCGGTCGGGTCGGTCGGGTCGGTCGGGTCGGTCGGGTCGGTCGGGTCGGTCGGGTCGGTCGGGTCGGTCGGGTCGGGTCGGGTCGGGTCGGGTCGCGTCGCTCGGGTCGCTTGGTCGGTCGAGTGATTTTTGGGTGAGTGGGTTTTGGGTGGGCGGGTTTCTGGCGGGCGGGCGGGCGGGCGGGCGGGCGGTAGAATGGACGTTCGGACATTTGGACGGTCGAACGTTCGGACGGACGGCTGGGGGATGGACGAGCAGGCGGCCAAGCGGGCGGACGGGAGGGCGGGAAGGGCGATAGGGACCGGTGAGGGAGCGGGCGGATTCGCTGATTAGCGATCTCGATCCGTGCAAACGCCCGCTGCGATTGGATTCGCCCCCCAAGAGACACGGCCAACGGCCGAATAATCCGATTTTCGGCTTCAGTCGGAAGGGTGCTGTTGGGTGTTCTTTTCGCACCGAATGAATCATGAAACAGAATGATGTCTTAATACAACAGATATTTAAAATACTAGTGCTATGAAGTTGCTGTTGTCATTTGTACGTAATTCAAGATAAAGACATTAGGAATATTCTTATTTAATCAAGAAATAGGTTTCGATGGTTTTGCCGTTTTTGGCTGATCTACTAGCTCCATGAATTATTGGCTTATTTCGTGATTCCCTCGCAATAAAAGGTATGTTCTAAAATGAATTTCAATGAGATAATGTCGGGAAAAATAACGTATAATATTTCAAATGAGCAGTTTTCGTTGAAAATCATGATCAATTCGTTTCGTATTTGTTCAATTAAAAAATATTAAAACATGTCACTTCGAAATCAATACATTTTAAATAAAGAAGTAAATTAACTAATTTCTTAGGTTCATCATAAGCATTTACGAAACTTTGTTATTATACTTTATATTCATATATAAATTGCACGTAATTGGTCACTACACAAATTTGGAAGGACGCTGTGAATTTTGTTGAAAAATATGAGAGTATGAAGCCATTCGATGAACATCAACTGTGGAGTATATATTTATTTTTATATTACGTCCTTTCCAGGAGAAATGGTTAATTCAGAAATCCCGTGACGACTAAATTGAGCTTTTAATTCTCAGGTGACATTTGTGCAGAGCTCTCGACATTTATGTAAGTAAAATAAAAATGTTAAAAATATTAAAGTTCCCAAGTTTTAAAATAAGCAACCCGGAAAATACGAGACGAAAGAACAAGAGCGAAAGAACTAGCAAGACGGAAAGAAACGGAACAAAACAACAGCGCAGGAATTCGAGAACAAAAAACGCGCGCGCGCATACACACACACACACACACACACACACACACACACGCACGCAACCTCATTTCAACAAACTACCCCATGAACTACTCTGACGGCTCACTTTAAAAGTTCCACGCGCAATTTCAACTTTTACGTCATACCCGGAGAGCCATGTGGAAATATAATACAAACTAGGGGGAGCGCGGAGTTGGTCGGGTAGTAGAACGAGGCGCTACCTCGCGTTTAACTAACGCACCAGCTCGCGTAGTCGCACAATGAGGGCGGCGGGCACGACGGGGCTCTTTTTGGGGGCCTCTGGGGGGGGGGGCGGGGGACGGAGGGAGGTGGAGAGGGGGGGGCAATGCATTTCCTGCAACTCGTCGGCCGCGCGCCGCTCGCTTTGAGCGCTCGTGCCACGGCCAGGTTGCCGGCCGCCACGCGCCGTCACGTGGCTCAACTCGCAGCGAGTTTAATCCGTTACGGACGTCGTTCGCGAATGCTTTGGGGCGGCGAGTGACGAACACGACATAGGACCATCAGCGCTAGTTTTTTCATACATAAAAAGTTTGTTTTTTTTGTTTTTCTTTACTATTTTTTAAACAATTTTATTAATTTGAACTATAACAAGTAGGAAATAGACAATTTAGCTAATAATAATAATAATAATAATAATAATAATAATAACACTAATGATAATACTAACTTTAGTCGTTATATAATGGAATAATAATAATAATATAAATAATAATAATAATAAAAAATAACCCATAGTTATCGTAGCTCTAGGATTTGTTCCGCCAAATTTGCCTAACAACTTGGCTAAACTCTCAGTTCATTCAAAATACTGGGAGGTGCAAGACATTGCTTTATTTAGGTAGCCCACTTTTTGCGTAAAGTATTGTAGAACTCTGAATGAGTTTAATGCAATTCTTCCTTTGCTTGTGAATGCATTGGTGACGATAGCAATATAACCATCAATGACATTCTGAGCAGTTAAATAAGCTTTGAAATGATTTTAAAGAACACAACGATAAAGAAAATGGAAGATGAACCTAATTAATTATCATAGTGAAGAAAAAGAGGAACGAAGACAGCAAGTGCACTTTTACAAAAGAACATTGCAAGTGCCTCCAAAAACAAAGTTTGATATTGCAATATTTCTTTCGAACGAACACTAACTTCACCTTAGTTTCATAACTAATGATCGCAATGTTCAATTTATTACTCTACTCTAGGCTGGGCTACTACTGTTGTTAGTTTTAAAACGAGACATGGAGTCCTGCTTGTGGTAAAACCTTAGGTCTCGATGGTTGGAAAGCAATTTTAAAAATTAATTAGTATTAGATATACAATCAACAAATATTCACAAGACATACTTCTAATCATACGAGGTTATTTCCACTTGTACACAAATGAAAGATTAAATATCGTAAAATTTGGGCGGAAGTATATTTTGATTTCCATATATTATCGCCTAATCAGTCAGAGAATGATTTGGGAAGTCACCTCTGTTGGACTCGCATACTCTTCCTGAAGCAAAGAACAGCGAACTAGTCGTAAAATGCCAATGACCTCAACTCGCCGAGAAGTTGCGCCTGGCCAACGCAACATTCGCGCAACCCGCAACACATGCACGTCTCGCGGGCACGTCTTCCCAGGAAGTCGTGCCAGCCAAAGGGGGGCGAAATGAAATTATTCCGAGGGCAGGGGGGAAAAAAAGAGAGAAAGAGGGGAGAAGGTGCCTTGCCCGGCGCATTCGCACTAGACCGCGGAAAACAGTTCCCCACTGCACGGAATAAATTGCGGACTGTGCCAAAAGTCTGCGAAACCGCCGTGAGAATAGTTCGCTTAACATTTTCGGGCGGGGAGGTGCTTTGGGCGATGTGCGGCGGGGCTGGCCCACTTCTAAGAAGCGGCCACAACGGTTTAAACAAACTGCCCGTGGAACATACAGCCAGGGCGGAGGGCTCTCCCGAAAGACAGGGGGTGCACAAAGCAGAGGGTGCTCGAAGGACCCGAAATGCTGCTAGTAACGAATTTCGAAAAATGAGTCGTAAGGGTGAAATATGCTTTCATGTAATGTTGAATGCTTTGATGTGCTGGTTTACGAATGTTAACCCTTTCCCTAATTTTAATTTGTATAGAAATTTGTATTTTCTTCGTATGTAAAATACGTCACACACTTCAAAGTAGAAAATTAGTCAATTCTTTCAATTTCCTAGGTACAAACGAACGTTATATGCAGCAAAATTTTTATCGCTTATATCAGCAGCAATAACGGGACATCGGTACAGCATTTTTAAACACTTGTTTGCCCCATCAGTAGCTGCATAATCCAGCGGGACATATATGTCCCATTGGTAGTGAATGCTATTGTAGTGGAAGGGTGAATGCTATTGTAGTTCATAGTGTAAGGGATATATATCTACGCAGCGTATTTATAACGAATGAATTAACGGAAACTAGTTGGATCTCTGCAACCATTGCACATAGAGTAAATCATTTTTTAAATGAGAAAATACTTCCACGCTCCGTGACAATTTTGATCGTTTCTGAACATTTTCCTAATATACGGAATGATGATACCCATCAAAAATGTAATAGAGCACCAGCTTTCGCTTATTTGAAGGCCCCTAGGACGCTTCGTTTCCGAATTATGCACGATGGAAACGTGTGTTGCAAATTGGAAGGGCGCCTTTCTTTTCCCAATGCCATAATCTGGGAACTTTCACATTTCATCGTTCACTTTTTCATTTCGTCTGTTTGATGCAGTACTGCGGGATAATTTTCTCTCCAGCACTAACGTACTTACGTGCTTTTATAGCGATAGTTTATTTTACATGGTGCAAAACCGCCTTTCCTCAGGGATAAATCATCTATAACTTAAATTACCATTTTTCGCAAATAGATTTAAAAGACTTCACTAAACTTGGCGAATCAGCGTACTTAGATCAATCCAACACTATTTTACCAAATTTCCCTCTCCTACGATATAGGGTAACTCAGTGATGTAACTGGTGTGCGTAATAAAGTCTGTAAAGAAGTGGTAAATGAGCTAGGTGCTTTCCGAGAATGTTTTGGAGCCAATTACTGGCTGTTAAAAACAAGAAGTTAATTTTTGCGACCTGAAATATAAGTATGCATTTATGACCGACAAGTTCATGATAATATTCCAAAAAGATCGTCCAGAATACTACTTCATCGCTGAGAATATTCATGGATTTCTCTCAACGAGACAGTAAAGTTTAGAAGTTCAGACTGAAGTTTTTGTAGAATTGGTTTACTATAGAACATTAGAAGCCATATTATTACCTACCAGTGGTGTAGCGTGGAAGTAAGCCGTCCAAGGCGAAGGACAATTTCGCCACCTTAGGTATTTCAATTCAAAAGGCTACCATATACAGTAATTTAAAAAACAAATTCGGCAAGAACAATAATCATTATTGTGTATTGTACAGGTTACAAATAAAAAAGTCCTGTATGTTTGTTTTACAATATCATACGTTTTAAAATATAATAATCACCATTCATTTAAAAAAGTCACATAAAAAGTAATTAAACGGTGCTCATTTCAACGGTTCCGAATCGTAGGTGTGAGAAAAATGTGAAATGAATTGGTTCAAATTTTTACAATTATATAATTACTATTTATTGTGAAATATTTCCGACTCCTAAAAGTGCCGCCTGGGGCAGGTCACCCGGATTGAGTCCATTTCGCTACATCATTGATTTATATGTTTTTTCAAATATTTTGTATTATCGAACTTTTTGGAATTTTTACTTGTATCTGAACAATTGAACAGACAAAAGAGTAAACTGAAACCTTGCAGAGGCTTTTATTATCGTCATCAGAAGACCGCATTTGTAAAGAGCGAAAACACACTCAATATAATGTGCAATATTGTCTGGCTCATATATAACCGAACCTGAGAATATTTACCAGAAAAGGATATCACGACAGGCCAAATAAGGAAAACAGGATTATTCGGAGTACCATGTGAATTCTCCATTCTTCACGCCCTCGTGAGATACTGAAAATAACAAGTGTTGGAGCAATTATAACTATTAAATTTGCCGAATTTAGGAATCATGGTAACAAGAATTATTCAGAGAAGAGGTGGAGCCAACATGAACTAGTGCCAATCGATCCATTGCGTCAAGTTACGACAAGTTACGACAACAATCGTCGGCGCTCGAAACCTTCGTCACGAGGGCCGCATGTGGCGTATTGCACGAAGACTGTCCACGCCTCAACTCTACGGAGGGAAAATAGAGGGAAAAACGCGCGGCAAATCAACTCATTCCGCCAACCCTCCGCTGCGAGCCAGGCAGGAAAAACTTGGACCCATCCCCCATCCCGACCCGCCCCCTGTGCCAGGCCCGTTTCTCCCGGCTCCGCCCCGCTCCTCACCCTCTCGCAACGCCATTTCCTTACACGCTCCAATTTATCCACCCCGCCCTGCCACGCGCTTCCCAGTTTGCCATCTCCTGTCCCCGCCCGGGAAATCCCACCGCTCACACGCTTATCTCCGCTCTGCCCCTTCCCGCCACACTTCACGCCACTCCGCTCCGCTCAGCCCAACCTCTCTCCGTCCCGTCTCGCTCTTTCCTAGCACAGAGACCCCGATCAACATATCCCCGCTCGTCTCTGACACACCTACTCACTCTTAAGACGCTCCGACGCAGTTATCCTCGTTCCGATACATTCCGCCCCTCCCCCTCCCCAAAAAAATCTGTCAGACTCCCCGATCATTTTCTTATCCTGCTACGATACAATATCTCCGCTCGCCTCCACCGTGTTCTGTTCTTCCTTTCCCCATCCTCATCCCGCCCGTTTCCAGCTCTACCCTTACCCGCTGCGGCCTTCCCCAACATGGCGTGCTCCCACCCAACCCATCCCGAGTCACCCCGCCCCTTTCCGTCTCGCCCTGCTCTCTCCTAACACGCTCCCACCCGCTTATCCTAGCTCCGATCCATTCCGTAGAATCCCGCTCCGTTCCCACCTGTCCGTCTCCTCGTAGTATTTATCCCGTTATGACACAATTATCCCCACCCTGCCCCGTCGCGTTTTTCCCCACCCCCCCTCCGCCCGATTCCAGCTCTTCCCCTACTCGCTGCGGCCTTCCCCAACACTGCGAGCTCCCGCCGCCCCCGTCTTCTCCTCGCCTTCTGGCTCGCGTCTACATTTGCAGGGCGCTTGTAGAGGGGTCTGCGGAACGACGGCGGGAAAAGTAGCGCTCTGTTTTATGGACGGCAATTTTTGGCATTTTCTGCAACGCTTCTCCGCGCGCTGAAGCTGCTTTTTCCGGAGGCGGCCTCGCAAGGACACGCGAACGAAGTGGAGCGGGGGCTGGGAGCAGGGCGGGGGCGGCTGGCGGGATGCAAAAGTCGCTGGTTGAAGCGCTGCGCACGGCCTGCGCTCTAGCGGTAGCGGGCAGAAGCACACTCGGAGTGAACGGAACGAGATGTGAAGGAAAAGAGGGAGATCTATGGGTAAGGGTGGAAGAAGAGTTCAGAAAACTGGAAAATAAATGCAATTGAAATAATGGTTAACAAGCGGGGCTTATATTTTTCACAAAATGAAGCCGATGGTGAAAGTTAATTTAAAAAATAGCAATATTAAAATAACAATAGTTGTTAATATTATTTCAAAGGGTAGCAATATAATTAGAAGATTGGTACGCTTACAGGAGGCATAAATGGACTTCAACACAAACTAGGTACTAACATTTAGAATGTTTTGAATTTCTTTGCGTCGCAAACGAATGAAAAACAGAATTTTAAAATCTCTAAGTTCAAGAATATATATTCTACAAAATACAGTCCTTATAATATTCTGATAGCAGAAAAAAAACGTGACCTCCAGAAACAAAGCGAAACCTTAAAAAGGAAAATGTTGAACGAGCGCGAGAGTAACGATAAGTGAGTAGAACAAGGCAGGCCACTTTGGGACGAAGTCTGGAGAGTGGATGGCAGGAAACATCGAGTGCCGGAGGGGGGGGCGGGGGCGGCGGGGCGGTCGCTGGGAGAAGAGCCTCTTTGCGGCGCACAGAGAACTGATTATAAATCTCGCCCGGAGTAAGCAGCGGTGGTTATTAGGCAGCGAATAAAACGGCCTCGCTCCTTTATGGCTTCACGCTTTGCTTTCGAGAGACCGCAGCAAGCCAAGAGATGTGGAGAGAGAGAGAGAGAGAGAGAGGAGAGAGAGAGAGAGAGAGAGAGAGAGAGAGAGAGAGAGAGATGGAGTGGGAGAGAGGCATTGCGATGGTTTGGGAGGAGTAGGCAGAGCACAGCGGGGTGGGCGAGGTTGGGTGGGATGTGTTTGGAGAGAAGTTTCGCGAGTGATGGGGTGGGGAAGGTGACAGGATCGGACGGGCGTGGAGAAGTGGTGTGGAACGATGAGGGTATGGGCAGGTTGGGAGAGAATAATGGAGATGGAAAGGGTGGAGTGTCCAGTACGGGATGGAGGAAGGAAATAGCAGATTATGCAGGAAAAGCATGGGGGGAGGTTGGAGCTACACGGAGCTATAAGGCACGGAGCATGGCCTGGCGGAGAATAGCACAATAAGGCTTGGGAGAGAAAGAAGGAGAGATTGGAGGGATGGAGTGTGGAAGGGGGAGAGCGTGGCCGGACGGAGTGTAGTGGGTCGGACTGTGACGGGACGGAGTGTTGTAGCAAGGCGCGGGGCAAGACGGAGTGTGGTAGGACGGATGTGGTAGGATGGCACGGGGCAGGACGGAATGTTGTAGAACGGAGGGTGGCGAAGGGCAGAGGGGGCGGAATGAGAAGGACGGACTGTGGCGGGAAGGAGCGTGGGGGTGATCGTAGTGGGAATGGGCGGGGGAAAGAACGCAGTGAGCGCAGGGTGGGGATGGAGGAAATAGACAAGAGAAAGGCAGCGTTTTACGAAAATGTACATTTGAAGGAGATGTGATTGAATGTTGCAATATTGTTGACTGTGACCAAATCTACAATCCCGAGTGATGCTGACAGGATGACGCTGATGAAGAGTGGAGGTTGGAAAGGAAAACACCTTCAGGACTCCTTCACAATATTTTTTTAATATTTGGGGTGTTGTTTTACAAATAACTTCACACCAGCACTGACGTCCTGTTGGAAACATTGGTTTCTGATTGGTACTATGTAATTGTCATAATAAATAAGAGGCATCTAAAAATCGAAAATTGAGCAAACCCAAGAAAATATGCTACGACAAATACAACTTATATAGAATTACAATATAGTTATACTAATATAGTTGTAAAATCAATGAAGCAAATCTCATGGAAAACAAGAAATAGGACGCTAAGGAAAAGATAGCTGGAATGAAGACAGCTGAGGGCAAAAGACTTAACCTTGATAGCAAAAAAGGACAAAATCCGAAAAAACATTCAGAAAGTGAAGCGGGAGAAACTGAGTTGAATTTTGGTTAATTTGGTGATATAGTTACGTGTTTCATGCTTTTTGAAATATAACACATTTAATTAGGTTTTCCTGTCAGTATGACGTAACTGTAAACACAGGTACACATTCAAATACAAAAACATATTTTTTAATAAACTCACCACTAACGTATCCACGCACGTGAAATGTGTGATTAACGGAGTGCTATATGCAACTCACCTGAAAAAGAAAAAAATGAAGTATTAATAATACATCACTAATAAACCAAAAAGAATATGCTACACAAAGTTCACTCTAATAAATAACAAAGAGCATATTTACACCGACACTGGCGTGAAACGGGCAAAAACAATACAAAGAATAGGGAAAAAGCAACAGTATTCCACTACTCGGAATGTATGTGAATAATAACCGAGGCGGACAGAGTTCTGAAAGGACACGCAAACGCCACCAACAACTCAATCACCACTGCTCACGGAACATCTATAACGCCACGGCATTCCACGAACACACGGAGCGAGTTATCGTCGACCCCGGCGCTGACGTGGCTCTGGCGTTTGGGCAAAGACTCGACAAAACGCGTGGTCGTTCGCTCGCTCGCTCACTCGCTCTGCCCCTCTCCCGGGCGATAGATATTCGTATTTTCCGATTCGTCGTTGAAATTCCTGTCGCGACCGCCCGCAAAAGGGGTTGGCTTTTATATTTCGTATTCGACGCCCAGCGATCCCAGCGCGTGATGGAGCACCGCGAGACGTCGGGGAGACAGGGAAAGCTTAAGGATGAGATGGCACTAAGGGCACAAAATATCTCCAGTTTCCGGTTCTTCTTTAAATGAAGGGCAGTTGAAGACGGACACGAGTTCAGGTGAATGAACTAACGTGTCGCTGATTAATTTGTTTGGGTAATACTTCAACTGCTTTCTCAAATGGGGCTTCTTATATCTCGTTTTCGTTGAGATACTTATAACTGATTTTATAGCTGTATGTTTAAGAACGGACATTTTATTCCTATAGTATGTTTCGGTCGTAGCATATTTTCTTCGACATGCCCTATTACAGAATCGATTTTTAGATCAGATCTTATTTTTTATGATGCATCGTCACAGAGCATGTCACGAAGGTTAACTGCAAACACAGCGAATTCTCACATTAGAGTATGACATTCGTAAATAAATGAGAAATGAGAAAATTAACTACAAAACGAGCGTAAATTATTGAAAAGTTTGTATGTTTCTCTTGGGATTAATACCTTTGGAAATAAAATGTAAGTGTTAAATTTAGGATCGGAGTGTTAGAAAACTGATCCTATTACACAAAACCTAGGACCTCTTATACGTGGTATTATTTCTCTGACAGCGACTGACAAAGGTTTTTTTCAGTACTCAATTGCATCTCATTTGATGTGAGCTGTTTCGGTCGGTTCCTGGTACAGTCCATTTACTCGTACAAGGAAATCATCATCGTAAGGAGCAACTCATCACAAAATGTATGGTTTTATTTTATTAGTTTCGTGAAATTACGTTTATAGCAAATCAATCTCGTTTAAAAATAGAAATGTATTATATGAGTGATTATAAGAGGCATAGAAAAATCCACAGATGTGCTAGTTCAGTTTCCAATGGAAGAGTAGTAATAGTAAAGATTTCATTAATGCAAGTACTTTTATTTTTTTGCTTTTCTTGTACCGAATACTTTCTTTCTTTTTCTTTCTCTCTAAATAATTATCTCTAATATTTCCCAGTTCGTCTTTTACCAGACCTTTCTGAACCTATTTTCCTGATGAATTATTGTTTTACCAATCTTTGTTTTGTTTTATCCTTCATTTCTGTTCTTTGTATTTTTATATTTCTTTCTTTCACCACTTTCTCTCTCACTATTCTCCCTCATCTATTTCCAAGTACTTCTCGTATTTTGTCTTTGTACGTTCTTTTCGTTCAGCTCCCCCCCTCTCTCTCTCTCTCTTTCTCCTTGGTCTCCTCCTATCGACGCCTTCGTTGGGCGCCATTAGCGCACGCGGCGCGGCGGCGGCGGGGGCAGCGGGGCGTGTGAATTTTGTATTTTCAATGCGAGTTACGGAGACCTCCATTCCGCGCACGCGGCCGCCATTTCAAATTCCGCCGGTGGCGGCGGCGGCGGCGGCTGGGCGCGCGATGCGCCGATGTTTCCGTGTTCGCCTCCCGACGCCACAGCCGCGCCATTTCGCCCGCGAGCATCTCGCCGCAGGAACCTCTTTCTCTTCGGTTGCGCGTGTTGGCTGCTTGGTGTAGAAATTGTCTGTCACAAGGTATTGCTTTGTATTCAGTGGGATTCTTTAAAGGCTAGCACATTACACTGTGTACAATAATCGAGTATATGCAGTGCATTCAAGAGATGTGTAATAAACACATTGACACTAGAATAAAAATATGGGTAAATTTTTTGTAGGTATAATAATGTTTAAATCGCAGGGTCATTAATAATATTTGAATAGTAGATGAAATTTAATTTACGTTGTAGATTTTCTGATACTTCAAACAACAGTTATTATTACATATTGTAACTTAAAGCATTGTGTTGGTCTTCTGTGATATTTCAACGCATAAAACGCAATCTAAACTGGAGTAGTAATTATACTCGTCTAATTTGTATATTTACTCGTATTGTTATAAAGAAGTAAATTGATAAGTTGTTGACAGTTCATACTAATTTTCTTCAAAGAGTTTATAAATATATATCATCCATAATGTTTTCAAATTATGTATATTTCGTTTTACATTCAGACAAGTGGCAACGAATATCCTCATTGATTTTTCCACCTTTCACACAGTCACCACTTCAACCATCTCCTATTCTGAACAACCGAAAACTATCTTCTTAAAATCGTGCATGTACGATTTTCAAATCATACTACACACGTGCTACTTTTTGTCGAAAAAAATCGCGTTATTGTACAAAAAGAAAGTCAATAAAAGACAAAGATTTTTATTTCTTTCGGGGATAAAACACATAAAAGAGCATTCACAAACTCCGCTTTCTCTCATCCCTTACGACTCCGTCCCTCATAACCATTCACGATATCGCTAGCACTCACAAAAAGAGCGTTTCCGCGGCGGTTCAGGTGAAAAGATATTCGCTGCATTCACGTCGCGAATTCCTCGTTCACTGGACGTGACGTGCAAGAGGTTGCACACTCCACGAAGAAAGAAATCACTTCGAATGATTTATCATTTCGATCTATCTCACTCGCTAAGAGACCCAAACACAGGAATAAAATTTGGATCACACACATGGTATAAATGCATATTTTACGCAATGTAGCGCTATTTGGTACATTTGATAGCTGACATACAGGAGGCTCTCGACTTTCCGAGTGAGGCCGCGCCATGGGCAGTGATGCCAACCATCAAACGGTGGTCTTTTTCACGGTTGGAGTGCGTTCCTAGAGCCCTGAAGAAGATCACGATTTGACCACGACACGTCGGCAACACTCTCCTTGGCGCGGTGTTACCCAGGCAGCCGACAGCCTTCACGTGACTGGCCGTGTAAGCCTACTTGATTCTTTTCATTACAAACTATTTGTACATAAAAATTGTTTCAGATGGAGATTTCTAGTAACTAAATTTAACTTCAAGAAGAAAATCTGCACCAGTGACTCGGTGCATGTCGACAGCCGAAGTTTTATATACCAATCGAACAATCTGTGTTGCAATATTTTCTTATATTTACGAGTAATTTCAGAGAAGATCATACATCTTAATAGTAGAGCTTGTATGATACCACCCCTCATTAAATTAATTGTAAGCTCTTAGTTCTTCTAAGAACATCACAACTCAAAACTCAAAATCTTCCAGTTCACCGGAAGAACCTCTCTCATAACGAACCGCAGAGGCGGAAGTCCTCCATCTTTGAAACCAACAGTCCTCCCGCGAGACAGCATCAATCGTCCCCACCCACTTCCTACCTCCCCATCCCCTCTGGGAAGCCACCCAGGCGGTAAATATGCGCGTTTTTATCTGAGAGGACGCGAGAGGCTGGTGTGGGGTGGAGGAGGACAACTCCTCGAATCCCAGACGCTGCTTATGAGGATTTACGAGGCGGCGCGTTTTTAAAAACAAACGCGCGCCGTAATGGAAAAGCGCTCCCTGGCGCGATAATGCTCGTATTGTATTCCGACCGCGAAGAGAGCGCACAGTGAATCACTGGGGCCCCGCGCGACAACAAGAAAATGCGACTCGCCAGCCCGACAGCGGCGGCCGCCACCGCCGCCGCCGCCGCCGTCCCAGTTGCCTATCTCCGCATAAACAGAGATTAGACAGCGTAATAGAAACATAACTCTGCTCGGAAACACCTCGCGCACCCCCCGCGAAAACTAATTGCGGGAGCCGCCACTAGAGGCGCGCGTGTTCTCCTCAGCGACGTCATAATGAGGACGTAAAACAACCGCGAAGCGGGTGGTGGTGGCGGCGGCGGAGAAGGTTGGCCGCAGGAGGAGGCGAGACAAGCAGGAGAGAGTACGTCATGATAAAACTCAGGCAGATGGGGGATGAGAGCCAGGTAGCGGCTGTGGAATGGGTTTTTCTGGGTCTACTGGAGAAGAAATGAGTCTCTACGAAGTTAGAAAAAATTCTTGTCATAAAATATACATTCTTCCCTTCTTTAACATTTTTTAATTATATATATATATATATATATATATATATATATATATATATATTACTACAAACATCTATTACTTGTTTCTGATAAAGTTTGAACTAATGTTTTGGATTTCGAAAATTACGCGTAGATGTAGAAGAAAAATAATTACAAAACACATTAATTCCCTGACGAACTTTCTTTACTTTCTTGCTAGTTCCAATTTAGGAATATAATGTGGAATGAAAATATGTGATAAGAACGAAGAAAAAGTCGAGGAAACTAGTAAAACTAAAAAGAAAAATAAATGAGACTGGAAGGGAATTAACTTAAAATATATTAATATTTTGATATTAATAATACATTATATAATAATTGCCAAATTATTCACACTACTGCATATACAATATTAAAATATTTTCATGAAGAGACAAGTATCGAGTATTTTAGTACTGCTAATGCACATTACAAGTGCCACACCAACTGAATTTGTTATCGTGTGGCTTTTAATGATAACGTTATTCCCTCAGATCCGTAGAGAATATTAATTTCAAAGAAAAAAACACAGAAATACAACATACATCAAAAGAGTAAATTGTGAGGCCTCAAAATAATAGTTCTGGTTCTTCACTTCAATTTTACTCCAAATTAATGTTATGAAAACATGTACATTCTATTAATCATTTGCATTTAAACATACATACTATCAGCACTTAATTTTCAACCCTCGAAGAATAAGTAGTCAAAACCTCAATGAAAACAATATATTGCGATGGGCTTTCCCATACTTTCGTTACAAGTGAAGCTGTGCCCTTTAAAACTTTTACATTTCCCTCTTATTAATTTGAAACCGTGCTTGTGGTCGTAACACTCCAGAAATTCACATCCAGGCTAGTCCACTCTTTCCAATAACGATGCAGATCCAGCATCTCAATCATTGATCTCTGCCATAAACCTCTCCATCAAAAAAAAAAAAAAATTCTCCAAAAAAAAATAGCTCTCTCGAACTCGTCAATTACGAGGAAGGCGGCCGGCTCGTCCGGGACCGGATATCGGATGATATTTCCGCCCCTTACGCCGCTGCCGGCTCAACTCCGACCGCAGAAGCAGGCGGGACGGAGGGCGCGATGGCAGTGCCGATCCACATTAATGTAAATGCATGTGCCATGCTCGAGATTAAACAATTACACACTAATTTAAAATGGAAATGCTTCGGATGAACAGACAAAAGGGCCATCGTGCCTTTAATAAAGCCGCTGAAGGGGATTATACAGACGTTAGATATTGAATTATCTGCCCGAGGACAAAGAAAATTGGACGAGTTAGGACCGGAGAAATCTTCCCCAAACAGAGGCGTCCGCGTTCGCCGCGTCGACGGCGCAGATGGAGGCGGCGAGGCGCGGCGGGGCGGGGAGCGGCGGGGGGCACAGGGTGGAGTGGCGGGGCGGGGCGGAGTAGCAGGGCGAGGCACTCCATAGGCGGACTGGACGCGGGGTCATGGGGTGAGTGGACATGGGGTGAGGGGGCGCGGGGTCGTCATGGGAACGAGGGGTCATGGCGTGAGTGGGCCCGGGGCTGAGGTGGAGGCAGGGGCGGGGGCTAGAGCGGGGGGGGGTGGGACTGGGCGAGGGGTGATGAGCATGGGCTCGGTGGGGGTGAGCTGGACGGGCGAGGATTGGGTGGCGTATGGGCGGGTGCTGGGCGGTAGCGGGACAGGGGCTGAGCGGCGGTTGGCGGGGACTTGGGGGCGGTCTGAGTAGAGAGCTGTGTGGAGACAGCGGCGCACTGCGATGGCGTGGAGGAAGCGGGACGAAGGATAAGAGGGGTGCAGCGGAAATGAGCGGGAGCAGAGCTTGACAGGGTAGGGGAGAGAGGGATGAGGGGCGGAGCGGGAAGGGGTAGTCCGGAGCGATGCGGGCGAGGGAACGGTGCGATATGGGGGCACAGCAGAGGCAGTGCGAGGGCGGTGCGAAACGGCAGTGAGTAGGGCATGGTGCAGTGCGGAGCGGGGCGTAAGTGAGGCAGAACGAGGCTAGCGATTCTGGAAAGAGCGCGTTGTTCGAACGGCCGGCGCGTAGGGGCGGGGCGGATCGTGGCTGCCTGTGTGTGGGCGTGAGAGCGAAGGGGAGGGGGCGGCACCGAGTCAGTTGCGCGTTTCAGAAGAGACTACGTGGACGCCCACCCAGCGACGGGGAGCGAAGATGAATGGACGCTGCAGTCGTAAAGAAGTAGACGTTGAAGAAGCGAGCCAAGGAAGCCAAATGAAACTAAGGGGTTACTTTAGAAGAAACAATTGTAGAAAAACGTTTAAAAAGAGCAAAGAAACGTAGAGATAAAAATATAAGGGTTTAAAAGCAATATTACATAAAAATTGGGACGAACATAGCAAAACAATATATATGAATGAGATACCTTTCTAAAAAGCAAGGATTGGCATTATTTAATAGAATTGTAAAAATAGAACGATGCCACAAAATAATAGCGATAAAATGGAAGTAACATAACCAAAACAACAACAACGACGACTCACAAAAAAGGACGGTCTAAAACATCGAATGTTAAAAACCGAAGGACAATCCAAGGAAGCACAGACAAACATAAAAATGTCTCTCAGGACGATGTATATTTTTCCCGCTACAAAAATAGACAAAAAACGAACGAAGCCGCGCATAAAGCACTCTGCCGAACGGAACCAGGAAAATTACAGCTTTTGTTCCCGTCAAACCTCCCAGTGGCACTTTCGCCTCCCTCTCCAGCAAAATCCACCGACCGCAATCAATATATTCGGTTCGATAGTCGATGTAACGTTTCCTGCAAATATATCGGCCGACGGCCCCCCCATCACCCGACTACAAACTTTGATTTCACAGCTTACGTTCTCGAAAACGCCCGGCACAAAACGCAACCCTTTTCCTTGCGTGGTAGCGCCCCACCAGCTTCATTTGTTTGGCCACCGCCGCGAAAGCAAATAACGTTACATTAGACTCCGAAAGGATTAGCAAGTGCGAAGCAACCAACCCGTCTGCGGAATACATCACGTGCGCGTATTCCCGTCGAGAAAAGGGTCGTTCTATCGCACTTTCGCGACGAGATTAACAAAGCAACCGTACAGGCGGATGACAGATCAGCCCCTTCCAGTGCACGCGCCCGCCGGTCTCTCGCTGTCATTTCCACCGCCCTACTCCAGAGCCACGCACATCGCCCTCATTTGAAAAAATCCGCATCATTTACGCGCGCCTCGCCCCCGCGCTGCGCGACCGCTCCCCTGCGGCCGGGGCGGGCGCGCTCCGCGCTGCCAGGGGTGGAATACCTTGACGAAGGCTAAATGGCAGGGCGGCACCGATTTGTCACGCTGCGTTCACGGTGTACATCGTAATGAATGTGGTTTAAAAAGAACCTTTTGAAAAAAAGTTCACAAGGGTGCAGGACAGTGTCATCACGTGATTATGACGGTTATAAATTGGGAATAATATTGTACCCATTAAAAATAAATATGATTAATAAATACACGCTAATTTTGTAGTATGATTACCAGAATATTGTATCGGTCGTGACAAAATTCTTCATAGGTATCGATCTTACATTTTTTCTCTTATTTTCATTAACTCAATTCTAAATAATTGCACTATGATTTACAATGGTCGTAGTAATACAGGAAATTATCGAAATTCAAGAATATTTAATTATGGAACAATACCAATGGTCATTCCAGATGGTGAACCTTGGTGATTTTTACATTAGATACCTGAGTAGGCTAAACAACTTTGTTTAACGACCAAATAATTTCAGACATTTGTCCTGGACTAATGTTGCCTGAAACGTTGATATTCATCTAGAAGGCGCTACAGGATGTAAGCAAACAATAACACACTTATTAGTACCAACAAACGTAAAGAGATCACAAGTAATGAAAGTTTTTACACCATGGAGCACTTGGTCTTTTTCTATGTGAGTCCAACTTTTGAGTCTCTGAGAATACGCTGTCTAACATTATGATACGCGTCATTTCGGAAAACGATATACGTCTACCATCATCCGGTGTGATCTCGTAACTAGTACTAAATACAATGCAAGTCAGTCACGTGATCATTATAAATCGAATTAGTTCCTGAGACGGCAGAGTGTGCAGCTAACTTTTTAATCCCCACGTCGCAGAGTCAAGTTGGTGGCCAACTAGTCTCGTCAAACAAATGCTAATCAAGAGAACGTAACTTTATGGGGATTTTGCTTCAGCAGCACACTCCGCCAACACAGTTCAGAACTACTTCCATTATAATCTTAGAATGGAATCGTACAACGAACGTTTGCTCCCAAGACATTATCCAGGTCACGTGCGCAATCCTTTTCCGACAGGTCGTACAAGTGCTCCCTATTACGGTACGAAGCCCAGCGCTGGTTGACCGCCCGCTGAGCACCAGAGGTATAGCTTGGAAGGGGGGGGGTCCCGGGTGACACCATTCTAAGGGTGTCACCAATTAAAATATTTTATATTTGGTATTATATAATTTAAATCATTTACATAAACATTTTATATATTAATAGTTAGTTTTCTTAGTTTAAGAAGTTTGAAAATTTTAGTGTTGGAATTACAACATTTTATGGCTTAGTTAAAAATTGTTTGTATTAATTTAATAAGTATACATTTAAATCATAAATACCAAGGCAAAGTAAAGAAATAATGAAAACTAAAACGCAATAAATTTAATAAATATATTCTACATAATTTTGTACATTATTTGTACAAAATATTAACAAAGATTGGAAATATAAAGATTATACATATTTTTTTAAAATGTAAAATTTAATAAAATAATGTACAATTTATGCAGATATACAATAATGTAGAATCTCAATCAAATAATGTACAATCTAATAGATATTTTTACACTTAATTTACGGGGGGGGGGGAAACCATTAGCTTTGCCCCAGGTGACACCAACTGAAGCTACGCCACTGCTGCGCACCCCTGAATCCTCTCCCCGCGGATCCGAGCTGTGTGTGTGGGCGCGGCCACACACGCGCAAGAGAGCGGCCGACTTGGTGTCTCTGCGGCGCCGATGAGATTTTCCGTTCGCGCCGAAGCGTTTGCGCTTTTCATTTTCCGCTCCCGCGCGCCGCTCCCGTGATCCTCCGCGCTTCTCCCATCCGCCACGCGCGGCCTCCGGCCGGGCGCAGTGGAGCCTGTCGCTGGACGGGACGCCGGAAACACATTGTACATAATGAAACGATGATGTAATGATGGGTATTAATATACGAATATCGTGAACTTCGCACGAGTGTATTAATACCCATTACATCGACTTTCATACGGTACTTTTTCTACGACTTACGCAAGTTAAACTTTTACATTGAATCGTTTAGTGGCCGTTGCCATAAAATATTCACCCTAGGCCACCTAGCGGACGCTCCCTTACCCTACCCCTCGCATGCTGCCGCAGGTGGCTCTGGCCACCAGTAAGCCTGCGAGGGAGTACTACGCTAGTCAAGTAGGATCAAAGTAAAATTACGATCCAATTTATTTTACATAATATTCCATGAAAAACTACTACTAATAAAATAATTTACTAATAATAAAAGAAATTGAATCAAATGTAATTTTTATGTACACGATCGAACGAAACGTGCACTAGAACGATTCTCAATAATTAATTGTCAATATTTGGTTTGTAAATTTCTCTGTGATTGGTCAAGAATCTGTACATAATGAAAACTGTATCGAAATGAATATCATTATGCAACTGGTTGCAGTCATCAAATGTTAGCATTATGCAATGGGAGTAGAAAAAGATATTTAAATTACCGGTTATATCACGAAATCTATGATGTTTCTCGATTTATTTACATCGGCTGACGTGTCTCAGGGCATCAAATAATGTCACTGAATGATGGCATTGTCAGTGCAGTGCCTCTGACCTGGAGATCTTTGGGTACGAGTTACGACAGTGGCGGTATTTTCGACACTGGATAGATAGCTAGATCGAATTCAGTAGCCGTCTGATCGGTAGTTTCCCATGGTTCCTCCAATCAATACCGGATGAAAGCCGGAGCAATACCCCAACAAACCGGCCATGGACCGCGCGCGATCTTTCCTTCCTCCTCCTTGTATCATCGTCCGTCAGTTACATACATGCGTATATGCACTATAATACCAGACATGTCGGACTCCAGCCGGGGGCTTAGAGCTCATTCAGACTTGGGCGGTGCTGGTGGGAGATACCTGGTTGGGGAAACACTGCAAGCCATCGTTTACGTACGCGACGGATCTCGTCACGTAGTGGGGAATCACCACTTCGTGATCATCACCACTTCTAGCGATAGAAAGATGAGACATACTGCACGGTTTTCAATCAGTCTTCAGTGACTACTAAAGAAAAAGGTCGATTGAGACGATAATCTCATTAGACTGTATTTGCTCGAAGTCTCGGCCTATTTGCGGGAGGTCAATTTGAATAACTCACTCAGCAACACACAAAATACTAAGTTGAAGTGACCCATGTTACAATTTTACTTATAAGTTAATCGTTCTTTCGAAACGCTCAACACCTTCTTGACTAGAAAGCATACATTAGTAAATTATAATACAATAATTTAACTTATCTCCATACATAATTTTTACTTTTAATTTCCCACTTACATTCCATCATTAATGGTTATAAAAAGGAAGCTAGTAGTATATTTAAAATGAAGTATTATTAGGATTGCGTTAGTTTATGAAGTTCCTAGAGCATTAGCTTTTCCAAAATTAGTGTACCACCCTTTAAAACAAATGTAAATCATGAATAATTTACCATAAATGTTGCGATAAGTAAATTGACATACCAGTAATACAAATATAATTTACACGATTCATTTTAAAACACGTATTTCTGTTGCTGATACATCTATATAAATATTTGCCTTAATGTCCCGTGCATATTCCCCATTTACTTCGAATTTCTATCATTTTAACATATTGGGTGCTTTCACGAGCATTATACTATGTGCGACTACTGTGATTTCAACATACAATTCTAAATGTTATTCCAAGAAACACAACTACATTAAAAACTAGAATACGAAATTTCAAGTGAAGCAGCTCAAAGATTTGCTCTATTTCTGGTCACTGAAGCAAAAAATGAGCGACAATTCCAAACATTTTTCCAAGCTGCCAATTGGGTGACACCGTAACAGCCGATTTCCGTCAAAACAGACCCTATGTTTAAATCGAAGTATAGTTATGTTTAGAGACCGGATTTTTATGCAATTACATATTTTTTGTCTGTCTACTTACCGTTCTCAAAATTGTAATCTTGGCGAATCATAGCTCTCCTAACACAATATCGATTTTTTTCGTTACATATTTTTACATATTTAGTACTATATTACATATTTTACATATTTTGCTGTTTTCACAATTTATTTTCTTATTTTATCACTTTTCTTCAATTTAATTCCATGTTTTTGTTGTGAAAAGATGTTGTTTATTTTTTGTCAACACTTTTCCTACATTATTGGAGTAATCTAGGTGTCCAAAATATCATTGACACAGCGTGTTGTGATCTGTAACCTTAATTTCCGAGAAAAATTTGAGATCGCCGACGTGCAACACTTCCATGAAGATGCTAAGGTGTATGTTTGCTGGTCGTAGATCTCACCAGTTTGTGCGATGACTTCTATTGCGATTAGTCTGGCTGCTAAACGACGGTCCTGAATTACAATAGATGAAGCTTTTACTACTGATGAGCAAGTTATACGATGTAAAGTGAGCAGTTTTTCTAAATGTAATTTCGTGTTAAGTAAATGGTTTTTAAATAGTGAATTTTAATATTACATATTATATCGGATTTTACATATTTATTACATATTCTTACTGTTTTCATTACATATTTAGATGTTTCATGCTACTAATTTTTCCTGTCTCTAGTTCTGTTGCTCCCACGCTATTCCATCGCCCTTCCATCGTGATTTGTCGCCTCCGCTCGCGCCCAGCGACCCACAGGGCTGCGTCAGCGGCGCCGTCAAAGTCGACACCCGCCGCGTCATTATCGCGTCCCACAGAGCAAAAATACAGAGGAGCCACGCCCCCTCCCCTTCACCGCTGCGTGGCCCGGCCCGGCCCGGCGCGCGCCGCCGGCAGCGCCCCTATCGACCGCGCGCGCAAGCTCGCGCGCCGCGGGATCTTCATTAGCCCTGCCACTGCCATCACCATCACCACCGTCGCCCCACGCACCCCGCCCCCTCAGCCACCACACACTCCCGGCGAGGCAACCACATACCAGAGTGCGATTTTTATAACTTTACCTCTCAAGGCCTGTCTTCACGATGGAATGTGTCACGGTATGTCGCGTCTTTCTCAGTCGTGCCGCTAGATATCGCATGATCGCGACCGTATCACGTAGTCCTGCGGTCATGCCACATCTGGCGGCAGAACCGAGAAAGACGCGAAATGACGTGTGATATTCCATCGTGGCCGTAGGGGCTAGAGGGGCAGAGTTATAAAAATCGCACTATTCCCTGGCGTCCACCATCGCCTTTAGGACCCATTGCCGTCGCCGTTACGACATAAGCACGAGCATCACCACCCGTCACCGCAACTCCGCAATCGCAACCGCAATTACCACCAACACCCCCACCCCCCACCACCACGAGCACCACCCCATCGCCCTCTCCCCAACGCAATCGTACCCACCGCCCCCAGGCCATCACCCCGTAGACCGCCGCCGCCGCGCGCGCGTTAGCTCTTCAAACGCGCCTGCGTGCGAACAGACGCACCCACACGCCCACGCACGCGCGTAGACTGCGTGATGCGGTGGCGGAGACACGAACAAACGCCCGGCGCAACGTGCTACTCGCCACCGCACCACCACCACCACCACCACCACCATCACCAATGCCTCAGCCGCCGCGATCCGTCGCAATTAGAACCGGAATGTAAAACAGATCGGCGTCCCCGTCTTCCGCCCGCTTCCCCATTCCCTCGTCCACCCTCGCCCTTCCCCGCTCCCCGCCGGGGATTCATTATTCCGACTGTCACGCGGTCCGGCGGTCAGTCGACGAATCAATTGTCCATCGAAATCAAATTTTCATCATGTTGACAAGTGCCTTGCCAATACGGAAATGGCGGTAAACCCCAGACTTGCCAACATCGCATCCGCCGCTGCGACAGCGCCGCCCTCGGAATATACGCGCGCGAGCGGACCGCAGCGCCGCCGATCGCGCGTGTCCGCTTACGGCGCGCCATGTTGTATTTTGTAAGTATTTGACCAATTTTTAGCCTTAATTTATGCTGTGTTGACGGCCGGATTCAAACGGATTAAATTCGTTTGTACGGAGCGGCGAGGGACAGTTGGAAATACTTAGCGAGTTCGGTGGTATCGGATAAGGTATCGGGTTGTTGGAGGATTCAAACCGAAGCCGTGGATATTTAAGGGCGAAAAAATCCTTTGTACGCCTTGCTTCGGAAGGGAAGTAAAGCCGGCGGTACCTTGTTATAGATTTACTGCGTGTAAAAGAAAAAGGCCTAAAAGTCTAAAAGAAAACTCTGAGCTAAATTCAAGCCTGTTATGTCGCCAGAGTAATACATTCTTTCTCCGCTAGATGCTGAAAGTGTAACGAAATTTTCGTGGTCAGACGGAAGGGCGAGCCTGAAGGCCCGAGTCTCGCCACGTATAATAAGGCAGTAACCTCCTGCCTAGTAGAGCGGCAGATTAGATTAGTAATGCGTGAAAAAAAATAGCTGAACTTTCCGTATGATCGGTTGGCCTATTCGTTTGGTGTGAGTTACAGAGTCACTGATATGGAATCATATTTTCCTGCATTGCAGGCGTGAAGTAAAGGAATCCATCTGAAACAATTAAGCAAAACAAAATTTTAAAACAATTTGCGCGTTTCCTGGGCGCGAACTGCGACAACGTTAGCTTCTGGGCAGTAGGTTCCTCTTGCTGCGAAGTTCTCGTAATACATTTTACGGAAGAAGTACTGCTGGACAAGAAAAAGAAAAAGGAAGAATATTAAATTAATGCTAATGGGCGCCAGAAACTGTGATTATCCCTCATCCTGACCTTCTGCATATAGCACGAATAAAAAGCGTCGAGGCGGGGCGGTCCCAAAAATAAACCTTGGGGTGCGCCAGCGGCGACACGATGAATACCAGGCCCAGCCGACCGGACGAAGCTGCGAGGTCTAGGCGAAGCAGGAAGAACGGAGCTGGGATAAGGAAAAATGGTAAGTAGATAAGGTAAAAATGAGTAATGAACAAGGGATAGAAATCGAAAAGACAGGGTATCCAGATGATGGTTACAAACATTACACGGAAAATTATTATTAAATATAAAATAAAGCACATTTCAATGAAATATATAACAGACACTTCAATTAATATATCAGTAATCAAACAGAATTCAATAATTCAAGGATTGAAACTTAATTTCATTTCATGTATTGAAAGTTAAAAATATAAGTTACCGAGGAGAAATATTGATATTTTGTTTAGGAATGTAAAAGAAATTAATACGAAGTATAAAACTCTAAAACGTGGAAAAAATTGCAACCCAACAAATGCGCGTGGGAATGAGATGAATCAGGCAGGTGGCACAATAAAATAAAAGCTGAGTGAAGGCGTCTCAGAGCCGTTAGCAGCTCGACTTCGTCTTACACTGATCTGTTGAAGTCCAGCAAGGGTCTGAACCTGATGACTCATGAACGCAGTGGGGAAGAAGGGAGTGTTAAGGGAGATAAGTCAAGCGCGAGATGTGTGATGCAGAGCGTGCGGTGTGACGTGACACTGCGAAAGGAGAATGTTCCCATGGGGAGAGACAAGGACGATTGGCGCATGGTCGAGTGACACAGCTTGGGGTAGAGTGGATAAGGCCAGTCACAGAGAGTGCGAGTGTAACGGAGCGAAGGTAGGTTGGTATGTGGGTGCGTAGGGAAGTGGGTGTCGTGCGCCAGGAAAAGACCGTGAGGAGTAGCTAATTCGGTAAATCAGAGTTCGTGGTGAAGGCATGGGAGCGGACGAAGACGGAAGGATTTTGCTGAGGTTGTTGTCTCAGAGCGAGGCGGGCAGAGTGAACGTGTGAGAGTCGGATGGTATCAGGGGCGGAAGCGCGGGGCAGGGCGAGAGGCAAAGCGGATATATCTTTCAGAACTGAAATGGATGGTTTTTATCCATTTCCGTATTCCATGTAAGGAAATAAGAGGGAGAGAAGGAAGACCGGAAGGAATAAGAGCGGAAAAGTGCACCGAAGTTGGACGCGGACGGTGTCAGAGTTGATTGATTCGTGTTTCCGGGCGCGTCAACAACTTTGGTCATTAGTACCACAAGTGTAGCGCGTGTTTTTTCTCGGGAGGTGGCGATGATCTTTTCCCCACTGGATGGCGAGATCTGGCGCCGACCAACCGTCGACAAGCGGGGTTTTCCCCTCAACCAGGTATCTCCCACCAGCGGGGAACCGCCCCAGCCGGGACAAGTTGTAAGCTCCCGACCGGTCTCCCGACATGTGTGGTAGTGTAGTGCGTGTTAGTGTATGTGTGTGTGTAAGAGGAGAGGATAGGACAGGACAAGGAAGAGGAAGGAAAGATCGCGCGCGGTCCGTGGCCCGTTTGATAGAGTACTGCTCCGGCATTCGCCTGGTGTTGATCGGAGAAACCACGGAAAACTACCGATCAGAGCAGCCGGCAGCTAGAAATCTCCTCCGGACAGCGACTGAATTCGACCTAGCTGACAAGTTAGTGTCAAAAATCCAGCCGCCGTCGGGACTCGAACCTAGGACCTCCCGGTCAGAGGTTGATGCAGGGGTCAGAGTGTTTAAGCCACGGACGAGTCGGGAGGAGGCGTTGAGGGATGGGTGGAGAAAAAATAAGACGGGTTGGGAGATGGATTGGAGACGGAATGGGAAATGGGATGGAAGGCGGGATAGGAGACAGTTCGACAGACGGGGTGGGAGACGGAATGCGACACGAGGGAAACGGGGAGAGGCAGGGGCGGTATACACAGCGGTAAAGGGTGCATAAAAAATAGGCGAAGACGCACCGGAGGAGTGCTGTGAATGGCATGCAGATGTGAAAGGGGATGGTTGGAAGCTGGGAAGTAGGTCGACAGTGAGCGAGACTACAGTGGCGGCGGAGCGCTGGACGGGACCGCCACGGGCGGGCTGGGTGCAGCGGCGCCGGGTGCAGGGGCGGCGCCCGGCCCACAAAAAAATGAGACGCGGCGCGACGCGACGCGGCGTCGTGTCCAGCGGACGCCCAGCGTCATTTGTCGCGCGCGAAATGCGACGCCGAGCGTCGGCCCCGCCCCCGCCCAGGGCGACGCCCCTCTGCAACGCAACGGCCGCCGCCGCCGACGATCGAAAAGCGAAGCGGAAGACGTGTGATTCCCAGGTCAACTTTCTTCTCCCCCCCAAGAGTTAGTCCCGCACAGTTGCTGGGTCTGCAAGGCCTCCCCGCAGGCGTTTGTCGTGTAGTAATAAAGTCATGTAATTTACTAGATTCAGGGTAGAAACTTCAACATCACAAGCGTCACAAAAGGGACAACCTTGTATAAAACGGAAACCTCCCTAAACCGGAATTTTTTTGTGTCCCGATCGATTCCGGTTTAGATAGATTTTACTGCATAACAGGGTGAAGTAGGACGACGAGACGTACTCCCCTATGGCGGCCATGACTGGCATGGAGGGAAGGGACGTCGAAATGATACTGATGGGAAAGAAAGAACGTGGGCGGTCCGTGGCTCGTTGAACGCGGGAAGTCTGTGGCTCGGGTACTGCTCCGCCTTTCGCATGGAAGTAATCAGGGAAATAAGAAGAGACAATACGACCTGTCGGCCAAAGAAGTCGATTGCGACAGGCGACGTTAAACTTAGCAAGTTCTCTCTCGAACATTACCTTCACAGATCTCATGACATCCCAATCACTGATACGTTGGATGCCCATGGCGCTTATGTTTACTGCTTTCGGAATTGGACTAATATCAGAGACGACATAAAGGAGGGACAGGGGACACATTCACCATCTAGTTTATTTTATATACTGATTAATAAAATAGGTCCTCAAGGGGCTCTGGGGGGGGGGAGGTGAGTAGCTGGCTCCCCTCTTGTTCTAGGTCCCGCACGCCAATGTCTAATATCACAATGATCAAATGTAGATTCATATCCAAATTTCCTTAAGAAAATTATCGGCAACCTTAATTCATTCTACAAAATAATAATTTACAAACAATGAAATAAATTCACTGAGTTTTAACTGCTCTTAAAACATGTACATCAACGTCATGAGGTTTCCTGAAATAGAAAAAAACTCCATTATTTCCAGGGATTAGTAAATGCAATATAAACTTGTAATGTACTTCGGTGCCGTTTTCGGAAGAAATATTTTGTTTTAATGACAACGCCGCACCAGAATTCTCAGAAGCAGCAAATGACTCATCTGGGCTCGAATACAACCTTCAGTGAACTCCACGGAAAAGCACATGACTTTATTACTCTAAAGTCGGAGGGTTTATAATAAACCATTTGTAAAATTCTTGTCGTGTATACGTTTCTACGAGTTTTTCAGAAATCGGTGTGCTGAAAACTTTTTACTTTTTGCTTTATCAAAGGTTCTAGCACTGTATCTTCTTTTCTCACAATTGTTAAAACAAATTCCCAAATTTAGGGAGAGTTTGAAAACAACGCACGATATGTAATAAAACTACACATATAAAACTAATTACAATTTTTACATTTTGGTCGAACCACAAAAGATTATTGCCGTAGTACATTTAATACATCTTTCAATGGAGATGATGTAATCGTTAGTTCAAATAAATGTACCAGTTCCAAAAGGTCGAAGACACGTAAGAACATACGTGATTTTTCTATGAAATCCTACCGAAAAGATGTAAGTCTTCACGATTGATTTATTTCGACATAAATCTGAATTTTGTATTCAACCCAACAACCGACTTTCGTGTATTACAACGATACTTACAGGAGGGAAAAAAAGATCATAAAAAAAACGAACACGAATGTTACGGCAGAATGAAAGGCGCACATATAAATAAATCCGAAAAGAGAAGATAAAATTACAGCGGCCCCTCCGAATGTCACTCTCGAGTGTCTTTCACAACACAGTGGGGTGGATCAGAGGGACTTACGAGCGCCGTAAAGCACAACAGGATGAGGGGCGCGCCTTCATTTCCTCGTGTCACGCATCGGAAAAGAGCTCGCAGTCGCCCCGAAGCGCGGGCGGGCGGGCGATGGGCGGGCGGGCGAGGAAGCTGTTGGGCGGGCGGGCGGGCGGGCGCATGGAAGAAGGAAGGGTGGGCGGGGCGGTGGAAGGTGGCGGTAAAGGACGGTTCGACGAAGGGTGAAGGGCGGGCGGGTGGGTGGGTGGGTGGGTGGGTGAAGTGCGAAGAGGGGTCAGCGATATTCGGGTGAGAGGGTAAAGTGCGGGTGGGCGAAGGGCGGGTAGACGAAGGGCAAAGGGCGAGTGGGCGTGTTGGCGAAGGGCGGGCGGGCGTGTGGGCGAAGGGCAAAGAGCAAAGGGCGGGTTGGGCCCAACGACTCAGAGCAGACAGCGACAGGGACAGTCACGAACGCGAGCTCAATCAAAGCACAGGCAAAGAGCTTTGCAGGAGGGCAGCGCCTACGCCACACACGATGGCGGATGAATAGTAGAAAAGACACCGGAGACAGTTCAAAATTATGTGATATTTTAAAGTATATTTTATTTAAAACAAACAGTGTTGTTTAGCACACATTTACTTTGAGTTTTCGACGAATCCACGTTTTCATATGATAAATGAAAAATTTATTATAAGAATACATCTCTTTTTCTTATAACTTTGCGTTTAAAGCATTTATTCATTGTTTGGATATTTATTTAAAGACTGGCAGCAGGAATACGTTAAAATTAAATACTGAATTCCAAAAAGGAATGTTTGAAAACAAAAAAATGTAAATAGAAAAATGTGAACAATATAAAACAATCTGAAAGAAATTCACAAAAGTAAAAAATAAGTGGCAGGTTAGAAAGAGTACAATTCGTATTCATGTGCAGGGCTTTGATTACGGGATTGCTATAATTATTCTAAACTATTAGATTTTATATTTTTTGTTGAGCTATTGTACACAATGACACATGACTAATAGCTCATGACTCATAGCGAATGGCAACATCAATTTCGGTCATAAAATTCTACATAGTGAATAAAGAACGTTCAGAGAAACCAACAAATCGCAAAGGAGCATGGGATGCCTGGACCGTCACAATATGCAAAGGGCTGTGCAGCGCATTGTAAACGACCTCCAGCGGGGCAAAGGGACAGAGGACGTCAGCAGAGGCGAAGAAGGTTCATCCGTGAGCAGAGAATAGGGAGAGGAAAGAACAGAGCGACCAGGCCAGCAAGAACAACGAGCAAGCAGTGCTGATAAGAAACGTGAGGACGCTGTGCGCATTGAGAGGAGTGAGAATGACACAAACACTACGAACGGCAAGCACAAGGAAGCTGTTAAAAAGCGAAAATGGATTTGTATTACAAATACGGTGAACTGCAGCGATCTAGCCTACATTACCTTTAGGCGGATTCGTGTGATAAAAATACCGTTTGAACGTTGAGAATTCACTTTTACGGGAAGTTCAATTCGTTTTTGTCAACTCAAAGTGCTCCAGAGTGGTTTAATGTGTAAATAAACAGAACGTGTTTCGTCTGGCCTACTATCAAATTTTGATGTCCGTTCTCATTCCAATTTCATTACTGCGGGATGAACAATTCATGAAGAATAATTGAAGGATGGTTAGGTGTGATTAAAAATGTATTGAACGCCTTCCGAATTATTCACACGGAAATTTTTAGGTTAAAGACAAACGCGGAACTTATTTAAATGGAGCACCACATGGAGTCACGTGATCATTTTTCTTCTTACAGGATTTTTGAGTGTTATTACAGAAATGTTGCCAAATCCACTGATACTAAAGAAAATGAGGTCGGCATGTGCATATTCACATGGGCCTGGGGAGCGATGCACAGCCTCAGTTGGGAGCTGAAGAGAAAACCCATGCAGCAAGAGCTTGGGGTTGTATTTGGAGACAACTAATGGTACTATGCCGCATAGATGCCATCACCGGCTCGTGGGAGAATGTGGGAAGACTTCATTTGGACAAGGCATACGCAATAGTCGATTCTAGGGACGAGGGGAATAGACAATGAATAATAACGACGGCAATGCCAACACTATTAGTATTGTAGATTTCAGTCCTTCGGATACCTTGCGGCTGAATATACAAGGGGGAACGCAGGGCGTAAGAAGACGTCTAATAGAGGGACAGAAAATGAATATTATACCCCCGCACGCGCACACTGTACACATAGGATTACACGGAGCGAAAGATGAGGGACGTTGTGAACTGTACGACCCGCTCCGCCGAGCCCTTAGGCCGGTGCGGACGAGGCGAGCTACGCGGCCTACCACGGCAGCTGCGGCGCGGCGCGGCGCGGCGCGGCGCTGCGGTGGCGGGGGCGGCGGGGTGACGCCGTGAATCATGGTCGGCGAGCTCGACTACGACGGCGTTGGCGGCGGCGGTGGCGGCAGCGCGCGGAACCCAATTACCAGGCCGCGCGCCCGTCGCAATTACGTGGCGACAGCGAGAAGGGCCGGGGACGACGGCGGGGGCGGCAGGGACGGCGGCGCGTGCGGCGGTAGGGACGCGCGTCGCAGGCACCCTTTTTGCGTCACGACGACCGCGCCCCCGCCTCAGCCACCGCCGCCGCGGCCGTAACCACCTCCGCTCTGGCCCCGCCATCACGTCCATCTCCGCCTTCGTTTCTACCGTCTCTGCTGGGACCACCACCGACTCCGCTTCCGTACCTACCACCTTTGCTTTCGTGTCCACAACCTCCCTTCCCAGTTCTGCTACCTTCGTTTCCGCCTCTACCACCCCGCTTCATCTCTACCACATCCGCTTCCTCTTCTATCATCCCCGCTTCCCACTCCACGACCTTCGCTTCCGATCCTACCACCTCCGCTTCCACGTCAAACCACCATTCATCTCTACAACCTCCCTTTCCTCCCTATCATCTTCGTCTCCACCTCTTTCACCCCGTTCCATCTGTACCACATCCGCTTCCGCTTCTACCACCGCTTCCGCTTCAACCACCCGCGCATCCATCTCTATCGCCCCCGCTTCCGCCTCTCCCACCTCCGCTTCCGCCTCTCCCACCTCCGCTTCCACCTCTTCCACCTCCGCTTCCGCCTCTCCCACCTCCGCTTCCGCCTCTGCCACCTCCGCTTTCGTTTCTGTAACTTCCCTTCCACCCTCTACCACCTAGACTACCACCGCACCTTCCCACCCACCGGTTCGCGAAATGCAATCCGAGCGGCGCGCAGCGTCGTCGCAGTTGTGAGGTGCCCAGCCGGAGTACGCGGACGGGGGTGGGGGGTGAGGGGTGCGGAGGGGCCAAAAAAAGCAGTGAGGAGAATGGCACGGCGAGAGAACGGTTACGACTGGTAGCGCCGATGTTCGGACTGGTGGGAAAACTGCTTCACGCTTTGATAAAATCATCTTCGAAAAATGACAGCCTGACTTGCTACTTGCGAAGATTGCTGTGGTGGTCACTAGGACGAGACTTAATTAGAGAGACGTTGCAGCTGACGTAATGAAGTCTACTGAAAGAACGCAAACTTATTAAAGAATGATATTACTAATGTATTGGAATAGATATACGGGCTAACAAATATGTTATCTTATGGATGAACTAAATTTACAACAAAAAACATACTTTGTACGGCCTCATACACTCGTTTTGGGACTATTGTCGATGACAAGGTTTCTTGGAAATATTGCCTTAGACAATCCTAGTTTCGGCCATAAAACGTTTATAGTGTCCTTTCAGATTAAGAAGATCACGGCCTTTCATATTCCAATAAAAGTAACAACTCACCTTCAAGAATAGAATAGAAAAATATAAAAATAATATTTTACTTGACCTGCAAATAAAAATATATTTTATTTGTAGGCAATAATTGTTGCTTCCTTGCATCAGAAAATTTCGGATTCCGTAATCCATTCCCAATATACTCCGATGCAGAAAAATTTGAAGATGAAACGGAAGCGAAAGAAAACGTGTAGACAGACGTAGCAAAGCACGCAGAACGGTAGAGGAATGACTGTAGAAGATAAACGTTGACGCCAGGTGTGGGCACACGGCAACCATCGTCCAGCCCAGCGATTGTGCTAGCCGCAATGTGCACGAGGCTGCGAAGGTCGGGCATTGGGAGCAGCGCAATGTGCTGAGTGGGTCTGACAGCGTCGGTTCACGCAACATTTCGGATATTGTGGTTTCGCTTAAGTCTGGCACAGTGACTGCTGGAATTATGTGGTCCGTGCAAACTGGCTAGACGTGTAATCACCAAGCTGCATGAGAATGACAGTCGCAAAAGGCGTGAATACTAGAAAAGTGAATTGCATGGTCGACCAAGAGTTCACAAATATATTTCTAGGAGACACATGAAGTCATTATTGCTATTGTCAAAAGTTTTTTTTTCTTTTTTATTCATTCATCATTTTGGTCATTGCTAGTTTTACTTTCCCTCCCTCTCTACTATTATTATTGGAATCACTTGAACAATACGATCTTGAATTTTCGGTTGTAAAATCCGTGTTTAGGTTTCTTTTCAATTTAACTTCGCGCACACGCACGGATTAAGGTTCACTAGCACTATTGCGAAGTTGACAAGATTGGAGCACGTGGACAGAAGATAAATGCTGTTAGGTACCCGTAAATTTGTGGCGTAGATATGGATTGATGCGTTACGCAGGTCAGATAAAAAGGTTTTGGGCTGAAACTTAGTAAATACATCAAGTGTAAGATCTAGTTTAAAAATAGGACACCAGTACATACTGGTTCATATTACATCAAGACTAACCCGACAAAGTTGCAAAGTAATACAACGAAAACCAAAACAAAACAGGCACCTATCGTCCAAATCGAGTTGTCGTCTCTATCTCCTACAAAACTCAGGCGCACCATCCGCTAATACGCCTTTAGGCCTAGTAGCGTATTGTGGTTCATTGCACTAATAAACCTCTACCTCTTATAATTCACTGATTAGCCCATGTCTATTTTATATTGCGTATTACATTATCGCCATTATCAAACTAGTTACAATCACATTCACAAGACAAGAAATCCGCAACGACAAAAGGATATGCGGAGAAGGCCCCAGAATTCAACGGCACGGAACGGCCTTTATGCTCTCCCTGAAAACATATTTCGTCGCAACAATCGCGGTCACCAGTATTTGTCCGCCCACATCCCCTCTAAACGCGGCCATCCTCACCGCACATCTGTCGCCTCTGCCGCCGTCACCGCAAACGCCATCTCCATCTTTGTCTCAGTACCACCAACTCCGTCATCGCCATCGCCGCTCTCCTCGCCGCCAATGCCCTTGTCACCGCTACCAACGCTAAAATTCACCTTCACGGCCAACGTCATCCGCAACCTCGTCACCAACAACACCACCACCGACATCACCGTCGGCGTGAAAGCCATCACCGTCAATGACTCCGTCACTGCCAACAACCAAGAACCGCCAAGAGTCACCGAGAAACCCCCCGTCTGCACAAAAGCCATCACCACCAACAGCCTCGTCACCGCCAACCCCATTACTGACGTCACCGTCAGTGCGAAAGCCATTACCGCCAACGACTCCGTCACCCTCAACGGCTACATCACCCTCAAAGGTTCCGTCACCCCCAACGACTCCGTCACCGCCAAGAACCCTGTCACCGCGAACTCCACCACTGACGTCATCGTTTACGCAAAAGCCCGCTAACAACGTCGACACCGCCACCCTCATCACCGATGTCACTATCAGCGCAAAAGCCATCACCGTCAACGACTCCGTCACCCCAACGACGTCACCCTCCACGGTTCCGTCACCGCCTGCAACCTCGTTACCGATGTCACTATCAGCACAAACGCCATCACCGACGACCCCTTCACCATCACCACCAATGCCCTAGTCACTGCTAACCGCCTCATCCCCGCCAACAACCCCGTCACCGCCACGCCTCCGCCACTGCACTGCCCGTCGCGGCCGTGCGGGCGCAAGATAAGGGCGGGCGGGCGTTGGCGTGGGCGGGCGGGCGGGCGCGCCGCAGCGCAAAACCGCAGCCGCGGGAGGGGGCGAGGCGGGGGCGGGGACGCGGCCGGCCGGAGGCGCCGCCCTCGCCGCGAGGACAGAGGACGTCGCGGTCGACGAGGACGGAGCGGTCAGCGCAGTGGCCTGGTTGTTCATTAACTAGCAGCAACGCGCCGTTGGAATTGGCGTCCCGCACAGTCCCTCTGCCCCCTCCCCGCCCCCGCCTGCACCACCGCACGCGTTGTTCGTCTCTGGCGGCCGCCGCCGCCGTCCCCCCTCCCCCGCCGTGTTCCACCCCCACATTCCAGATGGGCCCGCCAGAACGCCGGGCATCACAAAACTGCGGTATGAATAGGCTATAACGACGGAAATGTGCGCATTGTTTGCACAGGCATCAATTATAATTTTTGGGTCGTTTCGGGGAGGTGGGGGGTCCAACGTGGTGGCAGGGGGGGAGCGGGGTCGGCTTTGAAATCAAGAATTAGTAACGACAGTTGTCACACACACGCTGCCCCATTGTTCTCTCGCGCAGGGGCTCCGTATATACACAGACGCGGCATGTGATACCATGCATGGAGCGACAGAGACAGAGAGACCGGTACAGCGTGTGGGGGAGCGTGCGAACGTACGTGTGTGTGTGTGTGTGTGTGTGTGTGTGTGAATGCCGTAGTGGCGCGGGGCTTACACCGCGCCGATCCCGCTAGCAATGCCGCCGTTACAAATGAAAACGCAAAGAAAATTATTTTCCGGCTGAAATACGATATTCGACACGCGTGTCATCGTCGATTCGCGCTGACTTTATGTACGAGACGGCAAGCTGAGCCCACGCGTCGCAATTCTGCACGCACGCGATTCGAGGCGACGACGCGCGATCCAACACGACACGACACGTCGCTACACGATGCGTTGCGACTGAATTGATTGATTGATTCTCTTGTTTCCGTGCTCACGAAAGATGGCGATTTTATTTGTTTACTAGAACGTGAGATCCAGCGCTGATTTACACGTCGACTTGTGAGGGTTTTCCCCTTCCACCAACAAGTCATCGTCCCTCCCCAGACAAGTTGTACGTTCCGGACTATACTACCGACGTACATAATAATATACTGCATACGAGTTTCCAGAATTCTGGTAGAAGTGTGTATGTATGTATGTATATATGTATGTATGTATGTATGTATGTGTGTGTGTGTGTGTGTGTGTGAGTGAGAGAGAGAGAGAGAGAGAGAGAGCGTGTGTGTAAAAAGGAGGAAGGGACGACAAGGATGAAGAAGGAAGTGTCACTCGTGATCCGTGGCCCGTTTGTTAGGGTACTGCTCCGGCATTCGCTTCGCTTTGATCGGAGAAACCACGGAAAACTACCGATCCGAGCAGTCAGCCGCTCTCCTCCAGAGAGCAGCTGAATTCGAACTAGCTATCTAGCTATTGTCCAAAACCCGCCACCGTGGGGACACGAACACTAGGACCTCCTGGTCAGAGGCTTTGCACAGGCAACTACAGGGTGTCCGGAGAAGAATCGTCGAAAATTGGAAAATAAGCTCTTATGACAATTTTAAGCACATTTTGTCGAATAAACTACTTAGATATTCTGAATGGCTGAGCGGCAATACGCACTCAAACGTTGATTTGAAAAAGAAAAAAGAAAAAAAAAATCTAGGCAAAAATTTGCACTACAGAAGCTTAGAAACACTCCAAAAAATGTAAATTGTTTATTATTTAGAAAAGAAATTAATATATTTGTTCAGAAAAAAAATAACACGCAAACAAAAAAGCACACCATTTGCACAATTCGACTGCTTTTTTTATTTCTCGGTTAATGTTTCTTTCTGAACAAATATATTCATTTCCTCCCCGGACACGCTGTATTGTTGTCCTGGGCCAACGCAGCCGGGTTGCGATTCGATGCGACGCGACGCGGAGCGCGGGGGTGACGGCCTCAGATGCATATCTGGCAGCCGAAACGCGATCATTAAATTAGCACGATAATCGGCGCGGCGCGGCGCGCCAGAGGCGAACGCCAGCGCACTCTATGATTCGAGGAGGAATTTACAACTGGAGTAATGTTAATGATAAGGGGACGTTCTGCGAATTAATCGTCGTTCCGGCGAGCGATACAAAGCGCGGTTGATTGTATCGCCCGCCCGCCCGCCCGCCCGCCCGCCCGCCCGCTCGCCCGCCCGCTCGCCCGCCCGCTCGCCCGCCCGCTCGCCCGCCCGCCGCCCGCTCGCCCGCCCGTGCATTCCCAGGGTCTGGGATGCTGTGGGGTTGTGGTAGAGGCGGAAATAAAAATATAGAAGGTTCAGAGATACTGTGATGCAGGTGGGGTGAAAATCGTAGATTCAATCTGCCGTGCTTGCGTGAGGACTAATGTGTGATTTTCCTGAGCAGAATATGAGGATAGTCATTGACTTAACCCCCAAATTAACAGTAGTCAATAGTCACAATGAATAGTATGGCACTAGTCACAAAGAATATTATCACACGGCAAAACAAATATTCAAAAAACGAATTCATTTCTTGTTATTTTTCAGCAATTCTCAACACACATATTTACTTGTTTGGTATGGAGATGTTCCCATTAACCTTTAGACCAAAAGCGAAACCAACAGAAATATAGAACAATATTAATGGCGGTTTAGAGATATGCTGATGCAGATTGGGATGTTTTCAAATTACAGATCAAACATGCTACGATGGAAGAGGGTTTAACAGCGATTTTCCAATGGCGAATACAATGACATTAATTGACATCGTCATGAATTGACAGCAGTGAGGATGGTATTATTATCATGACATAAATGCAATTGCGCTACGAAAGAAGTAATGTTACTCTGTAATGGTACTTAAAATCCACATTATGTAGTTTTTTCGTACAAGTATATCACGATTCCTATCGGACTTTAGGCCAAAAATAAGATAAATATAAATCTAAACATGACAACTATATTATTCTAACCATTCATTCATATTTTTGTAACCTTTTCTTCAAAGTGAGACAACCTTCCCTATCCGCTAGAGCACCACAGACAAACTAATATCACAGAAAAACGCGTTTCAGTTAAACGTTGAGTTACACAAACTTCGCAACTAATCAATACCATTCGAGGGCAACAAGACTCAGTAAATATATAAATATTCTGCAAATCCGTTATGTGTCCAGTGTTGTTCAGAATGTTTCATAATACCTTCTTATAAGAAAATCCATGTACGAAGTAGTGTAAGAGTTTCACGTGACTTTCGATTTCTCTATTTCGTTGCTTTAAGTCGATGGTAGAGATGAGAGTATTACAAACAGTATTGCACATTGTTTGTTAACACTTATTTAACCATTTTTCATAATTGTCAAATTTCACTAATACTCGATCTATCTGCCTTCTCTCTCAGCGATCATAATCATCTTCATCTCAGAAACTTCCCCACTCAATGAACACATAAGCTTTCTCAGTTTTTCTCACAAGAACAAGGTAGCAACTCCTGTTTCGAAAAAAAAAAGTCTTGCTTCCGTGTTTCCGCCTTGAAACAAGAACTGTTACTCGCACCTGCCATCACGAAAGCTCCCCTCGCGCGGCCAAAGACAGCAAGGGGGGCGTCAACGCCCACATACCGCCCCAAACTTTTTTCCCTGCTTCCGTTCCCGAGCACGGAACCCCCTGGCGGCGAGAAGAGGAAACGGCGCTATGAGCGGCGGAAGTGTTGGGACACGTGATCCCGAGCAGCACGCAGGTCCATCAAGCTGGCCCGCCCACCATAGCAGAATCAAACCAAACTAGTACCAGAATTTCTAACTATTTTATTACTAATTTATTACCGCAAACCCGATTTTTTTACCACTCATTTTCACCCCAAAAACGGGTGGCGGGCCAGCTTGATATCAAGCTGGCCCGCCCACCATAGCAGAATCGAACCAAACTAGTGCCATAATTTTTAACTATTTTATTACTAATTTATTACCTCAAAACTACTTTTTTTACCACTCATCTTCACCCCAAAAACAGGGGGTGGCGGGCCAGCTTGATATCAAGCTGGCCCGCCCACCATAGCAGATCGAACCAAACTAGTGCCATAATTTTTAACTATTTTATTACTAATTTATTACCGCAAAACTAATTTTTTAACCACTCGTCTTCACCCCAAAACAGGGGGTGGCGGGCCAGCTTGATATCAAGCTGGCCCGCCCACCATAGCAGAATCGAACCAAACTAGTGCCATAATTTTTAACTATTTTATTACCAATTTATTACCGCAAAACTAATTTTCTTACCATTCATCTGCACCCAAAAATATAATTTTTAACTATTTGGTTACTAATTTATTAGTCATGAGGGCGGCGAGCCTGCCCTCTCCCTTATAGCGTCCGGCTCTAACAGTCTTGCTGGTTTGTTGAAAGTCCTTGTTGATAGAGATTTAAAGGGCTTAACTGAGTAAGACAGTATCCACTTTTCCTCTGCAAAATTAAGTAATATTTTGAGCAATGATTCTATTAATTTTTTCTGCGAATTTTCATTTTTTACTCCACCCACCCAACCTGCGCAACGATGTTTTTCCTCATTTGATGTTTAAATTGCTTTTATATTAGTATGTTTCAAAATTTAAAAAATATTTCCCACTTGCAAAGAGGTAACCTACATAATACTTTATGAAATCAATTACAAAGTTGGAATTTGAAGAATCTATTTTTGAAATAAAAAAATATTTCTAAAATATTTAAATAGCCGTTTAGGATATTGAATCTATATAAAACTATGAAAAGTATGATTTTTTCAAATTTTTCAAAGTGGTTTGGGAAAGTGAAAAAAAATTCTAAAAATGTAAAAGTATTTAATTTTCCTTAATTTTATTTTAAATGCGTAAGAAATGTATTTCGTACAACATGGATAAAGCGAAATTGTAGTGATTTAGTATCTTGAACGGAATCAATGCGGGAAGATGGACAGCTTGATCGGAGCTGAAAATGTTTAATTATGTTGGCATGGATCATCTTCCAGACTGGACCACAGATGCACAGTCACTGTCACTATCCAAAAGTAACTCAATTTTGCGTGTTGTCAGCGATTGTTCTCGACAAGCCATTTTTACTTTCAAAAGCACATGACCCAAGCGCAAGCAGCAAACTATTAGCAGAATACGACTGCGATCGCTCGTGAGAGGCGTGGGCCGTGGCGGGTTTGTTATGAATGGGGTGTGTGACAGGAGATAGTAGACAGTGAAGCGCTATGTATAAGTACAAGGGCCTAAGAAGAAGGCGCCCTAACAAAGAAAAGCTTTGATAAGCTGAAGAGATATTTATATGGAACCACGTCTTTGGTTTATGCCAATACAATAAAATATTAAGACATTGCAAATAAAACAATACAATAGATAACAAAATATGAAAACGATATATTTATTGCACAGATATAAACTTGATTGCTCCCTATTGTTATCTGCTACTGTCGAAAAAATATCTTTCTAATACAAGTTAATTATTACATACGAAGTTAAAAGAATATATTATGGAACAAATTTGTGAAAGTTATGTGTACATGCCCCACGAAACCCAAATTCCGTTATAAATTCCAAACAGAAATCATCTCTTCAGTTCTTACTGTGGTATGTGAACTTATTATAATTTTATTGTCGTTAGAGCGGCGTCTCCAGGTGAATGTTGAATGGCGATCAACATTCTCCTATGTTTCTCTAGCGGCGGCGTACTGTAGAAGCATGAAAAGTCAGAGCAGCCCACGCTTCCTTTCGCGCCTCAAGACCGTACTCCGTCAACACATCCCTGCCGGATGGCGTAGGCCGGAGCGCCGAACCGCCGCGCCGCTGCTTGTCACCCGTCAGCAAGCGATAGATAAGAGCTGTCGCACGCCTCTGGAGGTCAAGCGAAAAAGTTCCCATTGGTACCCACTGGGTTGAAATGCTCTGGGAAACCTCTTTCCCATTAGTCTTTAAAAGGTTAAAATGACTTCGAATGAATTTTTTCTAGAACTCAAAAAATTCTGTGAAATAGAGCTTTAAATTTCCCGTTTACAGTAACGCTTAAACGCAATTTTCTTAAAAACGGCTCCAAATGTTTCAATGAAAATTTCAATATGGGAGGCGGCAATAAGATGTTATAGTTCACGAAGTATTTATTGTACCCCCAGTCCTTTTTCTCTACTCATTATGCAATGTTTCACCCACACTCACGGCTTGCAATAATGTTCTGCCACACGAAAACTTCTCTGTAACAACTACTGTTGATTCGTAAAGAACAGAATGTATCCGGCGATATCTATCGGATTGTTATCATCATGCATCGAAATTCATGAAGGTAACAGTGGTCGTAACAGTCTGAAAAACAGAGATAAACTATTTCCTTTGGGAAACGGAGCTATGAGACAAAAATGTAATAGCAAGACTTGGAAATGTATAATGTATCAATATGACACATGGCGGTCCTTCTAGGTATAACTAAGTTTTTTACAATTCTATGAAAATCACAGGATTGAGCTTTACAGCACATGAAGTTCATGCACTAAAGAAAGCACTTACAAAAAAACAGTTTTCTAACTTTTAAAACTCAAGCACAACGTTGTAGTACATATCACAAATGTGACATTTTGACACACTCGGTCCTTCTAATGTTACGTTTCTGTGATATAAATCTGAAAACATACATAAATGTGAGAACAAGAAATAAAGAAATTAACACAAAACACCTTTAAATATTCATCAACACATTCCTTACCTAAAAAAAACTCCCAATCGGAAAAACCTAATGATTTTATAATTTATTATTAAATAAAATAATAATTGTAGAACTGCTTTCACGCAGACTGGATAATTGGTTGTTAAATAATGTAAGTCCCAGTACCACAGATTAGATATTAGTAGTGATGTAGTATCTATTCTGTGCCAGTACTGTCCTACTGGTGTGTGTGGGTGTGTTTGGAGGTAACGTGGATGAAAAAATTTGAATTGCATCGAAACTAAAATCAAGTATGAACGTTCCTTAACTTTGAGATAGTAGCGGCACGAACTGTTCACTAATTGACACGAGTTTCGCTTGATTTCTGTTATAGTGGCCCACCTTAGAATAAATATTGGGGAAAACTTCATGTTAAGGGATGAAGATCGAAGGCAAAACATTGTTTTGAGGAAATTAATTACTAATAACCTGCTAAAATGCTCAATCTTTTGATTTGCAATGGTGGGGCTGACCAACTTCATGACAAGCACCCCGTTTTGACTAGCGGCAAAAAATTGGTTTTGCAGTAATTAAATTAGTAATAAAACTAGCATATCTGTGCGAGAACTCTCGCATGCTAAAGCATACTCTTTCCCTATTCTTCCATTACCATATTAACCCTCAAACTGGCGTGGTGAAAATTCTAGGTCGTAAGTGGAGTTGTGGGGTCGAAAATAATACCACCAAATGTTGGATGAAAACTAAGCTCTTTATTATTTGTATACTTTTGAATTTGTATGAGTAGTGAATAATAAGGATAATAATGAAGAACTGGGTCAAAAATTCTCAGAAAATATTTCATAAAAATTCATTAAATTATTAAAAGAAAAATTGCTGCTGAGAATAATATAGTGTTATTTAATAATGAAATGAAAAATACTCAATGATAATACTTAATAATACTGATCACATTCATGCATCACATAAGAATAATTATACATTTGTTAACAAACTGATCATCTGGTTATTATAATTATTTAATTTAAAAGTTTCTAATCACCATATTCTTTGCAAATAACGCATCGACATGGCAGGCAAAACTGGGCGATTACAACTAACACACTCATACTAGTTTGTCTTTTTCTTCATTTGAACGAGTACACACATAAACGTCCCTTTCTTTTCGACTCTCGGAGGGCACTTTCCTTGTCTGGTAGAGATTTAGTCAAATCCGGGGAAATTGCCATCCAGAGTTCTTTTGGAAGACGGCTATTTGCTAGTCTTAAATTCGAAGCGTTCCAATAGGGCTATACTTCTTAAATGTTTGTTCTCGTACTATACAGTACATAACAGTGTACGGAATCTGTGAACCTGAAAAGGTCAACCGACATGGCGCAGGTAATATTGAAAGCGGCTGCAAGAACACACCTGGAGTCTTGTCTTTTAGGATACCATTTCCGTCTCCAGCTATTTAGGGCACAAAAATATTCCTCCCAGTTCGTGAAGTAGCCTGTGAGTCAACGACGACAAAAGTGAAAAGCTATACAGAAGGGATTAACAAAGAAAGGGTTTCCAAAGAAACGCCCAGCGGTGTACAGTTTGGACTGGTATCGAAAAAGACCCCACAACCCCACTTAAGAAGGAAAATTGTTAATGAAACGTGTTTATTTCTTTGTGTTCATAAATGAAAACTTCTAATATGCCTTTTACAGAGTATTAAACAAAAGTAAAAACAATGCAATTGATGTTCCAAACAAATTTATTTTTCTGCCGTTCTTACGTACCTCAAGAAAAGGATATTCCCAAGACAAAAATCATAAACATATTCTCACATTTGAGTAAAAAATACAGTTATTTAACCATTAGAAACAATTCAGTAGGGTTTAGACTTCACTTCGGTACATGGGAATGTTGCTCAAACGATGTTTGCATATTGAACATCTTAACGAAACGACACCTTTGGTTTAATATCAAACGGTGTAATATTTACAATACAAGTTTACAGCTGGTCATTGATATACAGACTTCTAGATACCACCCATCATTTAAACGTGCCTCTGGATTGTTAATGTAGCAGTTATCGAGCGACTTGCGCTATTTCTTTTATATAATTCTTAAATTTGGTTGATTTTTAAATTAATTCGCCCAGTTTTGTAGGCTTTTTGATTTTGTTGTTCATTTATTTCAAGCTATTTTACTTTAGCTAATTTTAAAAAGTTTGGTTCTCTGTGTTATGCCATAGCACAAGTTTTTTTCCTACTACTTCCGCGTACCGTGCGATAACACTGGAATATTAAACCCCCACAGTCTTCCTTACCGTTCTATTTTAAAAAAAGGTCCATCAAGCTGGCCCGCCCCCTGTAGCAGAATCAACCCAAACAAGTACCAGATTTTTAAATATTTTATTACTAATTTATTACCGCAAAAACTAATTTATGATTTAGGGCAAAACAAATTTTTCGGGCCAATTTGACTCTTTCGTGAAATTACAAGATTTTGCTCACGGTTCAATAAATATTGGGGGAAAAATATTTACATGATATTGGCACCTTGCTTAGAACTCTCCGTAAACAATCAATACAACATACATTTTCGTACATTTTAATTTGGCGAGGACGTCATTATATCGTTTTAAGAGGAAAAATAACACTCTAACCAATTTCCTTGCATAATTGTGTCGAACCATGGATTACAAAAGTGTTTACGAAGAAAAAACTTCAGCTGTTTAAACAGTACATACTTTCTCGCCTTTAGTAATGGCTGCGTCATACAATTCTACGGAATTTTCTCCTCCTTATTAACATATGTCATCTTTTTTGTAAAACTAATTACAAGTTATAGAACATTAGGTGTGAAAACTAATAATTTTCAAACAAATATGAACACAAATTTCGACAATTAATAGTGTATTTACACAGCTAATCCTAGTCCCAACAATGAGACAATTCACAGAAATTCACACGTACATACGTAATGCATACGAGGAGAAAAGTTGAAGAAAAAAGTGGTGCTGTTTTTCAGAAAAAAATTGTTTAAAAAATTCCAAATGACCTGTATATTTCAAGCAAATTATGCGAAAAATGCTCAAAAAAACCGTATATTACATTTCTGTCACAAAATCTGTCACTAAAGAACGTATTTCATTAAGTAGCCATATATGTTTTTAACAATAAAATAGCAGTAATAATAATATTTTTAAAGTGTATGATCTAAAAGTAAGAAACGAATTTAATTATTTAGGCGGATAAAAAAAATATTTCGGGAAATGAGAGTGAATTCCATACTTAGCCCGCAGCCTGCAGATTGGAAAGGAAATGCCGTGAACCGTGCCACTCTGGAGTGGGATTTTCCCGGGCCGAGGCAAGCTGTTTACCTGGGGTGAATTCTATGACCCTCCCCGCTAGCCGAAACGGAAGGAGCGGATCAGGCACCAAGTGCCTTTACAGCATTCATTCATACACTAATATTTCGTAAGAACGCTCCAATGGACCTGTAAGGATTGCTTCAGAAAAACGAAGACAGGAATATTCAATTGCTCAGCACATTACATAATTTAGAAAGTACAACAAGAAATTCGAAGTATAATTTTAAAAAATCGCTTTACAGAAATGAACTCAAAAGCTAATTGAAGACCATGTTGCACATGAAAACAAAATATCTGCGTTACACATATCAGATATTTTTATTTTCTCGCATTAATACGTACATAGTAAATACAAATTATTGTGATGGGGCAGCGTAAAATCGGCGATTTTTCAACACAAATACTCTTGTGGACCGTCCAGACCACGAGTTTAAAGAGAAAGGAACGCGCCTGCGTGTTTGGCGTCGAAAGAAAATTGTATTGACAAGAACAGTGAATTCCTGGTAAACTGTTTAAAAGTGAAATAAGCTTGCCAAATGAAGTATACATTCAGATAGATTTTGTAATACACTTTCCCTGTTTTAGTTTCACACAAATATGCTCCAGAAATGTACACAGTTCTTCTTGCTGTTGTAAATAAATATAATAAACTAATAATTCCAGATTAATAGAACAAATGTTTGTTGTTGTTACTATTACTATTATTATTAAAATTATTCTTCTAATTCACAAGACAGACGGACGGACGGACGGACGTATTGAAAAAAAAAAAAATACTTTTTCGGTATCAGGAAGGTCCAATACCTCTATTTCCGTTTAGATCTCGAAATGGATATTCCGGCAGCATCATTTTCTGTATTCTACGTATAAAACTCCGTATACACATATATACGTATTCAAGGAAGTAAAAACATATTAAGAATCCGCAATTCTCGATATCTCACTATAAGACATGTTAGAGAAGTAATTACTACATATTGTAATAGATTTGTCCACTTTTTTCCGAATCACAATACGAGTTTTGTGTCAAAAATTCCCGTTTTTTGTGGCGGAATTACATAACTTTCTTTATATTACGCATTTTAAATTGGATAGTTTACTTGGTAAGTTCTCTTTGGAAGTACGCACAGAAAATAATACTCGGTAGATGTATTAGATTTCCAATTACAGGATCTCCGTTTCATCATTGTACACGTCTTCTTCTTCTTTTATTAAGGTTAACACCTGTTTTCTTCATACAATACTTTACCGTCAGGATGATTCAGGAGATGTGGAAATCCAACGTACACAACGTAATGTTTGAAAATTAATAAACTTTTATTTAAATAAGAGTGTTTCTGCGGAAAATTCTACGTTTTCCGGCGCACGATTGCATAACTTTCTCTACTTACGATTGTACTTCGTAAGGAGAACAAAACAAAACCAACGAATGAATCCTTCATCGCATGCCAGAATCTTCGAGATATCTGGAAATTACAAAGTTTATATAATGTTTCCAACGGCAGTCTCGATTTGCAATTATTGGACATTTTAGACCAGTAACTGAACATCAAAGACCATAAATAATTTTAGTTATACCAAAACCATTGGCGAAGTATCTACGAGTATAATTCCATTTGCAAAGCTTTGGTAATACCTGCCTCAGGCAAAAATAGCCAAGACCCGCCGGGTATTTAACCCTCGGGCAGGCTTTGGAAAAACCAGCAAGACTGTTTAAAGCCGGAAGCTATAAGGAAGAGGGCGGGCTCACCGTCCCTCATGACTAATAAATTAGTAACCAAATAGTTAAAAATGATATTTTTGGGTGCAGATGACTGGTAAGAAAATTAGTTTTGGCGGTAATAATTAGTATAAAATAGTTAAAAATTATGGCACTAGTTTGGTTCGATTCTGCTATGGTGGGCGGGCCAGCTTGATATCAAGCTGGCCCGCCACCCCCTGTTTTGGGGTGAAGACGAGTGTAAAAAAATTAGTTGTGCGGTAATAAATTAGTAATAAAATAGTTAAAAATTATGGCACTAGTTTGGTTCGATTCTGCTATGGTGGGCGGGCCAGCTTGATATCAAGCTGGCCCGCCACCCCCTGTTTTGGGGTGAAGACGAGTGGTAAAAAAATTAGTTTTGCGGGTAATAAATTAGTAATAAAATAGTTAAAAATTATGGCACTAGTTTGGTTCGATTCTGCTATGGTGGGCGGCCAGCTTGATATCAAGCTGGCCCGCCACCCCCTGTTTTGGGTGAAGACGAGTGGTAAAAAAAATTAGTTTTGCGGTAATAAATTAGTAATAAAATAGTTAAAAATTATGGCACTAGTTTGGTTCGATTCTGCTATGGTGGGCGGGCCAGCTTGATATCAAGCTGGCCCGCCACCTGTTTTTTGGGTGAAAATGAGTGGTAAAAAAATCGGGTTTGCGGTAATAAATTAGTAATAAAATAGTTAGAAATTCTGGTACTAGTTTGGTTTGATTCTGCTATGGTGGGCGGGCCAGCTTGATGGACCTGCAGCACGCTACACGTGCGGCACCGGATCCGTCGACCACGAACCATTACTTCGCGGCGTGGTTGCGAACTAAAAAATAATTTACCCCGGTCGCGTATCGGCAACGAGTAAATCATGCGAAAGTACCGAAAGAGAGGTGGGGGCATGCAGGGAGGGAGGGGGGGGGGTAATTTTCGTTGATTAGGCTACACGCGCGAGGTCTTATCGCTGGGCGACAGGTCTGCCACAGGTTGTGCCACAGTCGCCGCCGTCACAGTTGCCAACTGCTGGTGGCCACCGATCCATGGTCTACTCTTCGTTCTTATTGATCATGACAATATTTAAAAGCCGGGCGGAAATATGATAATGTTATAACTAAGCTGCGGATTTTGCCTATTTGCCGATTTTTATCCTTTAATTAAAAACGAAGTATTGTAGGTTACTTATTCATTTTGAAGCATTAGGTGTATTAAAACACATACTACTAATACCTGAAAATGAATAAGTAACCTAAAATACTGCATTTAATTGAAGAATAAAAATCGGCAAATAGGCAAAAATCCGCAGCTTAGTTGTAACTTTAATGGGATAAAAGTCAATCTCTTATTCCATGACTGACATTTTATTAACGTGATTATTTGAACCTGAAATAATCAACTCTTAACAGGTATGAATGAACAGTGATGAACAGATCAAACCGAAGTGACAGTTTTTCTTGTGGCTATCAACGAATAGGCGTCAGGAGAAACAAAAAATTCACGAGGAAATAAACCTAAATCATCCTTCCAAAATCCCGCAAGGAATGACTAAAATTGAAAATCGTGATTAGGACAGTTTGCGTTTCCGTGAAACTTTCAGTTCTCTACGTCACAGTAGGCTCCTCTACCTCGATCACTTCCATCGTTTCCTGTATTCATCATCACCAGAAGTGGTGTCGCTTGGTACCGTGTAACCGCCACCGCCACTCCCTCGCAACGCCTTCAACAACACCATTCCCCGTCATATACTTACCACCATTATTTACGACAGAATCTTCGCAAACGAATTACCGCAATTGAAGGCAAAGTCATCATTATCATCAACACTACCATTGTTACCATCGCCACCAATAAATGATTACAGCAACCAGCAATCGATTACCAGATAACGATGGAAGTAAGGGCTTACCACTGCATCCTCCCACTTTGGACATCCCTGCTGCGATTCCGCTGCCGCTTCCGCTACCACACAACTTGGGTGAGCTGTGTGAGTGCGGGTTGGGACGGGGCATGGCGTGCGAAGGGGAATAGGGCAAGGGGACACACATTCCGGGATACCGGTGAGGATTACCTGTACAGATCACCCGTGGCGGTGGCAGCACCTGTACAGGTAAACCACACCGGCATACCGGAACGCATGTACCGAGCCTAAGGAGTAGGTTGGAATCCCAGACTGGAAATGCGGAGAGCGAAGTGGGGGTGGAGGAAGGCGGAAGAAGCTAAACGTCAGGAGGTGCCGATGTGGAGTGAGGGCGGTACCGGGGTGGAGGGAAGTGTGTGGAAGGTGGAGTGAGGCTCGTGCGTGGGCGGATGAGGCGGAGGGGCCAAGCCTGAATGGAGAGGGAAAAGAAGCAGCAAAGAGAGAGAGAGCGGAGAAGTTCGAGACATTGCAGCGACGAAGGCGTATAGCAGTGGTGTCAAGGTCAATGCCACGAGCGGAAGTCCGTGGAACGAGTGCCACGACGAAATCGCCCCTCCACGCAGTTCGTCACCCCGTCACCAGAGACAACGCCATCCCTATTGTAAATCGGCGGGGTTACTAATAGTTTCCTTTCCCTACGCTAGTTGCGCAGAGAAGGTCGTGGCATGGTACGGTGCTACGACGCGTGCGACTGCCACTAGTAGAAGACCTTGACACCACTGGCGTAAAGAGTGGTGCGGCGGAAGGGGTATTGCAGCGACGGAGAGGGAGAAGGAGGAGGGGAAGGAGGAGAGGGAAAGAAACGGAGTGGAGGTGGTGTGGGGACGTTATGGTAATAGAATAGAGTAGAGGCTTTGCGGGGTGCAATGGTACTAGTAGGGCAACAGAACTGAGGCTGTGCTGAAGTACAATTAAACTAGTAAGGCGACAGAACAGAGGTTGAGCTGGGGTGCAACGGAACTAGCAGGGCGACAGAATAGAGGCTGTGCGGGGGTGCAATGGTGCTAGTAGGGCGACACAATACAGGAGTAGCATGGAGAGCCGTGGCGGGGTGACTGTTAGCGGGGCTGGCGTGAAGCGTCGACGGAGCGGGGATGGTGCGGGAACGAAGGGAGGAGAGGGTCGGAATGGGATGGGGGCTGAGCGAGGCGGGCGAGTCGTTGCGCGACCGGATATTTGTTTAAAAAGTCGAAAATATTGGATCGCGTGCGGACACGGCGATGGCGGGCGAGCCGCCACGCGCACGACAGCGTAACGTTGCACGCGGAGCCAGTGGCGCCCCTGGCGGACGAACTCAAAATTGTCCGGCGAAAAAACCTCTGGGGAAATGTAAATAACTAATAGGCTATTGTACGGAGCAAGATTTAGCAAAAATAGATCGAGATGATGTGAAATGTTTCGAATTCTTCGTTTAATATGTGAAGGTTTTTTCTAATTGTAGGTCAATTAATAAATCAAAACACATTACTGACAAGCTTTGCGTTGACGTTGGGACTAAATACAGCGCCGTTTTCAGATATTCAACTTAATAGTAATACTAATAACAGTAGTAATAATTAATATAAAAAGAATACATGTAGTTAATAAAACACAAGTACACTTTAGTTATTTCATATTACTGCATTCACTTCTTCACTTTGAACTTATTTTGAACCCACGAACTCCGTATCACTATCTCATACGCTTACCGTGAGCCATTGATTTTTGAGGCGATATTGCGTCACAACTTTTAAACAGACATTTCATTGCGAATATTGGCGGCGTCAGTTTTTCTCATGAAACGATGAATGTTCCGTTTGCTCAGAACTTTTAATATCGTCCCGAAACTCACTCTTTCTAAGGCACCTTTCTAACACGTTTTCCCCCTACGTACGTCTGAAAGCTGAAAGCACGCAATAACCAATTTCTTCCACTTTGCACCTCGAAGCACGTGATATACCAGTATTCTCCCCTCACCCCACCACTCTACATCGCGCTCCACTCCACGTGAACCGCTCTGCAAATCGCTCGATATATAGGTGCATTCCCGTTGCATTGCGGCAATTTACAGAAAGTTCGATTCTGAGTGCGCGGCGACAGATCACAGGTTTTCTGTATGCAAAGAGCGTAGAAGTGCATGAAACATAAAAGCTTTGTAGATAGTGGCAATTTGTCAAATATTACCAGCTAACAGTCGTTGGGCACTCCATTCAAAGTACGCTGATACATTAGGAAGACATGGAATAGGGAGTAAGAGTGGAAACAACTCAAAAGCCATACGGAGAGCTCCAACGCCACATATCAATGGGTTCCATTGCGCTATTTTCTGAAAATTATACGCGAAAAAAGCAGAAATCCGTTGTGTGTTGTCATGTTTCGCGAGAAAGTTTTTGATAACAAATGCGCTCCCGATAATGATTCACACACATTGGGAATTGAAAAAGAAAACACAACGGCATACGCTGTCACGTGTCTGTGTACCATTAGAAAATTCGTTACTTTGAATTTTTTGAAGTCTAATGCAAATATTTGATATCGATCGCGCATGATTTTGTTCGATAAAGGTCTTTTCTATAGCAGAGCTTTCACGACGATGAAAACACTCCAGGTAGAAAAAACGTGGTTTAGGCGCAAGGTGTCAAGCCGGTCTATCACACCAAAGCAACGCCATATTTTTTCACGTTGGCAAGATACAATTTACAAGATAAACGAATTCTATTCAGAAAAAACTGAGCTGAAAATATTTTTCAACATGCGTTAGCCGTTCAGGAACATGATGAAATAGGACGAATAGGTAGAAATGTGAAGAACCTGTACTTCACGAAACAGTGATATTTATACAAGCATGTGTGTGAATTAGCAAAATGAAAAATGTTGATATTAAAATATTTAATGTAATAGCCAGTTATAATTATAATATGAGAAGATCTCACATTACTTTATTCCGGACGTCTCGTTCTTCGGAAGTGCAGTTATTAATAATAACATCGACAGCTATAAATCAATCGCTGATGCAAAAGAAACACAAAGCTTCTTATCGTTACGAGATCGTCAATATTTTCGGATAACCATTACTGGGAAGAAAATAGCAACAACATTATCAGTGAAATATGAGGAGGGGCAAAAGAACACCGTATAGAACGAAAAATAAATCCATTTGTGTAGAATAGTCAAATGCAAATCAGAGGATTTAATACGAGTAGGCAAGTGAAACTACTATATGACTTTGAGATTCGGTTGCAGATGTACGACAGCGACCAAATGGACAAAATCGTACGGGCAAGAGTGCATCACTAGAACTTGTAGAACTGGATGTCGTATAGCGATGAACGGAAAAGTGAAAAGCCCAGGAACATATGAGAGTCAACTGGCAGCCAGATTCAAAGGAAGATGATCGTGTCTGTAGGATGTGAAAAGAAGAATATGATGGAGCATGCGTGGCACAAGCAGCTGGAAAGGGAACAGGGGAGGTGGGATAGAGTGGGCAAAAGAGGTAAGAAAACCAAATGCCAGCCATGTTCAATGGAATATCGACGTGCCTGTTGGAATACGAGAAAAAGGGAGGGAATGACAGAACAGGCACGGAAGAAGCAAGAAAGTGAACCGGAGATATGGCGTAGAGAAGGCAAAGAGAAATGGAAACCTTAAACCTGTAGGACGTTACAGGAAAAAATACTTTCTGTCGCTTCATGCCCGTACTTTCTTCTTTTTCTTCTACTTCATTAATTTTTTTAAAAGTACATCAACTCATGTAGTAAGTAGCAAGTAAACATCAACACGTTAATGTCTACGTGTGTCTCATTAACACATTTTAATCACAGAATCTCATTCCGTCGCTCACCCATCCCATTTCCCCACTCAACCACACTCACTCACTCTCTCTCATTTGCAGACGTACCCACTCTCAACCACTGAGTCACCCTCGCACATCCATTCTCTCATACGCTTACTAACTCTCCCCCTACTCTCTCTCTCTCTCTCTCTCTCTCTCTCTCACACACACACACACACACACACTTCGCATCGTCCAAGCCACACATTCCTGTCCTTGCGGGGCCTCTCGCATTCTCGCTCTGCCTTCTGCGTTCGACGAGCATGCGCGGCGGGTGACGTTTTTCCGGTCCCCGCCATCGGGCATTCAGGGCTCGCGGGAAAGAGGCGGGGCCCTGGGCGCGCAGCTAGGCAATCGCGCGCGGGGGCGGGGGCGGGGCGGGGCGGCGCCCCCGCCATATGTAAATACTTGATTTATAGCGAGCGCGCTGCCCGGGGACGCCATAGAGGCGCATTGACAAATGTATTAGGCGGGCGAGCGCGGCGCCTATGCCGGCCGCCCTAATATTTTCTAAACATGATAAAACGCTGCCTGCGCCCGGGGAAGAACCGACAATGGATACGCGGAACGCTATTGGAAAGCGGAAAAGGCATCGGGAGAGGGGGGTGAAACGGCCACGCTAAGGGAAGAGGGGGAGCCGGCCCGGGGAAGGGTTGAGGGGGTAGGGGTGATGGAGGGGTATGAGGAGTTGGAGAGGTCGGAGAGAGGGTTGAAACTGCCACGCTAAAGGAGGAGGGGTGAGTTGGCCCGGGGAAGGGTTAAGGGGTTGAGGGGGTATGGGCGATGGAGGGGTACGAGTTGGAGAGGTCGGAGAGAGGGTTGAAACGACCACGGTAAGGGAAGAGGGGTGAGAAGGGAAGAGTGAGCCGGCCCGGAGAAGGGTTGAGGGGGTATGGACGATGGCGGGGTACGAGGAGCTGAGAAGTATGAGGAGTTAGGTCGGAGAGAGGTTGAGCAGAACTGGCAGCGAGTGAAACACCGAATGAAAAATTGGTGAGAATGTTAAGCACAGTTACCAAGAAGCTTGATGCTCCTTCATGTTTCGTACACGAATACATTTACTAAAAAGCCAAGGCGAGGAACACCGATTAATCAAAATCTACGTAAATGAAATGCATCATACTTCAATTTCCTTACATCCATAAATCCAACAATTCACAACGAACATTCTGAATATTGGAAGCAATTGCTGTGGACACTGGAGGGCAAATGTCAATAAAGGAGATAAACAGAAATACATTGTATAAACTCTTAAATATTTCCTGAAATCCATTTCCGTTTGTAAATAAAAGAATAATTAAATACATAAAAGTTTTGAATTTTAGACCCACAACGTGCACACTGGAGGGACACGCGACAATAAAATATATAAACAGAAATAATGGTGTGAACTTTGCCAAGGAAAAAAAATAAACGAATATTTCATACGCTTTGTGCTCGCCAAGATTGTACATCAAGGGAAGCAGACTTGGCCAGCGTTGCCACCCGCACCGCAGCCAACCTGCATTGTGCCTCCCTCGCCTTGCCGCCCATTCATATATTTACACGACTCCTCCATTAAATATACATCACCCGCCGCGTAGTATAAAGTTTAATGAAAGGAGCCGCCATGCCGCCGACACCACAATCCGCACCCTCTGGCACAAACATTTCCACCTACCCCACCGACACCTCGACCCCCGCACCGGCTGAGCTCAACTCAGATCCAGCGTTGCCACTGACTCTGCAATGACGCAGACTGGTGGGTCCTAGGGTTCGTGTCCCGACGGTGATTCGATGCCAGCTATACTGCGATTTTCTTAACTCTGCGTCTGACAGGGATCAGCTGTTTCACTGCCTTCCAATCGGGAGCTTGTATGCCGCCACAGTGACGTCACTATGGTGACGTTGATGCTCCCGATTGGATGAAACAGTCGACAGCTGATTCCTGTCAGACCACAGGGTTAAGAAAATCGCAGTACATATAGCTGGGCAGATTTTAGCTGCAGTCTGGGGGAGATTTGTAGAGGCCGACTGCTCTGATCGGTAGTTTTCCTCTCCTCTCCACTTACACACGTCCTAAACTACCATACATGACAGGAGATCATTCGCGAGTTTAGAACTTGTGTCGAAACAATCATCCATCGTCATCGACTCAGCTCGCAGAATGCACAGATCAACGCAACTGGTGGTGGTACTAGCGCATGCGCGGCTACATCGCAGTTAGTGAAATCGCCACCCGACACCGCTATCTTCGCCATAGCTAGACCATGGCTTGACACACGTAGGAGCAGAGAGAATCTGTGCTAAGGTCGCGCAGAGCCGAACAGCATGAGAGGGACACCTAACGCGGGTTAACATGTGAGTAAGGAGTTGGGGGGGGGGAGCGGGCGGAGGGAGGATGACTAAAAGGATAGAGGGCGAAATAAGAGCGTGAGGAATGAGGTAGGCTGGTCGGTGGAGGGAAAGTGGGGCAATAGGTGGGGACAGCACAGGGAGGCGAGTGGAAAATGGACGATGGTGCTGGCGGTGGTACCGGAGGTCGGCGAGCGGGCGAGAGGAAGATCGGGAATGGAAGGAGGTCCTCTTGAGAATGGGCAGAGGAACGGCGGAGAACGGGTACAAGGCGGGCGACGGACGGGAAGATGGCCCGCGAGTGAAGGACTGGCTGACGACCGGCGGAGCGGGGGGCTGAAGTCGGGCTTAGGTCTGGCGGGAGCGCTCGCGCACCAGCCAGCGCCTCGCCTGTTTTCCAGCTTTTCTCATTTTAAACTACTGTTCGCGAGTTCATGCCTCATAGTCATATCTCTGCCCGCCCCCGCTTTCTTCCACTCCCTCCCCTCCCGCCCCACCCGCCCGCGCGCGCTCTCACGGGCAGACTTCCGCCCGACGGAAGGCGCTCCCCGCCCCGCCCCCCCTCCTTGCCCCACCCGGCGTCTGGCGGCGGGCCTCCGGTTCATTCCGCTCGTGTCATTTTTCCTGGCGGCGTCTCCCCGCCTCGCCTTTCCTTTCCCGTTAAGCTCCCCTCGCCCGGTCTTATTTAGTCCGCCGCCGCCGGCGCCGCTGGCGCCCGCCCCCACATTATTTCACGCGATTCATTCCCCGGGAGCGCCGGTAGATCGTCATTTGTCGGCGGCGTGGCGCGGCTTGTTGCGCGGCGGCGTGTGCCCCGCCTCCTTCCCCCCCCCCACTCCGCCGAAGGAGTGGCTCGGCTCTCACCCCACCCCCGCCCGCAGCTAATCCCCTCGCAGAAGGACGGTGTGGGGGGACGGGGGCTGGAAGGTCGCGTTCCGCGAGATGACGAGCTTCGCGGTGGTTCCCGTCGGGAAGAAAGGCGCGAGCGCTGCGAGCGGAAACGGAAGGAACGAGGAGGTGGGGGTGGGGGGGGTGAGGGAAGAAATGTACGACACGGGAAACGCGCGATGTTTAGGAGACAAGGCCGGAAAAATGGATGAGACGGATGATAAAAGAGTAGGCTCCAAGGACGGAGCCGGCACCAAACCCGAGTTCGCGGGTTCAAAACGGACCGGAAGGCGGCGTTCTGGGCTTTCAAAGAGCGCCATGGCGCGCTTGTGACAAGTGGAGGGACCTAGGCGAAATGGCCGGAATAATTTAATCCCAAAACCATTCCTGCCCCACGTTCAGTAAGGGCATTGGCGGATCCGGGGGGGGGGGGCATGGCTCCCATACCCCCCCCCCAAACGGCCTAGGGTTTTCGTTTGTTACCTTCTTCTAGATGACACAATTGATTTAAATATTTATTTATATTAAAATCACGTAATTATTTAAACAATAATATTGAATATTAACAAAATATCTACCCTCCTCCGAAATGATCGGCTGGATCCGCCCCTGACTAAGGGACTCAAGTAAATGATAAATAAAACCGACACCGTCGTGCCGGTCCCTGGCGGTAAAGACGGGAGTGGCTGCAAATCTGTCTGCAACACAGGAAACACGTGGGCTGTGACGTTTTCCTCGTTTCCTGCAAGTGGATGAACGATTTCATGTGGGAAGTGTTGAATTGTTTGTGTTGAAAACAGATGTCAGAGACTGATAAAATTCCAGTCTACAGTAGATCCTAGGATTTTTTTAAACTGATGCTGACAGGGTTTCTTCGACCACGAACAATTTCATCCCGTGCTCGAGTATGACTGGGATACAGATTTGACTCTGAATACAATTTTATTGTTTATTTGTCATATAGCCATTTTGCATATTTGTCATATTGTCTATCATCATGTCTATTGGCAGCCTTATTTTGAGCCCGAATAAATTCTTTTATTGAAAATAAACCCCTTCTGTCCATCTATTTTGTGATAAATAAACGCCTGAACTTCCGAGCTCTAGCTGAAAAGAACGTTCCATAAATAATAGCCAAGGCCGGCGACAGGAGGCCTTGTCCAGGCATCAGCAGCGCTCCCAAGCGGATGCAACGGCGCGCCTGCCAGCGACAAGCGCGCTCTCTGCGGTGACGAGGCGGGAAGCGGGAGCAAAGCGCGGCTTGAACTTGTGCCACGAGGAGAGCTTATGCAGTCGGTGGCCATTAGAAATTAAAAATTTAAAAAAAAAATACCCCCCTTCCATTATCGCAGTTGAAGAACAAAATCCTAGTGAAAAGCGCTCGAAACACTTCAAACGCTTCAGGTGATACGGTTGCTTATAACGCACAAGCAATCAAGATTCGCAGTTCAAAACCTCTCAATCTCTACAGTCTGGACTGGAGGCTGCATTGATCGATAGTTTTCCGAGTTTCTCTGATCAGAACCGTAACAAACGGGCCAAGGGCCCCGCGTGAGATCACTCCTTTCTCCTCCTTGTCCTATCCTCACCCCTTACTTTCATACACTACACTTTCGGACATGTCGGTAGTGTAGAGACCTTGTCCAGGCTGGAGTGGTGCCCCGCTGGTGGGAGTCACCTGGTTGGGGAAAACCCTGCAAGCCGACGGGTAGACCGGCGCCGCATCTTATCTTCCAGTGTGGGAAGATTACAGCCAACTCCAACTATACAAACACGTACTACACTTACGGGACTAACGGCCTTAGCAGTTGACGCACCCGGAATGACCAATTAATCTATCAATCTCCGGTCCTCTAAAACGGCCGCGCACGGTCCCTTTTCAGCCCGCGTCGGCCCCGCACAACCGACGTTCGCGGCGCGGAGCGGATTGGCGCTGGAGCAGCCACCGTCTGCGCCAGAGGCCCCGAGCTGACGCGCCTGCAGGCTCTGCAGACCTCCCGAATCCCGCCCCGCTGCCACCCTTATTTGCGGCGCCGGTAACGAGGGCGCCTCTTGACACTTTTTAATATTAACCTCGAGCCGCCGCCGCCGCCACTGAGCCCTCCGCGTCACGTGCCATTCTCTCCGCGAGGACAGACAGCCGCGCCCCGGCCCCGCGACCCCATTTTTCATCCCCGGCCCCGCCCCCCGCCCCACTCCGCCCTCCCTCGCGGCCTCCTGTCGGTTCTCGCGCCTCGCCCCCCCCCCCCATGAATCCTTTCGCCGTTCGCTCCGCCATCCCCATGACCTCGCCTCGCAATCCCCGCGTTCTCCACCCGCCATCTTCGCTTGCTCCGCCCTGCCATCTTCGCGTCGTCCGACCCATCATCTTCGGGTCCTCCGCCCCGCCATCTTCGGGTCCTCCGCCCCGCCATCTTCGGGTCCTCCGCCCCGCCATCTTCGCGTCCTCCGACCCATCATCTTTGCGTCCTCCGCCCCGCCATCTTCGGGTCCTCCGCCCCGCCATCTTCGGGTCCTCCGCCTCGCCATCTTTACGTCCGCCTCCCCGCCATCTTCGCGCCCTCCGCCCCGCCATCTTCGCGACTTCCGCCCCGCCATCTTCGCATCCTCTGCCCCGCCTTCTCCGCGACCTCCGCCTCCCCTTCTCCACGTCATCGCTCAGGTTTTCTACCCCGGTATGCCCATGTCCTCGTCTAGGTCTCTGTGTCTTCACCTCTGGACCCCCGCGTTATCGCTCAACTCCTGTCCTTCACCTGGACAACTCTTCTTCCACACTCAAGTTCCCCGTTCCGTCACCCCTTCGCCCGCGTTTGAGCCTTGTCCAATCATCCTCGTGTCCTCGTTTAGGTCTTCGCCCCTTGCTTCGCCCGCCCGGCGTCCTCGTTCCGGTCCTCGCCACCAGGGCCTTCCTCGTCTCCGAATTTCACATCGTCAGCATGGAAATCGCCACGACGCTCCTCCGCCCGAGGCCAACGATCGCTCAACTGAACACGGTGGCGGCCGAACGCGAGAGAGGTGTTGAGATGAACTACAGCGGCTGAATGATACGACGCGCAAATTAATTTAGGAGCTACGATGCGACGAAAATAATCTGTGGTTTCATTACATGCAAGATGCGATAAGATACATCAGAGTTTTTAACCGAGAGATACGGTTTCCTTAGGAATCTTTTTTTTTCTCTTCATTTCAGTCACAGTAGAAATTCGAGCGTAATTAATACCACAAAAACACTCACATGACACCAGTCGGCAAAGTTAAGCCGACGGGGGAAAAATTCAGTTTACAAATAACTAAAAGAGTTGTTTGGCTAATATCGAAATACTACAACGTTAAAACATTCAGGAGCTCATACAGAGCATAATTGAGAGCACTGAAATGTTTAATGGAAAATTAATTTTTTAGTAGTGAAAGCAGAAAAAATCATTGATTCATATAAAACAATGTAAATTATCGCCAGTATAGAAACAATCTTTTAAACCTCACGTACAAATCCTTACCGAATCGAGAGGAGAAAGGAATTGGGGTGGGCTTGAGTGCTCCCAGGGAGATCGCCCACTATTCAGAATCTATTTAACGGAGAGAATCCCTCAAACACTCACCAGTGTAATTACCTTTTTCCTGCTTTTGTCTCCGCCAAGAAAATCCGTTTACTAGGCTCGAAATATTTCAACGAATTCTAAGAATTCTACAATGCTTCTTCGTCTAAATGATGATAATCAAAGACGAACCAATTACAGGCGGAACGAAGCATTCACGGACATTATACTAAATTATTAATTAATAACTCTGAAAGTGTTCATAATTTGGAGACATATTGTATAATTTTATCAAACATTTCATGTTCCGTAGAAATACACGAAGTGTTACAACTGAGTACATAATGCGAGCTGCACATGTCTTAACGTGGGATTGAATTATCGTTGCGATTAGCCATCTATCCTTAATTACAGTTGCATTACAGAAATACATTATCACTCTCTCTTATTAAAACGAATAATATCGAATTTCTGTGGTTACATCGTTCACACTATTCATATTAACGAAGATTTTCTTATCAACTTCAATGTACCGGCAATCCTCACGGCCTTAACAGTTTTTGTTTACATATGGTTCGGAAGTAAACCTTGGAAACGTTTCTACAATGCACTACTGAGTGTTTAGATTTGTAAGTAAATGCGTTTATTTATCGTTTAAATAAAACTATTAATATAGATGTGTAGAAATCACAGGCTTACGATTCCCAGAATAGAAACAACACGAATTACCGTAACGAACGTGTATTAATCAAAGATACAAAAAGCACACCTATTCAACACAATACATCAGACTCTAATGATAAATTGTTTTCTATGGTTTCTATGGCAACCATACTTCTGCCTCTTCCACCACGCGGCGCCGTCGTAGCCCAACACCGCGCTAGTCAAACATCAGATAGTCAAGTCAGAAGCCTCGACGCCATTATTCACTCCCGAATGGCTCATTCAATTTTTCGAAGACTTGTTCAAGAACAGGCGACGGCGGCGCCAAGAGCCAACGGCCGTGGCCGTGGCCACGACGTCCGGCCAGGGCACCGCAGGTGTTTATGTCCTCACTGCTCATTAATATAACCTTGTTAAGGGCCGGATTACTTGGCAGTTCATCCACTTAATCTGCACCTCCACTCTAGCAGCCGACGGTTGGTAAATATGTAAAGAGGATGGAGGAAGAGGCGGGCGGGGACGGGGATGGCAGGTCGAAGTGGATGCGGCGGCGAGGGCGGGGGCGGGGGCGAGGGCGATAATGGTCCTCGTCGACCCTTTAGGGCCAAAGCTGAACAGCAACGTCACTCCGCCTCTTAGACTCATGGTATTACACTGTTCTCTAGAACAGTCTGTAACGGAGGGACGAGCATCAGACTGACTGTTCAATATATTCATCCAAAAGATATTTTCTGATAATAGAGCAACTGAATATGGAAGTTTTGTATTTCGATTTATTTGAAATGTTTTGAAAACAAGATATGCACGTACAGACCCCATTAACGATTCGTTTTTTAAGCGTATTGTTCCTTTACAAAAGCTTTTTTTTTAATTTATTTCTCTTGTTCGATAGGATTTGTCCTTCGAGGCGGTTAATTATACAATACATAGTTGTGCTTAGAAAAACTTACATAACTACGTAGAAAGCAAATTCCGCAGAGCAGGAGTCGTTCGGCTGACTCCTAAAGCAAGGAACCGCAAGCGAATCACTGATAATAATTTATGGCTCATTATACACTCTTTAAAGATTGAAACGGGCAAATGACTTAAGATAAACCAAATTTTTTTTCAAATATCATGAACAATTTTAGCAAGAAAATGTGGTTTACATATACGCACACGTAATTCTCACAATACATCTCTAGATTAAAATCATTGAAGTTTGATAACATTTCTAGTCGTGCCGTTTTATACCAAGCAAAGAGATACTCCATTCCCATTCATTCTTCATGGTTGGTGGTAAATTTTTTTTTAAAAAATGCGAAAAATCTGCTAATTACTTTTAAATATTCAGAATAAATTTTACAGATTGGATACGATGAAAACGGTAAGTTAGACCTTCCTCGTTAACTTCATCTTTAACACACACCGTATATTTTTTTTTAATCGCGCGTACGTATGCAGAGCTATCCGGATAATCCCGGTAATCTGGGCGTAATTGCGTCCATAGAGCACAGGCGGGCCGGGCGTAATGCCGGCCTCGAGAGGGGAGGGGGGAGGCGCTGTCGCACAGAGGCCATTGGAGCCCCGTCCTCAAAGACGGTCGGCGCGCGCCCTCAAAGTGAGAGAGATTACAAGATGCGCGGCGCGCAACCCGGCCACCCCCCACCCCCGCGCCAGCGCCAAGGGAACGGGTTCCTGCGGTCATCCCACCTTCACAGAGTTACACGGTCCCCTCCGTCCCGCCAGAGTGGCCATAAATGCAGGGTGTCGCGAGAAGGTTTTTGTGCGAGAAAATGTACTGCGTTTTAAGGAATGAAATTCAGCAAATACCTTAATGTTAATCTCTGCATCGAGAAAGATAAGACAAGATGAAGAACCTACGAAATCTATATGAAGACCTCGGGGCAAAAACATGCTATACTATAAAACGTAAGTTTTGAGAAAACGGAGAGTAAATGTCTAGACATTGCATTCTACGCATTGGGATAAATAACATATATTTATGAATTACACTACCGCCTTGAGGCGAATCTTTAAAATAAAATCGATTTGTGGATGGAAAGGTACACTTCCATCGATTAACTAATTCGTAATTTCATCAAAGCAGCTGACCGACGGCATGTTCCCAAAGACAGTAGCTGAACTCGACCCAGCTAAAATGGCTATAGATAAATATTATTTCTGCACGTAGGTTTATACAAACTGGTGGCAGAGCACTACAATTAACTTATTTCAATTAGGAATATTAATACAGTATAATTTTAAATTATTTTAAAGTAATAATAATATAACAGTGATAACAAGTTAGTGAAAAAACAGTGAAACGATGTGTAGAAGCTCTGAAGCTAGTGTCGAAAATCCGCTACTGTCAGGACTCGAACCCTAGGACCTCCAGGCTATCGACGCTGCAGCGGTGACAGCAACGTTGCCCAAGAGCCATCCTCTCCGCGGGGCAAAGGCGCCCGCGCGGCGGGCGAGAAGGGCCGCGGCGGGCGAGGCAGATAGCCATCGAGACGCAGCGCGCCTCCGCTCGTATCGAACGGCTGAGAATAGCAATTGCGCGCGTAATTAAAACAATTAGCGCGGGGCGCGCGGGAAGAGCCGCCCGCGCCATTAGAGGCCTTTAAATAAACGGGTGCGGTCAGGCGCCCCGACCGCCCGCGCCGGCCCTCATTAGGCCCTGCGGGGGGCCCGCTGGCGACCGCCCCGCAATCACGACCGCCTCGCGTCTCTTTAACCCTCGCTCGCTGCACCGTGTGGTGGGCCTGGGCACATTTCGCAAGGCTGTGTCCAACGCGATACGCGATCAATTTGGAATGTATTGCCGGCGCTCTTATACTGCGATTTTTACAACTCTGCCCCTCAAGCCCCTATGGCCGCGATGGAATATCACACGGTATTCCCCGACGTTGTCGGTCCTGCCGCTAGATGTCGCATGATCACAAGGACTTCTTGATGCGGTTGCTTGAAAAATACGTTTGCTTTTGAGGGGCCATGCAAACCAAGTGACTCAGTGCCATCGCCTCAGTCGACGCCGCAAGCACCAGTGATGACAGCTAAATGTGACGCCAATGAGACTCCTCCGGCACCCAGGCCAAAAATGGGACAGGTCACTAGAGATCGTTCCGCTCTGACGCAGTGCAGAGCTTGGGACTACATATGCAGTGCAGAGCTTGGGACACTCGGAACAAAAATTTTATTCGTCAGCGATCCAACGCTTTTGAATGTCGTTTAAAAGATGATTTTGTTATGAGTAATCTTCACATTCTTGTTAATGGGATATTCCCCCTCTGTAAGATAATTTCAATTACATTATATTTTAATATAAATATGAAATAACGCAAAAGTATGTAGAAGACGTGGTTACAAATGTGCAAATTTATTTAACTAGCCACCTGATAACACACTGAAAGAATACTCTTTGGAACAACTCTTGTGAAACCGTTCGGATTAGGTTCTCCAACTCTGGGGCACGTAGAGGACGTAGTCCGGAAGACCATTCGACAAAGACGAGTTGCGAACACATTTTTGAATTTATTATTTAATTTTAACTCTTAATAGATTTTTTGTGTAGTAAACCCAAGGAAGGAATACACAGCAGCCAATGGCTTAAAGTTACTTTTTATTTAGAACTTGCATAGCAGAATTTTTTAACATATGAAATTATGTTTTAAATTTTAAATCATCGGCGACGCCACATTCGGCTAGTTACATCGTGTTATGGCACTCTGCGCAAAAACGCCGTTGGTGCGTCTCCTTCTTCGACAGCCGCAGCGATGGCGCAGTCTCGCAGCGCCGCCGCCCCCGCCTCCCCGCCAACGTAGCCACGACTATCAACAATCTCGCGCGCTGATAAACGCATTATCTAAAGACGGAGTCGGCGGCGGTGGAGAGGCGAGAGGCCCACCGCCGCCGCCGCCGCCGCCGCCACCGCCGCCGCCGCCGCCGGGCGTCTGGGGAAATTACGAATTTTCTCCTCTCGTCTCTCTCGCTTGCTAGCTGGCTGGCTCTCGGAATGCCAGGTACAGTCCCTGCCCGTACGCATCCGCAATTGGGGTACAGGCCGAGCACCAAGAATAGGGTTACCAGGCGACCTGTTTTCACCGGACCTCTTTCTTAAGACGAACAAAACGTTCCGGTGTATTTGGAAGAAAATTACAAAATGTTCCCTTTACCTTTTGCCTCAAAGGAAAGAGAAAGTACTTTTAAATCGGTTGTCGCCCCCTTTGTCGTGGAAGTGAGATACTTCTTGAGAAACGGTAATATAGCGCGCTGACAATATCAATATGTGTCCGTACATTAAACTGTGAGCTTGTCCTTACAGTTCTAGTGTTTTGGAAGCAGAATTCAAAGGCAGATACGTGACGATACCATACATTCCTTTTCCCTAGTTGTGATTTAGTGCTATTTGCTAACCTTAACGATACATCATGTATTTCTTCAGTACAAAAAGTCCGTTGGTGCGTTTCTGTACAGAGCTCTTTTGTACGACTCCGCGCCTTTGGTAACCCAAAACTAAACGCCACTTCTTCCATAGATCCTTTTCTTTACCAAACAAAAACCACAAAGGGCGTCCAGAAAGGAGGCAAAAGAGATTGCTAATGTTTATATACAAAAGCTCTGAATGTCTTCAGCTTGCTACATTTTCACAGGATGTCCTAGCCTCATTTTAAACTTATTTCAACATTTGGAACTACTTAATGAGCTGAGTGACGATGTGAAAATATCACAATATTATATCGACAGGCAGGTAATTGTATACTAAGAGATATAGAAGAAAAAGTCAAGCGTAAATTGAATTTATTCTTAATTTCTAAAATCTCCGAACAATTTATTCACCGTACACTGCGTAATCCAGCACACCAATTAGACCAGATTTTCGGCCTCAAGCGATTTAATTTCCATGAAATTATTAGAAATTTTTTTTTTCATTACACTTTAGCTACGTCCATTTGACTTAGGAGAGGGCAGCGAAATCCAAAAACAAGGACACGAACATTACATAAAATTTGGGGTAAAGAAAAACCTTACTTAAGAAGTGGGATTACTCTAAAACGTGAGCATGAATATTTAATAACATTTAAGTCTACAACTTTCGAATGGCTTTTTCGTACAGACCTAGCAGACGCTGACCACTTTCTAAAAGGGTCATAAGCCGAAAGTCTCCGCTGAAGCCATTACAACCGCAAGAGCTGGTGCGACAAATCCTTTCGACGCACAAAACAGGCTTTCATGATTTCGCTCCGCACTGCAAATCCTTGAAAAACCTCGTAAGCCACGCAGAAAATCGCATAAGCCGCATCGAAAACCTTGTAAACCACATGAAAAGCCTCATAAGCCACAAGAAATGTTGATGTTTAAAGTAACAGCTTCGAACGAACTGTACAATTAGATTGAAATAACGAAGTTTTGACGTTATAAAAATTAACACAGTTTCCGATTAAGGTGTATAAAAAACGATGTTAACATGTTCGAAATACTCTCAGTTGTAGAAGAACGTGATTCGTGAACGTGAAAGTTATATTTTCACAAATACCCTAAATTAATTCAAAACGCCCTCTTGTGCCTGTTTTGCAACATGAAATGAACACACATTATTGTAGAGTAACATACCAAAGGAAAGGCGAAAATCTAGAAAAAAATAATAGTAATAAGCTTGAGAAACATATTAAAAGAAAACTGGTTGAATGAAAATTAAACTTTACTATAATGAAAATTGAGCAGCATCAGCGAATTAATAATTTTTAATTTTAGCATTGCCCTCCAACTTTATTATAAATTATTATTAATCTAAATTTTATTCCATTTTCTGTCAATAATAGTAATGTATGGTAAAACAGAGTAAAATGAGACCTTGATCTCCTGTGTGTTAATATTATTCATAGTCTGAGCATGAAGTTCATTTTCTTGCCTCTGAAAACAAATGGAAACAAAGAAGTGTCCCTTTAATGCTTATCACAGGCTTTCTAATTGTTTACTTTCAAATGTTTGCAATGCTGAGGAAATTTTGTTGGCAGATGTTAAACTACACTCATTCACCAGAACATCTAATTCATTACAAATAATAGTAACTGAAAATAAAAATTTAGGTCATTTTTCAGATTTTAATCACCAAGCAAGTAAAGAAAAATAATAAATCTTGCAGCAAGGTACAATTATAAATACATTACAAAATACACTTATAAATTCTGTAAGCATCAAAAACACAAGAGAAAAATTAAAACAGCAACACCAGTATGTTAAAAGGTAGCTATCAGTTGTTCACTAAAATTGTCTCAGACGAGTTGATATAACGGTTGATCTACTTACTCCTTAATGTCATTTGAAGGACAAATTTTGATTTGATGAATGTAACTTGATGTTTTGTTTCATTATGTATGGATAATTTAAATAGACTAGTTGCTCCACAAGGTAAGACACCCGTATTTTTATAATAACTAATATACCGTAATATTTGCTATTGAAATAGGTACATAATAGTTTCAATATCAAGGATTTCAATGAAAATAAGAGTCTCAATATTTTTCTAGAGTTTTTTACGGTAATCAATGACAAAGTTTAATAAAAAAATTGGAACCTTTTTTGTGAAAATTAAGACAATCTCGGGGCTTCATAAAGTACACCCAAAAATCAAGATATCCGTTTGAAAATCTCAGGACTCGAGTTCGTTCAGTTCGTCGATTCAGTTCGAATTTTGTAGAAAATGATGTGAACGGTTTAGACACTTACGTTGACGATAGACAGTAGTTGCCGTCTATTAACTTTTCGGACAAAGACCCACAAATCCAGAATTCTGACTAAAAAACGTGTTGGAGTAAGTATAGGTTCAAGATTTGTCAACTTTCACGTTACAAGGGCGCAGCAATAATGCCTTTTTTTTGTTCAAAAAAGACGTGAACGTACTCCTGTTATCCCACAGGATATTCGAGCACCTCTTTGTAAGGCACCAGGTCCGAAGCCGAGAAACCGATGAGAGCGAGACTTCTCGGCTTGGCCAAGGAAAGCAGCGACGTGTTGCCCAGGCGCGCCGGCAGAGTGCGCGGTATAATTTTTCAGGGCACTGCAAGCCAGGCAGCAGATTTGTTCTGCACTCGCGGGAAATATGCGAGGCGGGTGAAGTCAGAGCTAATGCCGCCGGCGTCGGCGCACAGTGGTTCGAAACGCTCAAAACAAGGTCAATATATAATAGCGTTATCTGATTTTTACATCACGCGGGCGAGTTACTTCAGAGCGGTCCTTTCTTAAGTATTCTCTCTACAGCAGCGTAGTGAACTGCAAGATGTAACGACCACAAAATCGAAAATATTCTTTATCTCTGGACACACAGTGTCCGCAAGATCCGAAAATTCTCCACCGCCGGTTCCAGAAACCAAGACCTACCTATCCACCAAGCTTCAGCTTTGTTTTTCATTTCATTGCAAGAAAAAAATATATTTTCTGACCATGTGTCCTTTAATCCGGACCACTGAGTGGCTATGGCTGTTGGGCTGTGCCGCTCCCGCTAAATGAAAGAGAAGACTGGCGATGAGAATCACGCACGAGTGTTTGGTCTGCGCGCAAAGCCTGCATTACAACTAATTGTGAAGTGCAGGATCTCGGCTTGTGACTACAACGCCCAGTGCTAACGACACAGTCTGCGTATGCGTTAAAGAAATAATTCCCGAACGCAAAAGAAGATGAATTACAAATATTAATTGTAATAAAATGTAGATACTTATAATTTATATCTATGAATTACAATGACAATTATATATAATAATTTTAAAGATAATTTATAAAGATATTGTTTCGAAAATTACACAAGCTATTAGGAAGTTACAAGCGACAAGCTATTAGGAAGTTAAACTTGCTGCTCTGGGGAAATGAAATATCCTGTTCTAACAAAAGACTTTTTGGCTCTATCATACAACGTATAACACTGGTTCAGAAACATGCGAGTTAAGGAAAAGAGAACGAGCGAATTAATGAGTTTACAAATGGAAGTTTTAGAAAAGATTGTGGAGTATCTAAAATGGAACATAATAAAAATGAAGAAATTATTAAGAGAATGCAGTTCAAATATGAATTATAGATTAACTGAAAATGCAAAGGCTGAAATAGTTTGGTCACGAGAAGAAGCTTGATAGTGCGAGATGGCCCAAAATGGCTTGTGAGAGGTTTCCATTAGAAGAAAAAGACGCTGATCCAGACAGGAGTCGCAGATTCAGGTTTTAAAGATATGCAAAGAAGAGACATAGAAGGGAATGACTGAATGATCGAGGGATTTTGGAGATTGGGATGCGAGAGACGGCCGCAAAAGCTGTAAAATACTAGCAAAAAGAAGAGAAGAATTATAATAAACATTAGTTTAACTTCCACGTGACAACAATGGTTTCAACTATAATACAATTTTTAAATGATATTTAATGATGAGCAATCAGCTCATCATAAAAAGCAACCTCAATTTAAGATCACAGCATCTTACACAGAGAAAATGTTAAAATTAATGGTAGGAACGTTTTGGGGGTAAGAAGAGAGTGGAAATGTCAAATTTGCTAGGTCTCTAAAGGTTTTAAGTTAACAATTGGCTCGAAAACAGTATATTTCTTTTCTTAACAGTCAGATGCCGTTTTTCTCTTTTTTCATCACAAACTCTTTGGCAAAAAAAAAGTAACCGCCCGTAACGAGAAGGGATAGGACCGATGATTGATTGGACGTACCATTGAAATGCAGGATCTTCTCTATGGGCAGCGCCCGGTGCAATTGTTACAGTAAGCGCGTACGTCAACGAGGTTTTCCACGAAAAGCAACACAAGAGCTTTGATACGATAGAATTTATTATAGAGAATACTGAATATATATTCTCGTACTAGCAACGAAAACAATAGTTGTATCGAATTAAAAATCGCTGTAATTAGATGAGAGTTGCAGATTTTCTAAAGAATAAGCCAGACAAGATTTAAGATTAAAAAATATATCGTTGAATTTCACAGCATTATTGTAAATCGGCGCCATTTCCTATTCTGCATTGGAGTCATCATGCTATCTACCATTCATATCACTAGAGAGAGGATTTTTATACCCTACAAAACCTTGAAATATGCTTCTAAATTATGCATTTACGACCTAAAAATGCTTAAACACTTCAATATGCAATTAAAATTAACAATGTTTCATTTTATGTATAAATCTTTCTTGATAAAATATCAGGAGAAGCATGCTTGGAATGAAAATATGTACTTTTGAGGAAACGTAATATAATCTACCTTATTTTCCGGGAGAAATAATTGAAGAAAATATTAACCTTAGTGAAGGGCATTGTATGTCTTGTTGCATTTCTTCTGCCTGGTTTAAAAAATATAATTTCAAGAAATATCCTACATTTGTACAAATTTTATCTGCATAAAATATTTTAAAAAAACGCAAAATGTAACAAGTTTTTTTTTCTAATCACTGAACGCTCACAAATACATTTTAAGTACGAAGAAATGAAACGTTTTTCAGACAAGTGTATTTTAACGTCATCCAAAATATGTGCCTGTAATTACACGAATATGCATAAACAGGAAAAATCGACCAAATATGAACAAATATGCACTAACACAATAATCTACAAAGCATCCAATTCTAACCAAAACCAAAGAAATTTCACTTGGCTGTCTTGAAACACCAGAGACAAATACGGAAAATCATAGAAATTCGCTGCGTACATATCACCATTTACGGTGACTGCAATCTTCACCGCGACTTTTTAAGTCTTTCTTCTACAGTGCTTGCGATCATGCGACTTCTACCGACAAGACCGAGAAAAGACACGAAATGCCGTGACATATTCCATCGCGAAGATGGGATTTGAGTTATCTTGAGAGCTCTTCCTACAAAAATCGCAGTATATTTGTGCTTGACAATTGGGCGGGAGACAGCGTCATGGAGTAAAGATGTACCTCTTTAGTCAATGACAGTGTTGCCGCACTTTACCGCCATTACCACTTGCGCGCTGCCTACGCTTTCGCAGGTAAATTCAAGCGAATACCAGATTTCTGATCTACATTTTTTAGACTGATGCCTATACTATCTGGATACTTCTAATGATGTCCAATTTAGATGTTGCGCGTTAAAAATGCGTGGTAGAAGCGCTAATAAAATGCGATGCTGCATGTCCTTCATTTACTCACAGCGAGCTTGTGGCAAAAAAGCTAGAAACGCTGCTACAATTGTACTACTATGTATTACTAAGAAACTACTGTCAGGTGTCCATGAAACCCAAACGTCAAGCACAAAAAGGTATGCTACAATGAATAAATATCTCTCTTCAATGCATTTCAATATTCACAATCAGTCGGTAATATTTTTAGACGGCAGGATAATCAATAAATTTGGATAATAAAGACAGAATCTTGAACGTTTTTATTGTTCATTTTGGTATGAAGCAGATCGATACCAAAACACATGTTCCTGGAGTTTATCTATGTGGGTAAAACAGAAGAACGAAGAATATTCAAATGCATTAAATCGCTGAAGTATCGACACGTGTGGGGGATTTAATCGTGTCAATACCTACTACAATAGCAGAGCTCCCGAAATGCCGTAAAACTATGTACACAAATTCGGCAACAGCCACTACATTACGACCTTTCCCAATAAATAAAATTTATGGAGATTGAGATAGCAATCAAATCTAATAATAATAATAATAATAATAATAATGATAATAATAATAATAATAATAATGATAATAATAATAATAATAATAATAATAATAATAATAATAATAATAATAATAATATTGAAACGAAAATAAATTTCAAGTCACGATTTTTTCATAGCTCAACATCAAAAATTAATTGATTTTTTTTCCTTTTACACCATCAAGGAAAAAACAACAAAAATTAATGAGTTATAATTTCATTCCAAGGAATTTTCTTTTATTTATGTATTCAATAACGCAATGGAACATTTCAAACATTCCAAATTATTAGGCGCTTGATCTGAACAACAATAAAAAATGTAAAGTTGAACGAACTTCACACGTTGTTCGAAGTCAGTTGGTTATAACACTTGTGTATACCAGACGATCCCGGTGGGATCAAATATTTGCATTTCATGAGTACCCACTTACAATAAAAAAAAGTTCAATACTACTACTTCTACTCACTACTTCTATTGGAGTAAACGACCAGAGCAGGCTGCTCCGTGTCGAAATTCCTTCCAAATCTCCGTCATGCATTGTTGAGCGGGATTTCGCAGAAACAAACTCATCACGCCACGAGCAGATAGATACACGACGACGCGCAAATTCGGAACAAGCAACGAGAGTGAGCGCCGGGCTCCCAGAAGCGAACAGGCGCGCGGGCCACAGTCACGTGAGCGGTCCTGTATTTCCCCGAACTCCGCTCCGGAGAAGGAAATCAACACCTCGTTATCGCCGAGGCAGGAAGGGCTCACCGGCGGGTGAAGACGCTTCATTCGCACCCTGATCGATACGCGCTTGCGTTGCTCTCCGACGACTTAGCACTGGGCTTGAAAAATGTGTCAAGCGAACAATAGTGCGATTTTTGTAACTCTGCCTCTCAAGCCTCTATGGCCACTATGGGATATCATGATGTCGCATGATCGCAAGCACACTTGATAAGGTCGCGATCATGCGATATCTATCGGAATGACTGAGAAAGATGCGAAATACCGTGACAAATTCCATTGAGAAGACGAGCCTTCAGAGGCAAAGTTATAAAAATCGCACTATATAATCTTGTCATTTAATACAAACGTTTAAAGTTAGGCTCGGTGCGAGATTTTTTTGAGAGCATGGAGTTACATAACTTGCAATTTCGTGTTTTAATTTTACATTTTTATCGATTCACGTATACTTATTCTCACGTATACTCACTTATACTCACGTATACTCACTTATCGTTATTGAGCAATGCATATTTCGTGCTTTTAGATAAATATGCGTTAAATAATAGTATCAAGCTTTAAGCAAGAATAGCAATGAAAATTATTTTTAAAAAAAATTGTCTACCTGTAGCACTACTATTTAGAATTGAAGAATTCGTTTTGTCTGTTGATTGTAAACACAATGGTTCACACAAGTTTGGTATTTGATTATCTCTGATACTGTGACTTCCTGTTTGTATGCGCTCTGTTAGCAAACTTCTCACAAATACAGCAGAATAAAATATTAAATTTGATCAGAAGACGTAGTATTTGATATCTAATTTACACTTGGCGTACGTACAAGTACTACAAGGTACTGAATAGTAAATGCTAAATATACTTCAATATTATTATATATTATTATTTTAAATAACTAGAAAGATTTTTAACTAAACATAAACCTAAATAATTAATAACTACACAACTATGTACTCTGTATTGGTAAGTAAATATAATTATTAAATATAACTATTCCTTAATGAAACAATTCAAATTCATTGGCCTTATTCTCAACGGTGGGTGGAAATTATATTTTTGCTACTCGGACTTGCCAGACCCAACAATGTTTTACAGCAGTCCAACCTCGACTTTCTCTGTACCCCATTTCACGAGACAATCGAAATCCTCTAGCTTCACTATAAGTACTAAGTGCACATTTTATGGCCCGCAACTGCTTCTCCCACCCTCGAACTATGCCTATCCCTATACTGAGGCGGCATGAGCGCTATCCGATCTCCAGACGTCAACAAAACTTTATGGCAATAGTGTCCTATTGTCTCCACATAAAGCGACCCGAGGAACGAAAAGCCATTTACCGGCCGGCATGTTGAAGATTTTAGAATCCACCATCCGTTAAGAACAACTGACACAAACGAGCTGTAGTCGCTAAAGTTGGCGATTGAGTTTTCTTAGCACTCAAAGAAGATACGTCTTATTTATATAATCTCATAAGAAAGTGATACATTACTGAAATAACTGCATGACTCCCAATCGATTTCACAAACAACGGACGTTATTGGTTATTTGCTACATATCGGCTTAATGAAGCAAAAACGACGACCCGCCGATACCCCTACTACACACCGTTTCACAACAACGAGAGCACAGCAGTCTCCTCACTTCCCATGGCCTACAACCACATTCCCCAACCCCACACCGCCACCATGGCAACGCCTGGAGGACACGGGTCCACTCCACCTCCTCCAGGAAGTTGGCGCGCTCTACGACCGCCCGCGCCCCCTGCATCCGCTCCTCCAGCCTCCTCCAGCTAGCCCTCCACCACCTCTAACAAGCCCGGCCGCCGCCCTCTGACTTTCTTATTTACTTTCCGCGTCCCCGCGCCCGAGCCCATGGCCCCCTACGCCCCACGTGTCGCCTTATTAATCTCTGTCGTAATCTCTTCCGATTCTTTTGGGCCCTCCCCACTCGTTTAATTATCCGTTTTTGTCTGTTCCCTCTCCCCCGCTTTCCTTTCCTCCAGGCTTCCCTTCCAAGATCCCATTGTCTTCTCTGCGATACTCGCCTGCCCCCCCCCCCCGGGCGCCGTGTCATCGCGTCGTCGGTGGCGCCGAGTTTCTGTGAGACGCCACGCGCTGCGCCACTGTCGCCGCTGCCGCCGCCCCCTTTCCTCCGCTTCTTATCTGATTGCTTAGCCTAACTTCAATTTTATCTCGGGTAATATACGGCGTGCGGGGCTTTGCCATTCTCGGTTCGCCTCCACCCCTTCTCCTCACCCGTTCCTCACCGGCCGTTTCGAGCCCTCCAGTCCGCTTTCCCCTTTTCTTTCCTTACTTTTCTTGGATTTTTCTCCCTCGTGCCTCCGTTCTCAACTCCATTATCTGGCTACGGTTTGTCCCTTGTAACACACCTGAGCAGTCTCGTCGGGATTCACAAATGAAGCCTAGACTCTTGATGAAGGGCAGACTATATTTCGTGGGAGAAGCGTGGGCCTAAGAAAAGTAAATAAGGGGTACATATTAATAATGTCATTAACAAGTTCAATTTTTAAAACTGCTTTTACTTCATATTTTTCTTGAGTTTAGGTTTCGTGTGAGATAATCTTATCCCATGCGCGCGCGCGTGTGTGTGTGTGTGTGTGTGTGTGTGCGTGCGTGCGTGCGTGTTATAAAAAGGTGTTCTTTTCATTCAAGAATTTATCAAGGACCTTATTATTCTCTAACAAAATTCCTCGGTGTCGTTTGGTCTCGTATTTTGTGACCTGTTAATATAGCTATTATTAATTAATTATATTAATATAGCTAACACAATGCCTACGACCCCGTACTCTGATCTTCCGAAACTTACTTTTCAATGACGAGATTCGTATGTATTTCTAAAGAGTAGTTCCCTTGATCCGGCTTTCACCTTACCTTTTGCGACTTCCTGTTGCGAAAATTCGTGTTGTTGTCAGAATCAGTGATGAGCCGACTTTGTAGTAATAACTACTTTACAATCTCCGAAATCACATTTTTAAAATGTACAGTAAATAATACAATGCATTATACTTCAAAACATTTCACAATAAATTAATTTGAGGTGAAGGATGGGTAGAATTAATCTTCATATGAAATAAGATCACCGGTAATACCATTTTGCCTACATTATAATATATTATTTTTAGAGACATTTCATATCCACTGGTCCCTTTGAAGTAAGTTCCCTACCGCAAATACCACTCCGAGTTCCTTTTCATCCTTGGGTACCTTTACATTTCCTCGCTCAATACGATCGTTACGCCTCACTATCTTATAAGCCTCGTCATGCGTCCATAATTACTTTGTAATGAGTAGCTTTCCTCGTGCACGTGGCAACAACCTTACTAAAAACTTCTGAAAGGCAAACGTACTAATGCCTCTGTCTTCGCTCTTTTTCCCACTTACTTTCCTACTCAAGCTCTAATTGTTTCCAAATCATCAATAAATATCTTACTTCTGCTTTCTAGTCTTCTGCTTTATAGTCTTCGTTCACCGTATGTCTATGCTCACACAATGTCTATCCATACACGGAGATGGCAAAGTATTCCAAAATATCGACATTCGATTGTATAGAACGGATATATCTGATATGCGCTACCGTATATTATATTAAATATACCGGTATTTCGATTCATAGACTTTTATAAGAGAGTGGAACACAAAGTGTGAAAAAACGAAGTGAATATATACCTCCAAGATTTCGATATTTTAAAAATGCAATATGTAATTAGCCATAAGACTGACGCCGAAATATCGATTCAAAACCTGGATCACTTCCAGATCCTGGTCAGTCACTGGCCGTGCCTGGGTGTGTCAAAAGAGATTTCCTATTCAGTGAAATTAATGAGAGTTGAGGACTGTAAATACAACACCCTTCTGTCGTAGAATTGATTTTATTGAACACAGCGTAATTTAACATAATCACTTCTTTTGACATTTCGAAAACATTAATACCAATTTCATGAAAAATTAATACGATTTAATATGAAAAAACAACGATTTATATTTGTCAGTCCTACCCAATTTTGACGCCGGGATGGGGGGGACGTGGTCTATCAGATTATGCAAGAAAAACAACAAGAAGAAGAAATATAATATTACATAGTACGAACTTTTAAATAATTGTTTCATATTTATCTCTTTGAATACGTTTTTGTTTTGTCTCCCCAAACTTACACTTCAAGTTACGTCCAGCCAGGATTGAAAAGCGCCAGCTCAGGTTTGCGGAGACCGCCACGGTTTCACAAACTCCGCCGCTTCGCCGGGGCGAGTGCCAAGTGTGATTTAATCAGCCAGTTCGCTTTATTTTGTACGAACCCCGCGGCTCAGCAAACTTTAGTTCTCAACCGCCCGCCTGTTTCTGAGCATATCGAGATAACGGGCGTGCTCCACCTTTCATTGCGAATTACGCAAATAAGTTTGTTACCGCTGCGAAAAACAGAGGTAGCTGCTTCGAGAAAGTGATTACGCCGAGGAAGGGATTGTGCGTTTTTGAAGGGAAGATATAAGGTTACGTATCGAGGAGAACGTCCTACTTTACCCGCGAGTAAAGAAGACGAAATGTCGAATGAAGGTGGAAAGGATTCCTTGAATCTTATGACAAGATATGCCACTACAACTTTTAATCAAGAACGCTGTTCTTAGTTTCAAATTATAAAAAAAGTTAACTTCACGAGAACAAACTCCTTAGTTTTACATGTTCCAGTCTCGGAACTCCTTTGTGCACTTTCAGAAATGACGGATAACTCAAGAAGATCCTAAAAAGGCTAACTCGTTCTTAGCGAAAGGAGTTTCTCTGTCCGGGAAACTTGTATAACATAAGGTACTGCAAACAAAGGCACTTATTTCTACCTCTTAGCAAGAAAATAACAAGAGAAACAGAAACAAAAAAATCATAAATTAGACTACACGACTTGTTCTCATTGGTAGAAATGCGACTTCAAAATGTCTTTATACTACTAGATTTGTCTTTCAGCTGGTACAAAGAAAACGAGAAACAAGGTAAACAAAGGTAACCAAAGTGTAAATTTAATAAATATTGACGTAATATAGACTGACTTAGCTAACTTCATTTCTTTTTGTGAACATTTTTGACAATCATTTGTGTAAACCATAGAGCTAATTTTCAGCTACTTCTTAAATCAAATGATCCACCTACTGCAATTATTATATTTTTAAATGCTTTGAATAACATCGAGCAAATTGAAAAACTGTATACTCAGAGGTAATTCATCTTATTGGTAGGTATTGTTTCCAAACATGAAAACTGTGAAGAGTTAAAAGAGGAATAGATGTGCAGCAAAAAATAAGCACAAACCTGACTATACGGTGAATAACCATTAGTTACATCCCCAAATTGGGTGTGAGGAGACGTTTATTTCGGAACAGGTAGTATGTCAGTCATGACTAAAGACCGGATTTTCGTGCAGTAAAATTCTCTAAAACTTGCAATAAAAAAAACGTGTAAAAACATTCAATACAAAATCAAAACTTCGCAAAAGGGTGTTATGTAGCCTGAAAATTCCAATTAATCAACTTATGAACTAAGTTTATATTCTATGTGATGAATGAAATACAAGTTTATTATTTTTACTAGAATTAAGTTTGCACGTACTGTTTAAACAAACCGCATTTACATGCACACAAAATTAAATTAGCATACAAATACAAAAATTGAAAAATACAAATACATTTCAGAAATCAAAAATAATGAAGTTACAGAAAAAAGTTCTTAATTATTTTCACTGTAATTTACAACTGTGTGTATATTTCCAAAATAATTTCTGAAAAATTATTATATCTTCTATCAACTCATATATGATTTAGCCACAAAAAAATTCTTTCTACATTTACACTTGTCTGTGTGCCGTGCCTCACTGACGCACGCATGTATGCAACTCTATGCGCGTACACACGTATGTCAAAAATTGCGTTCCCTCTCTCTCTCTCTCTCTCTCTCTCTGTCTCTCTGTTTCTGTCTCTGTCTCTCTGTTTCTGTCTCTGTCTCTCTGTTTCTGTCTCTGTCTCTCTGTTTCTGTCTCTGTCTCTCTGTTTCTGTCTCTGTCTCTCTGTTTCTGTCTCTGTCTCTCTGTTTCTGTCTCTCTGTTTCTGTCTCTGTCTCTCTGTTTCTGTCTGTCTCTGTCTCTCTGTTTCTGTCTCTGTCTCTCTGTTTCTGTCTCTGTCTCTCTGTTTCTGTCTCTCTCTGTCTCTCTGTTTCTGTCTCTCTCTGTCTCTCTGTCTGTCTCTTTCTTTCTCTCGTAACTCGCAGGGCAACGTCTGTTTCGAGAAATTCAATGAATGTGAAACGCATTGCGCTTGCCACCAAGGTTCGCGCCCGGACATAAGGTCAAATGTGACTCTCGCATGCAGTCTCGTATTGGTAAGTTCACCAAAGGACAAACGGACATATGATCCGATTAGGAAGAGGGATCCCGAACAAAGCGTTGGCTGAGAGGCCGCAGCCAACGACCGCTGACCTAGTTCGTGGTAACCCCCCATATCTCTACTGCAAAAACTCAGAAATTTTAATTAGACAATAGGCATCATAAAAGGTATAGACGCACAGTTCATACGGCAACCAAATGCAGAATTGATACATATTAAACGGCATTCGGGTTTCACAATCTACCCAAGTGCATTGTCATAAAAACCTTTTTTTTACATGAAACACTTAAAAAATATAAAATTAATCTTAATTATTAATTTAATTAAAACAAGTTGCTAATGTAAAAACTATATTTTATGCAATAAAACTTGTAAATTCGTCCAGTAAATCCAAAAATGTGCAATTTTCAGGCCCGTTACCTAAAACGTGCAACATCGTGCTGTAACCCCCAAAACATGCAATTTCATGCAAAATAAAACAAACTAAAATAACGTCCGTTTCATGATTCAAATTTCTCTCTAAGTTTCATCAGATTTCAAGTTAGCAAAGAAAAGATGCAGTTACACAGGGAATCCAGTCTCTTGTGATAACAAATAAAAATTAGATGGATAATTTCTCCTGTTAAACGAATACCGCGAAAAACGATAATTCAAGACAATCTACAGAATCATTAACATCAGGTAAATCCAGAGTTGGATATTTAGAATGCGCCTAATTTATGTTCGGCAATTCGAGATTACATCATCTGCAATGGAAGGGTACCTTGTCCTGGAGGAGACTCAGGGATGTTCTGCAGTAAGGCGCGAGTAACAGTGCTGACAGTGCTGGTCAGGCAGGGATCCATATCCTCCAATTGTTGGCAGTTTACGTCCAAACCGGTGCAGACCGAAACCATCGTAAAGACAACGGCTGGAATATACACCGGTCGTTCTACTCGCCCGCAGTTCTAAGCTAAATTTGCGTGCGAATGAGTAACTAGGACGTAAATTCACCCATCCTATTATCCTTGTAATCTGTTTATGAACGACGAGAGAGCTGTTAAGTGCAGTGCCGGAACAATTACGTGCCCGCAACTAGACCTCTACCGGAATGCTTCTCAAACAGAATACATCTTACTTAGTAGTTTCTTGGGTGTTTCTATGTTACTTCCTCTTTTGGTGGCAATCGAGGATTCTTCAGAATATTGGATTCAGAATAGGAAACCATTTCCAAGGAGGATAAGAAATGAAGATATGCCGATTAGTATTAGGGTATTACATTATACAGTGTGGTGATCAAAAAAGAAATCCCCCAATGACCGAACATCGTATTTTTTATTGATTTTCTCAAAAGAAATTTAGAGAATAACTTTCATTTTAACTTTAAAAAATTAAGAGTTAGCTCTAGCTTGAAATGAATTCACTTACGTATACATGTCAATTTATTCTACTACCATCAGCCATCAATCTCTCCAGCTATCATGTAAATCGAAGACTCGAGGCAATTTTTTTCATGCATTATCCACATCCATAAACAAAAATGAAAAACGACGCCAGTGCATTTTAGGTTTCTCCTCTAACACGACATGCTATTCAGTTTTCGGTTATTATTTAAAAAACCATAACCTCTTCCCCAACGCAACGACTTCCTCCTCATCTACTCCTCCCCCCTCTCAAATCCTCCCCAGCTTTTTCATTGCTTCCCAAGTCAACGCCTTCCCCCCTTCTTCCGCGCTTCCTTCCCACTCTATCACCGCCTTTTCCGTTCTTCATTTTTTATACGCACAGCCGCTCCCCCCTTCTGTTTAGGGGTGCTCCATCTAATATCTCAGTGCTTAGCTCTTCAATTTCCCAGCTCCTTATCCCGCGCGCGCGCGGGCCCATCTCCCATAAAGCGGGCCCTGCCGCCCCCGTCACGCGCGCGCGGTCGTTTGGCGCTCGCGCCCCCCCCCTCCGCTCCGCGCCCCGCGCCGTTCGCCCCTCGCGCACGCGCCTCCCAGGGGCGTCCCCGCCCCGCCCCCGCCCCGCCCCGCCACGCACCGCGGCGCACAGGAGGCCGACAGTAACTCGGCACAGTAGGCCGACGTCTACATGATGGCTGGAGAGATAGATGGCAGATAGTAATAGAATAAATTCACATCTATAAGTGAATGCGATTTCAAACTAGGTCTAACTCGGCACAGTATGCCGACTTTTACACGATGGCTGGAGAGATAGATGGCAGATGGTGATAGAATAAATTCACATCTATAAGTGAATGCTATTTCAAACTAGGTCTAACTCGGCACAGTATGCCGACTTTTACACGATGGCTGGAGAGATAGATGGCAGATGGTAATAGAATAAATTCACATCTATAAGTGAATGCTATTTCAAACTAGATCTATCTCGGCACAGTAGGCCGACTTTTACACGATGACTGGAGAGATAGATGGCAGATGGTAAAAGAATAAATTCACTTCTATATGTGAATGCTGTTTCAAACTAGGTCTAACTCAAAACATTTCTTTTTGAGAAAATAAATAAAAGATACGATGCTTGGTACCTGGGAGATTTCTTTTTTCATTAGCACATTGTGTGATGTAATATCATAATACTAATCGGCATTTCCTTCTTCAATGGCGCCAACAGGCAGATGAAGGAAAATACTTCAAGAAGCCAGGGGCTTCGCGAGAAGTACCCCCGAAATTTAAACAATTCTTTTGAAAATTGTGGGTGTTCGAGTCGGGGCCCGTTCGATCGAGGGATATTAATTTTGGGAAAAAATCCTATGAATAGTTCAGAGGCTAATGTAGTTTATAAATGAACAGACGGACGGACGGCCCGACATTTTGGGAAACAAACAAATCCTTATTCGCAGTAGTGTCGGAGCGATCTCGGACCGAAGGATCGTGGGTTCGAGTCCTGCCTCGGGAATGGTTGTATTTGTGTTCGTCCTTTCAGCATTATAACCATATGATGTCACCTTCACAGTTACCATAACGTTAAACCCAATAGTGGTCGCTAATGACCTAGATGTTGATGCGACCTTGCATAACAAAAAACAAAGTTTTCGGTTTCAGAGCCTCCACAATGTGTATTTCCGTTAAAATCTCGAATCTACATCTCTCGTTAATATTTATCTCTGTACTATATACACCACTCTGGATATATGGCCGTGTATTACAGTTAAAAATTTTTAACCACTTAGGTTAGAACACACACAAATGATCTAATAACCTACGATATCTTTAAAAAAATACTGACTTTCCAATTAACTACTCTTTGTGGAGTTTCAAATATGCGGATAAGTAACAGAGAGAGTAGTGGGTCTTCTGTACGCGAATCGTCAATCAGCCTTCCAACCAGCTGTTGTTTATCAAGCTATTGTTCTTCCACACCATAAATCCGATATCTGATCCATCTAACCATCACCCAGCAATAGTTTCTAAAATACCCACCTCGAAAAATAAAAAAAAAAGCTATTGTTCCAGCTATTGTTGGTCATACCTCGGGCCCCTTATGGTAATTAAAGTCGTTAGAACGATAAAGGGCAAACAACGGTCACGGTTTAAGGCTGTAAACGGAGGCGATAACTAATAACTGTTGAACCTACAATGCACAGCGACCATGAAAAGTGGCTTTTCATTTTTCTGTTTGGTTGGGTTCAGTCGACATAACAGTAGAGTATTACAAACATAGAAAGTAAGGCGGCCTTGCGTGCATGTTGTCCTTTGGAGCCACTGTGCGTCGCGGCGCTGTGTGGCGCGGCGCGGCGCAGCGGGACGGCCGACGTGACGACGCGCGTGGGCGGCCAGCGTCCCCCTCCCCTCCCCGCGGGCCCCCGCCCCTCCCCGCCCCTCTCTCCAACGTACAATGAATTCATTCCGGCGCTAATGCGCGCGGGAAGTTCCAGGGACGCGATTTATCAAAATATCCCGGGGAGCAAGCCACAGCGCCGGCCCGCCGCGGAGAGCACGTACGTTGGCGGCGGCGGCGGCGGGGACCCCGGGCGCCAGACGTCGTGTTGTGTGGAGGGGCTGAAGAGGGGAGGGAGAGGAGAGGGGGAAGTGAAGGGCGGAGGCGCATCGCTGCAGCGCGCGCCAACTCGCCCCGCTCCACAACAACAACTAAATGCAAGTCGGGCGGCTGAGTTGGTCCCGGCGCCGAGCCGCCTCTGTGGACGCCCCGTCCGCCCGCCCCGGCAGCCACGCCCCTCCGCGCAGCGGCCACGCACGCTCCCTCACGCACGCTGCGTTGCGTTGCGTTTCTTCACCGATTACGTGTTTGCCCCCCCACCACACATTCGTTCGTGAAACTTCGTAACCAAAACTATTTACAAAATCCTAGCTGTCTGAGTACACTGGTGGATGTAGATGTGGGGAGGGTCAGGGGGGCCATGTGGACGCGTCGCCATGCACGCGCCGTCCGGCCGTCCCTGCAGCCACGCCCCTTCTCCCCTCCGCACAGCGGCCACGCAAGCTCACGCACGCTCGCTGCGTTCCTTGAGTATATTTACGTGTGTGCCTCCCTTACGCGCTACGAAACGATACACCCCATACATTCCTCAGTGAAACTTCGTAATCAAAACTGTTTATAAAAAACGTAGCTGTCTGAGTACACTGGTGGATTCAGGGGCGAGGGGGAGTCAGGTGGGGTCATGGCCCCCCGAAGGCCTAGAGCTTTTTTTATTCCCTTATTTGGCAAAATTGATTTAAATATTTACTTATGTTCGAATTATTTAATTACTATACAATATTTTTGTTGAAATATCATACCTAAAGTACATAAATAATATACAATGTAATAATAAATGTTTATTATTTAATAAAAGTCTACGATCCCTCCACATGATCACCGCTCCTGACTGAGTAGGCGTAGTTGCCGACGTTTCGGCCATCACACTACGACTTTCCACAGGGCGAAATGCTTGTTTGGTAATTCCTCAGGTATTTCGACTTGAGGAAGGTCGCAGAATGGCGGCTGAACCGTTGGCAACTGCCTAAGTATTTATCTTCCAGGCAACCAAGTTTCTATTGTCTTTGGCCGCGTAAGCCTACGTTTTCAAATCTCTTTTCTCTGGCCATTCCTTCATTTGATGAAAGTGAAGCTGGAAGTCCCAGGAAGAAGGTTTACGTCTTCCGAAATTCCGTATGATTATGCAGGAAAAATTGTGGTGAGTGTTGCTGAGTTGCTCCAACGCAGAGCCGCCTCCGAGGTGGCTCTTCAACACACACTTCCAGGGATGTAAGGCTACTATTGATTAAGTATAGAAGCCGCTCTTGAAATCGCATGGCAAAGATGTACGGACTGATAACTTAATCAGTAGCGTTTATACTGATGTATTATTTCAGTCTATATTTCTTGTCCACAAATTTCAAATTAGGAAGTTATCATTTCATAATAACAATTAGACTAGACAAATCCCAATTACAAATATGTTATCACGATTATCAGCTTAGAATATTCTTACCTGAACGTCAATTTTTTCTTACCCATGAGCATAAGATATATCCTGAGCTCTGTCATTCCGCTTCAGACCTCCCGGTCACCAGCGTGTAGCGCATTGGAGTCAAGGTCTTCTGCTAGTGGCAGTGGCACGCGTCGTGACACCGTAGCACGCCACGCGCTTCTCTGCGCAACTAGCGTCGGCAAAGGGAACTATCACGAATAGTAGCAACCCCGAATTTTTTACAATAGGGATGGTGTTGTCTCTGGTGGCGGGGAAACGAACTTAGTGGAGGGTCGATGTTGTCGTGGCACTCGTGCCACGGACTCCCGCTCGTGGCATCGAACTTGACAACATTGGTCAACTCCACCTGCCTATTTCCTTCCAGAATCCACACTGCGCGTCCCTTTGCCACCACGAGTATTCCCCAACTCAGCCATTTTCAACGCTACGTCCCCGCAGCTGCTGTGCGCTCCCTCTCTGCCCGTTCCCGCGGCTCTTGTTTCACGCGCAGAGAATGAGCTGTCTTCCAAGTTCACCGCCCCTTTCCGACCTCACCACCGTCACCTCCCGCCGGAGACGTTCGTGGGGAGCGGTGGAGGCGCGTTCGCCCTTCTCGCACCTTCGCCCGAGCACAGCTCGCTACCTGTCCCGCCCCCGCAGACTACCAATTCCTCTGCCCCTTGGACCCCTCCCCAGGGGCAGGTCCAGCCGATCATTGTGGGGGGAGGATCATACATTTTTGGTAGATAATAAACATATTTATTATAGTGTATTATTTTTGTAGTGTACATATAATATTCAATATTATTGTTTATATAATTAAATAATTTTAATATAAATGTTTAAATCAATTGTGCCATATAAAAGAAGGTAAGAAATGAAAACCCTAGGCTTTTTGGAGGAGGGACCATGATCCTCCTGCCTCCGTGGTCCCTATATCCCTATGCTCCCCATGCGCCATAGTCCCCATGACCCCCATACACGCTTGGTCATTTTGCGACCCATAGTCCCCATGTCCCCCATGATCCCCATTCCCCCATGGTCCTTATGCCTCCATGGTCCCCATGGTCCTTATGCCCCCATGGTCACCATGCCCACCATGGTCACCATGCCCACCATGGTCATCATGCCCACCATGGTCATCATGCCCCCAGGATCCGCCACTGCAACTCCCTCTCCTCCCTCGCCGCCTTGGACTGTGGCCCTGCCCACACCCTTCAGCCCCGCTCTCCCTGTCCACCCAGTAACCTACCGCCTTGTCCGTCCAAACGTTCACGGCCCATCCACAGCCCATAGAGTACCTCCGCCCTCTCCCCCCTCGCCCACTTTGTCAGTCGCCCCGCCCACCCCTTCCGTCCTTTCCGCCCCGCCTTCGCTGCCCTCCCAGCAACCTACCGCCCCATCCACCCCAACTTCGCCACAAAGCCCGTGCCATCTCTACAGCCAATGGAGTCGCTCCGCCCTTGGCATTCGCCCTGCCCACACGGCCTACCGACTCGTCCGCCCCGCCCGCCATCTCCTGCCGCGCCGCCAACCGCCCCGACCGTCCTTCTGCCATTACGATAAGGTAACGGCCTCGCTTACAGTGCCGACCCGCGCGGGTGAATAGGTTCGTTACGGTTACCTGCCGGCCCGCCTCCCTCGCCCCCCCTTCCCTCAATCCCCCCTCCCTCTCTCTGTCTCTCCCTCTCTCTCTCTCTGATTATTCCACTCGACTCCCGGAAATCCTGTTGTTGTAGCAGCAGCGGAGGAACTATATTGTTATGTAAAATAAAACCTCCAGTAATTTTCTTAGAGCGCGCCGGAGATAAGAGGAGATAGCGAAGCTGTACGATGTGACGTCGCCAGTCGGGGTTGCTGTCTGCTCCCCGCCCCCACGCTCTTTTCATGGCCGCCGACCGCCGCGCTAGTGTCGCTAGCCGAGTTTAGACCGGGGGAGCGAGATCCGCGGGCGGTGTTGTGAGCGGAGAGTTCGCTGCGACCTGCGGCATGGAGGCCGATTATCACGAAACAATGGCAATCATTTATTCAGTATTCCCCAACGGGACTGGAGGAGATTTCTAGCGGCCGGCTTGCCCGGATCGGTAGTTTTCCGTGTTTTCTCCGATTAACACCAGGCGAATTTTGGTGCAGTACCTTAACAAACGGGCCACAGGCTGCGCGCAATCATTCCTTCCTCTTCCTTGTACTATCGTCACCCCTTACTTACGCACACACATGCACTACACTACCATACATGCCGGGAGACTGGTCGGGAGCTAAGAGTTTTTTTCCTGGCTGGGACGGTTCCCCCGCTTGTGAGAGATACCTAGTTGGGGAAAACCCCTAGGCGACGGTAGATACGCGCCAGATCTCTCCCCCGCTTGTGAGAGATACCTAGTTGGGGAAAACCCCTAGGCGACGGTAGATACGCGCCAGATCTCACCATCCATCGGGGGAAGATCACCGCCACCTCCCGAGGAAAAACATGCAACACACTTACGGGAGTAATGACCTTAGCAGTTGACGCACTCGGAGTCACTAAACAATCAACCAACCTAATAGGGAACAAGGAAGTGACACGCAAAAATCAAAATGCACGATCTGAGTTTGAGTAGGAACGTTCCCTGGGTTCCCCACTCTGAGGTACCGGTCTGGGGTGCAAATTTACGAAAGGGGGACCGACCCGCCGAGGGGCTACATTAAACACGCCTACCACGAAGGTAAGGAATACCAAGGCAGCTCCAACTACTACTGGGAGGGGCCCCCACCAAGGGGGTTCTATCTACCAATGGAGCTAGTTCTACCAGTGGACCTAATCACCGAAGGGACCCGGCTAACACATGGCCCTACCTTCCAAAGGAGGCTCATGTGCTGAGTACTATATACTGCTTTTGGGGCGCTCACACACTGAATTGCATAGCAGATCTTTCGGGGCCAGTGCTTGGCGCATCAAAATATTACATTACGTTGCTGTTTCGATCCCAAAAATTCCATGCCAATCCAATAAGAATGGTTATTTCCTTTAGAAGACTGAAACACAGTTAATGAATTTTGATTGGTTATTTTAGCTGGCGTCCCAATACTAGTAAGAATAGTACTTTCTTTTTCCCACTCTTTCAAAAACGAGCAAAAGCCAATTACTACTAAGCTTCACGAATGCATTGAAACACGAAAGTCTCTTAATTCGCTTGTATTTTTTTTTCAAAACAGCTGTAATAACTGATAATTCAAACGTTTAATTCATTTTCCGATAAATTTAGAAATTATTTAGGGAATGAAATTAATGAAATATATTCAGCCTTGATTAACATATGAAAATATTTCAATATCAGAAGTACAATTCATCTTGAAAAGAACAATATGTCCCTCTTCAAATGTATAATATATTTCCCAACATTCAAGCCACAAATTCCAAGAGTCTTATCCGCCTCGAAATAAATCGATCCTCTTCAGACTAATGAAGTTACAGACTGAGAGATATAAAGATCTTCCGGCGATTGACACGCTAAAATAGGAATTCCATTTCGCCGTTGCCACGCCCGGAAAGTGGTGGCAGAGAAAACGACCTCTACGAAAGACGATATTCGATCTCTGTCAGGGTCCGGTGGGACGGACTGATGTCGGAGAGGCAAAAAGAGAGAGGAAAATAACCACGACTCGCTAACCAGGGCGGGTCGACGGCCAGGGGACATGTACTTCTCAAGTGAATCTGCTCGCTATCTGAATGCGCGGCCCAAGGGAAGTCTAACAACGAACGAGTTAATTAGAAATCTGGGAATAAGAGGCGGACATTCTAGGAATGTGCAATTGAATCTGCTAAAACCGGCTTCCAAATCACCGCTAGAGAGTATTAGTTCGCGACGAGGAGAAAAAAAAAAGAACTTGCTCGCCAAAACGAAGAAAAGAGTCGCAAAGCAAGAGAGGAACAGCGCAATTGTAGCAGGAGACGCTTATAAGAGAATTCCTGGAAAGCGCAAAGAACTAGTTCGCGCAGGTTCTTTCGCAATATTGTAGATTAACATTTCTTGCGTGACATAGTTTCGGAAAGTAAACTGCGAAGAAGAAAGTTAATTCTTCTTACTAGATCTGCAATGAGACAAAATATTTACGTCTGTTTGCGCCTCACAAATGTTTTCCCTAATTTAATACATTTAAGAAACAATCAAGCTATAATACGAAAAAAATTAATTGCTCTTCTAAATGCAATTAACAAAAATTAATTATATTTCGAACATTGAATGGCTTCTATTTTGGACAACAATGTATTCAGTTCACACTTTTCGAAAAATCGACAAAATAAATACCGGCCACGTAAAATCAGGCATAAATTCAATTCAAAATATTTTATTTTCCATAGATTTCGTGTTTTTGACTTTTCGTAGTTTTTTTTGTTAGTAAAAGGCATTAGGGGCTGTCTATCCATTACGTAACGCAAATTTCGAGTATTTTCAATACCCCCTCTCTCCTTGTAACGCATTCCCCTACTCCTATGTAACGCAGCGTAAGGCTGCCTCAGACCCCCTCCCTCTCCCTTTAGCGTTACGTAATTTATGGATGACTGCATATTCCACTGCCGCATATGTAGTATGTATATAATAGCTTTTTGAAGTAAGAAAAAAAACCAACTTTTCAATTTCAGTCGCTCAATACAAAGTGTATTATGCATCTAACAGCAGGCCATTAAGATTATATCGTTCATGTCATTGAGTTCTCAATAATTCCCTTAACCTTGTTCCGTGCACAGGTGAATTCGAGGATCGACGGAAAGTGCAAAGGACGTTAATTCAATCTGTGGGCCGCAAGTGCCAGCCAACGCAGGCAATTTGCCCTCATAGAACCTCATTCTTTGAAAGACGATGCTCCCGCTAGATTGATCACCAACTCGCATCGCTCACTTGAAATGAAAATTACATCGACTAAAATAATGCATTATCACTCGAACGAGATAATCTACGAAATCTTAATTATATACTGAATAATTAAGAGTAACGGTATCTTAATACTGAAAACATCATTTTGTATAATACACAATTTTACAATCACAAACACTTTACGTGGACGATACATGTTTATTATTATTGTTATTATTATTATTATTATTATTATTAATATTATTATTATTATCAAGAAGATTGTTTTGTAAATTTCGATTCAATCGTATTCAAAAGCGGAGTTTCACAAAATGTGAAAACAGATATTCTTGAAACAGGTAAACAATAATAATGGAAACGCTCGTGATACCTTCACAGTAAATTAAGTTCCGATTCAATTACTGTATTTCCGAGAAACGTTTTCTTTTCGAGTAGCCCTTGATTGAGAACGTATTTCCACGGAGTCGAAAGCAATTGTTCCCCTTACCGCAACCGTAATGTCCGCAATTCTCGCAACTGTAATGCCGGCACTCAGGTTACGTTTCCTACCAGTTTCCACGTCATTTTCACACCTACATTTTCTCACATTTCCCAGGCGAAAGCGCGTAACACCACCCCCGAAACTTGCAAGACCGTTGAGTTGAAGCCCGCACGCTCGTACGACTGTGCGTGTCTGTTTCAGAGCGGGCAACGGGTGGGCAGGGTTTACTATCTCACAGGATGGAAGGGGGAGGAGGGGAAGAGATGGAAGAGAGGGGGAGGGGCGGGGACGGGAGGGAACGATCCCGCCGCCCGCAGGCAAGTCGAGGATCGCTGTCCGGACATGCAACGGGGTGTAAAAACCCTGTAAACAAGGGTTGCATGCTCCTGGTGGGCTTAGCGTGTGTCTGGCTGCCTTCGCCCCCGCCGTCCCCCCGCCCCCGCCGTCCCCGCCGCCCCCGCCGTCTACCCCCCTCGTCGCTGCCATGTGGCTGGACGCTGCCCCCGAGCAACAGCTCAATGCCGGCTATCGTCTGTTGGTCTCCGGTCAAGTCTTCCCACCGAGACCTTTTATTCACTTAGCACTGCTACTGTTTATGTACCTGATTACTAGGGAGCGGGTTTCTATGATTTTGTATATTGTGGTCCGTTGCTTCAGGACATAGCTAACTGAAATTTCTTCACGATTGGTTAGAATTGGATACTATGTACATTAAAATGTTACGGCATTTAGTGCATATTTCGCCGATTTTTCCTGTTGCTGCATATTCATTTAATTATAAGCACATATTTTGCATAATTCATTAAAATAGAGACGTATCTCTAAGATATTTCATCTTTTCATGGAATCTTTTAATTTGTGATTGTTCATTAATTCGAAAGAGCTTGTCACAATCGGTGTTTATTTTTCTTATTATTTTCTATAGATGATAAAATACTTTGAAATGTGGGTTCTTGTTATATTTTTTAAACCAGACAGTAGAAAAGCAACAACACGTACTAGGTGAACATTTACTTCAATTATTTCTCCCGCGAAGTAAGGTTGATTACATTGTTTGCATAAATATATATCTTTTCATTCCAAGCAAGCTTAAATTTTATCAAGATTTATTCAGGAAATTATATATTGTTAATATTAACTGAATATTAAAGCGCATATTTAAGAACTTTTAGGTCATAAATGCAAATTTTTAAAGCATATTTCAAGATTGTTTAGGGCATAAAAATCCTTTCCCTGCTGATTACTGTTCTGCGTTACTGTTCATTACTTCTGCGAGTTCCACCGGCCCAGTACGTCTTGAGGGAGTGTCGGCTCCTTCAAGTATCTGCAGCCTCGAAAGCGACTGCGTTTGGCCACGGAGACAACTGGGCCATTCTGTCTTCATTTTCGTGAATCACCGCGGCATCCCTTTGTGAACCACCAAGTTTTGATGTCACGAGTCACCACTACTAATAACGAAAAAAATATAGCCTACTCACCGAAAGAAATTTTATACACGACACAACCAAGATTGCTGCGCAGCTTTCTTCATGTCTTACCTGCAACAAACAAAAAAAATACGAAATTAAAATAGAAAATACGATTTAAACACAAGACAAAACTACCAAACACGAGTTTTAAACATATGCGAAATAAAATTTAACTGATACAAAAACCAAACAATATTGTTCATTTACTCAAGAATAACAAATTTACAGAACCTTAAAATACTGCAGTTCGTCTTTCCCGTTCTCCAAAGCTGCGATCACTCATCTGATGCACTGCACTTGGCTCCTCTTCCACGTCTACCAGCCCGCTAATTTCCTCACATTTCACATTTCTACCAACCTCGCCCATTAAACCATTCGCCTCGAAGCCTCGCGTTCCCTTCCTCTCCTCGCCCATCGCTCCACTTGTCCGCTGCCCTCTGCACAACTTGTCCTCTGCGCCGCGTCGCCCTTCTTGTCTCTTGCCCATCGCTCCACGTGTCACTTGTTCGGCGCTCCACTCGTCTCTTGCACGTTGTTCCGCTTGTCCATTGCTCATCTTGTCCCTTAACGCCGGCTCCATTTTCCCTTACTGTTCCTCTTGTCCCTTACACCACTTGTCCATTCTGTCCCTCCACTCTCGTCTACCAAACTACTTGTCCTCTCTCTCCGCCCTTTCCCCAACCTACTTTCTCTCTCTCCCTCTGACTCTCTCGATCTCTCTCTGTCTCTCAGTCTCTCTGCCTATCTCTCAGTCTGTCTGTGTCTCTTTGTCTCTCTCTCAGGCTATCTCTGTCTCCTTGTCTCTGTCTGTCTGCCTATGTCTGTCTCTCTATCTCTGCCTCTGTGTCTCTGTATTTCTCCCTGTCTTTCTATCGCTGTCTCTTTCTTTTTCGTTTTCCCCACCCCCCACCCCGTACTGCGCTCGTCCCCCGCCTTCCATCGCCGCCTTACTTCACGGCGCGCGACCGCGTCGTGGCGGAGCCGCGGCCGGCCGCTTGCGGTCGCCTCGCCCGCCGCCGCCGCCACATCCCTCACGCGTTGCCGACTGCGACGGCCGCGGAGCCATTCAAAAATTCATCCGCTCATTTATTCAGGCCGCCAAATCCGGCACGGCCCGTTGCTCGCCCACTCGCGGGTCCGTGCGGCGGCACGTGTGCGTACGAGCAGTGTATGCGGTGCCGCCGGCTTAATTAATGACGACCGAGGCACGTGGGGATGCGGCGAGTACGCTTCAAAAGGGGACGGATGATTTTCGACGGCGACGTCTGCTCAGGCTGACAGCATTCCTATGAATCTGGCTGTGGATTAATAAAATAACTAATATTGTCGTTAGATAGCGGTTGTTGACGTTTAAATACGAGGGTTGGGGCAGAAGTCATGGCCACTATTTTTTTTTCTAAATGAAATGTTATTGGGTCACAAAATTTCATGTATATCTTGAAAGAAATGCTGCAGTAGGATGTGGTTACGGCAACAGATAGCTCTGGAAGTGTCTCTATTAGCACAAAGAGCTACTTGAAATCAGTTGTCCATCTACCGCCGTGCGAGGTGACTGTAACATTTTTCCAACAGCGCTTTTACTCCAAGAGAGCCGTTCACTATGAAAAGAATCCCCGAGAATGTCACAGGGAATTGGTGGAAGCTCATGGAATAATGCCCTTCCATACCGGACAACCGCGAGATGCGCAGGAGAGTTTCTGCAAAGATGCGCAGTAACCAGTGATCCGCAACGCACATGATGACCTGTGAGTGTGTGTGGATCAATGAGATGTGCGGGAATCGAGCATCTACCTAATCAGGCCTTTAAAACGGCAATGTAATGCTTTTCGAATTCGTGAAGTCGTATTCTCTAAAACGTCTTAGAACATGAAACGAGTACGGTCATTTCAAATACCTTCATAAATATGATAAATTCAATTTTTGTGGGTTGATAAATGTCCAAGCACTTATCTTATACCTTGTCCTTTCATGTGTATATTTGAAATTTTCTACCCCCACTCATATTCTCACAAAAAAATAGTTGCCATGACTTCTGCTTCAACCCTCGTATTAATCCCAGTTGTCGTCGTCCCTGCGTAAACATTTTCATTTGTTTGTAAAAACGATATCAACTCGTATTACCATCATACTCAACTAACAAAAACAGGTTTATAGAAATGTATTTGTTTTCCGTGCAACTTCTGTTTTGAAAACGTTTTAAGACGAATGATTGCATAATTTAGTGAATCATACACCGCATTTACATAAAAATGTATAAAGTACGGATTTGCATAGGCTGTCAATCAATCTTATACAAAGCTCTTATCTTGAAATAATATTTCATCGATGACTTTCACTTGCTTTGAAAGCTTTTCACATTTGTGACATGAACAGATGATATCTTCCTTTGCGCACTCAGGCAATGGAATTTCCAATTCATTAAATTTGCAGATGGAGCCTTATGAAATACCTACTTATTACAAAAATTTTGAAATATTAAGTCATTAGCTTTAGTAATTCACAATCGAATAAATTAATTCATTGTTTGTATTATATATATATATATTCTATACAAATATATTTAGGCATTATTATGAGTAAACGATGTTCACTATAAACTCTTTCAGTTAACATATGTATGAATAATTTCTGTTTCTTACTACTGCGACTGTTTCATGGTCGAGTTTAGTACAATGCCTTGAAGTAATGTAAGGTATTATTATGAATATGGCTTCACATACTCATTGTTAATGCTATCTTGCCAAAATAAACATTACTAATTTCCAATGCGTACAGAAATTGAATGAAAACTATACACGCCATTAGAGAGGTGTCTCGGTAATGCGGCTTTATTATGTTTTCAAATAAAAGTGCATTTTTGTTATTTACAAGCGTCGCCGATGTAACGGACCAAAAAAGCGTCGAAAAGAATTTTCAACTACTTTCCTAAAGTATCTACTGGAATTCTGCTTTAAGAGAGGGAAATTAGTTTTCTTTTGCCAACCAAACACAACATTCCATTAAATCCAGTCTTAGTCGTAATAAGGAGATCTTGAATGACGTGGATAAAGGTATAAAAAGAGATGCGAATAGGACACATGCTTATCACTAACAAACTTATACGTGCGATACATGAGCTTTCCATGATGGTTGAAAACGCTGTCCGAGCTTAGATGAAGAAGAAAACAACGAATGGTTAAAAATAACACAGTCTTCATTCATATTCTCACGAAAACACATTGGAATGAATTCTTCTCAAAATTCCAGAGAAGTTCCACAGACATTCCTCAAACACCCCGAGCAGCATCCACTTCTCATGGCAGGTCATTTACAACGGAGGCCGCGAACCTCCCAAACCGAGGCGAGAGTACACACAACGCAACACAAACACTTCCATGTCAAGAATAGGCAGCTGCAATTCACAGTGCATGTATCGACAATCGTCACTCGGCGAACGCACTGTATATTCCGCCTGTCATCCAGTGGGCAGCAGTCACAGACGTTGATGGACATTTTAATCCCGAGCCCCCCGTATCTCCCGTTACAATACGTGTTCGTTTAAACCGCCCTCCATTTAATTCATTCGATTTCGCGCGGTTTCTCTCGGGCCTCGCTTTCAAATGCCGTAACTTTCAAAACACAATTTCCGTTGAAGTCACGTTCACCCCCTGTAGCTACTTCCCTGAATCAACACACGCGCGCGCGCCGGTGACGTCAAACGTGTTACGTGCCGGCAGTGCAACAATTACGAAGCAATTACTAACAGTGGCATATCCGGACGTATTCATTCTCGATGCGTCTACGGCCCGTCGCGGCCGCTCACAACACGCCGCAATCATACTATCAGAAACAGCAGGTGTGCTGCAGGCATCACCGAGATGAGTAACCGCCGTTTAATCACGTTTTCACGGAGCGCGGGCGGATCGCGCTGGGCTCGCCGGCGGGAAGCGCGGGGAGGGAGGGGAGGGCGGGGAGGTAGGGAATTCTGCGTCCCGCAGGCCGCCGCCGCCACCGCGGCTGCACCGCAATTAATCTCCCAAGAATTGCGCACCCGATAATGCACGCCTCAGCCAGGCGGGACCAGGCGGCGGGCGGGGCGGAGAAGGCCACGCTGGAGAGGGGTGGCGTGGAGAGGACGTGGCAAGACAGAGTGGGGGGCGGTGGTGGAGAGGGCGTGAGCCAGAGAGAAGTACGAGGGTGGAGAAGTGGAAACGCGAAAAGGGACAGTGGGAGGGGAGTATGAGGAGGAGGAGCAGTGAGGATCAAGGTGTGAAGGGGTCGGGAAGGAGAGAGGGGTGCTGGCGGACAGGGGGGAGGATAGGGAAGGGACGGAGAGAATCTTAGGGGTTGAGGGGGCGGGTGAGGAAAATAGCAGGGGCGGAGGCGGAGGGAGGGAGAAAACCGAAAGAGGGGAGGGGTACGGAGAGAGGGCAGTGGGACGTAGAGAGGGGATGCAGAGAGGGGGGACGGAGAGAGGGGCGTTGGGTGGAGAGTGTGTAGCAGACGGAGAGAGAGGCGGGGGCGGAGAATGGCGTGGGAGCGGAGGGGCCGGGATGGAGTGTGGCGGGGGAGATGTACGGGTCCGGAGAGAGGAGGGGGCGGAGAGAGGCTGCAGGGGCGGATAGGGCAGGGGGTAGAGAGTGATCGGGGGCGGAGGGAGGGCGGACGCAGAGAACGGGGCGTTGGCAGAGAGACGGGCAGGGCGGAAGCGGGGTCTGAGCGGAAGTAGCGGCCAGGGTGGCGAAGCGAGCCGTGGGCGGGCGGAGTGGGGTTGCGCGATGAGGAACGGGCCAAAGCGAGGCGGAGCGGAGAGGGGTAGTGTGGGATGGGTGGGAGGGGCTGTGGGCAGGTTGGAGCAGCAGTGAATTCAGGTACGAGAATTCAGTAGGGTGGGATGTGTCGGGCTGATGAGAGTGATGTTATGTGGAACGCTTGGGTACTGGGGTGAATGCGAGGCCGGGATATTGTGGTCTCACGAAGTGCCTTTCGCCACGTGCAGCGAAGTGTGGCTAGACCCAGGAAATTTGATTAACCTTTCTCCGTGTACATGGTCTTTGGTAAGTAATGTATCCTCGATTTCCAGAAAAAACTTACATGATAGGAAAATTGTTTTTTTTTGTACGGAAATCTTTGCAACAGTCTCTCTTTTCACCCATTATCATGTAGCGGAGAGGAGAGATTTATCCAAGATATTAACTGTTTTACTAATTTTAATTACATATCTGTTAAAAGAATTTTCATATGGTACTGCAACAATCATATGGTGTAAAACTGGCCTTTAATTACTAATGCATATATTCTGAATTGCATTATTTCCTAGGAATGCATCCTCTATTAATGGACAGAAATCAACGAATTCTGTGAATTTACTTTGAGTCATTGCAAATTACATGGTGAGGGACAACTGAAATAGAGAACATTCCCAGAACATCGAAAAACGTCTAAAACTTCTTTATGTCAAGTTGTGTGAATGTTTATTTACATCATGTTCAATCATTTCATTTCTCCATGCACTACAAATATTTATCTTCGTCACACGTGAAATTTAAATAAAATGTTTGATCAACCTATATCTCAAGTAACACATGTTAGGAAAAATATTGATTTTTTAATGAAATTTGTCACTAGAGTTAAAAAAATCGAAACTGTTAATTAACCATGTCGAGTGTAAAACATAAAATATCTTGTCAACCACTATTACCAATGACTCCGATAAGTTGTGCATTTGGTACACTACCTCCGGCAACACACCAATCATCCAAAGCCACTACATCACCTCCATCTTTAGGAGCTAATGTGGAATGCACGGGACCCCTGTAATATAGTAGGGGCAATGAGCATACATCGTGGCAACCAAGCCGCGGCCTGCGGGCCATCCCTCACCATCACCCTCGCCAGTACCATTTGCATCACCACCGTCACCATCGCCACGAAGGGCTTCACGGCTGGACCCCATTCGCCGCAAATGTGAACGAGACTGCGAGTGAAACTGAATCCCCAGATATGTTAACTTTGTTCACTGGGTATAGATTTTATTGTAAATGTAAAATACAATATTTGCGTCTGGGAAAAATAACATTATTTTGAACATTAATTGTACATTATTTTCTCAATAGTAACGCACTGTTTTACTTCGTTCCAACTCATTATCGCAAAATACACAAGCTCGTAGACGGTTTCGTAACATTATTGAAAAATATTTAAATTAGGGAACATGGAACTACGAATTTCAATAAATGAAAATATTTGTACACTCTGTGCGCATGTATAAGCTAAAAGATGTATTTACATTACAATTTCCATATAATTTCCACGAAAGTGATTTAAGGTTGATAGTAATACAACCACAATTTATGAATACCATTAGAACAAAATGAAAAAATATTTTGTAACTGCTACAAATCTTCAGCCTTTCCCCGATAATCTCAGGCGTGTAATGTTATTAGCATTGACAGTGACTTCATTATCGTTATCATCTACGCAATACATCATTTACCCAACAAATTTATATTATCGTTTATCTTCTTGTTCTTATTTCTTTTCTTCGGCTCCTTCTTAGTGTCTCAGAGGGGTTAAGAGAAATTTGAATGTGGCGTGAAAATAGGAGGGGGAACGCCGACATTGATACACGAACCGATAAATCCTATTGAACCAAATAATAAAATTTATAAAACTATGGATTTCATTGATTTATTTTATATTTGTGTGCGCGTTTACTACAACTACAGTCATTAGTCCTGTAAGTGTAGTGAATGGTTTAATGCCGGAGGTGGCGATGTTTCTCCCCGTTGGATGGAGAGATCCCACGCCAGTTTGCAGGGTTTCTCTCCTGCAGATATCTCCGCCAACGGGTCACCGGAAAAACATGTTAACTAAATATCCTGACTAGTCTCCCAACATGTGTGATAGTGTAGTGCATGTGTGTTTCGATGAAAGTGGAGAGGATGGGACAAGGAAGAGGAAGGAAATATCGCGCGCGTTTGTTAGGGTACTGCTCCGGCATTCGCCTGGTATTGATCGGAGAAACCAGGGTTAACTACCAATCAGAGCAGCCGGCCGCTACAATTTTCCTCCAGACGGCGACAGAACTCAGCCTATTACAGCTTTCTAGTTAGTGTCGAAAATCCTGCCACCGTAGATCAGTGTTGTCAAAGTCGATGCCACGAAAGGGAGTCCGTGGCACGAGTGCCACGACGAAATCGCCCCTCCACGCAGTTCATTTCCTATTGTAAAACGGCGGGTTTACTGTTAATAGTTTACTTTCCCGACGCCGGTTGCGCAGAGAAGCTCGTGGTATACTCCGGTGCCACGTCGCGTGCCACTGCCATCAGTAAAAGACCTTAACACCACAGCCGTAGAAACTTGAACCTTGATTTTCCCTGACCGAGAGACTGCAGTGGCAACCGTTGTTACCCTGATCTCAGCGAGTAAATACGGAGTCATGCCGCTTCCGGATTTCTCCGGGTTTCCAGCGTTCGTCTGCCCGCGTCTCACTGCAGCCGGCGACAGGCGAGCAGGCAGCAGCGAGGCGGCGCACCTCATCCTGTATAGTGCGATTTTTCTAATTCTGTCCCTCAAGCCCTTATGGCCACGATAGAATGCCACATGGCATTCTCCGTCGTACCGCAAGAAGACGCACGATCGCAAGCCCTGCGTCATACGGTCGCGATCATGCGACACCGGGTGGCAGACTCACAACGTGGCGAAATACTGTGACATATTTCATCGTGAATACGGGCCTTCAGGGGCAAAGTTAGAAAAATTGCAGTATATAGTGTGATCCTAATTGTATTCACATTCAGTGCGATGTTACGACTATAGAAGCTTTTTTCCTTCTCTTAATGTATTTTAATGTTTAATGAACCAGTGAGTTTTGATATTATCATTATTTTACCATTATTTTTATGATTTTACCATTATTATTACTATAATTATTATATAAAATTTGTTAGTTGTATTACATTATTATTACTATTATTATTATTATTATTATTATTATTACTATTATATGAGAAACTGTGTTTTTTAGGTTTTTTTAATTAGCTACCACCGGGTTATACCCAATTGCAGTTTAAATAAATTTATCTTATCAATACGGAGTGATGCCACTTCCGGATTTCTCCGGGTTTCCGGCGCTCGCCTGCCCGAGGCTCTCTGCAGCCGGTGGCGGGGCGCAGCGAGGCGGCGCGGCGCGGCGCGGCGTTGACGCCTAACAAGCGACGGAGCGGCGAGCGGGGGCGACTCGACGACGCGGCGGCGGCGCCCGCTCTCGAAATAGGCTGCGTCTGGAGCTCCGGCGCGGCGCGGCGCTGTGCGGCACGCGACTAATTGGCCGCGCGAGGAAGACGCACCTGCGTCGCGCGAGGGCGCACACGTGGCGGCGCACGGGCGCGCGGCGAAGGGCGAAGGTCACGCCCCGCCCGCACGCGGCACGCGTGCCCACCGCGCGCGCGCGTCATGGGGTCTCGGAGGATCCGGAAGGCGCGCGTCGCGAGAGATTCCAGACGACCTTAGTAGCGGTAAGATCGAGGGAGCCTTCCTTTGGGATCCGGGTCAAAATCGCGGTCGTCCAAGGATTAAGGTGCTGCTCGAACATCCGATTGATGTTGATCTGTTGAAGCTAGGGAAGAATATGAAGACAGAGGAGAGAGAAAAGTTATCAAGTATGAAGTTACAAGAATCCTGTTCTCTTGTTTAATTTAGTTCATACATTGGTTTTCTTTGTATTAAATATTTTATGTATACTATCAATTGCCTTCCAATTGCAATGATTTAAGGAAATTGATCCTTCTGTGATCTTACTTACATAAAAACCTGTTTATTAGCTGTGGTTAAGTGTAGACGTTGAATAAATGACCTTGGGCTTCAACGATACTCCTCTAAGTAGGGGTCGTCTTCGAGCCAGGTTTGTATCTGGTGTCGAAAATCCTTCCGCTGTCGGATATTAACTTAATAACTTAATTCGCCGATGAGTATGGAAAAATAAAAGTGTGAAAACAAAACCAACGAGACGAGTTGCTTCAAGTTAGGGGTTTAAATTAGGGTTTGGATACAGTTTCATTCACTTCTATGTTTTTTAAACATTTTTAAAGTATAATAATTGTAACACAACACAAGTAATGTTCTAATACTAAATGCATGGTTCTACGCTCCATAGTAAATCACTAGTAAAATGTAGAATATCACCGTTGTATTACACTCCAGAAATCTTCCGCCTTCGATTTGACCTAGGCCCTGGCTACCGCTGCGTAATACTGCAGTACACTGTTCGCAGTCCAAACTTCATAAATTATTCAGCTGGCACATTACTACGACATTTCCATTAGCCAATCTACAGCGTAGGGGCAGTGTTCATGACCCTAAGGTAGGACCCTGGACAGCTACTGCACTGGGCGAGACCTATGTCACAATAGCTGGCTGTGGCAGAATCAAGGAAAGCTCTCCGAAAACTGACACAAAACATTCATACGCATACCATTATTATTTTATTACATTGAAAAAACAACCAAGATATTTAAAGCCAAATCACCACGCATAATCATTCATTGATTCCGAATTTACCAGAAACAGAATGTAAAAATTAAAATTCCTGGTCACTACGTTCTAAAAGTGATACGAATCAAAGAAGAAAAAAAAACATATCGTTCTTGTACAAATCCAAGAAAATAATATTGTACTTTCGTAAAATAACTATAACAATAGCTACAGAAATACATTAATCCCGAAAGCTGTAAATAAAGTAGCCAATCACATTTCTGCCACGAAGCAGCTGCATTGTCAAACATACCTGAGCTGATTCGAACAAATCAATGTCAAACGATTTAAATATTGCATTAATTAAAATACAATGTTAAAAATTTGAATATTGCCCTATTTAGACCACGTCATGAGATGTGTCGAATACGGATAAGTTCAAGATTTGTTCATTTGAGGGACGATACAAGGGAAAGACTCACGTACCCCTCGGTGCGAACGTTCGTTAGATAATTAAAGTACGTTGATTAACTGGACATGCTTTCTTTACATCTACGACAGAAAGCCAATTTTTCAATAATGATTACCAACCTTTTTAGATGAGACTGAAGACGAAGAAATTTCTCATGCCTCACTGAAAGAACAGAAAACATTCTTCACATTTTACATCGTTTGTAGATTCAGAATCTTTAACCGTTGATCACACGATGCGGCGGCATCTCGTTTCAAAGAAACGTAGAAGCAACTTCCTAGGAATGAAGTAGATTTGCCAGTGCCTTAGATGGCTTGCAACGATCAATCCAATGGGAGAGTTGTTGAGATTCCGAACCAATCTGAACTTCCTTAAATCGTAAATTGGTTGTTAGGAGGAATCCCTTCTAGGTAAAACAGTGGACTTATTTCTTACCGGTGAGCTTCGGTTTGCCGCAAATTGCTTAATCCATACATTTTTCTTTCAACTGGAAAGTTCAATCATACATATTTGGAATAATTTGCTGGCCCTAGTAGTATAAAGGCTAACACAAAAACTTCGAAAACCGATGACTGGACGGTCGCTGTATGAGATTCACGAAAATGCTCAAAAATACGGTCAATGAAAGCGAAGAGGGAGGTATTTAATGTGAAATAATCGGTAGAACGTTGGGTAGATGCGAGAGTTAACAAATCAAAATACAATTATCATCTTTCGGTAACATCGACTACGAAGAGCGATATATTGGCAAAGAAAACTGTCATCGTTTTTTTCGTCGGAAGCTGCGCACTCCGGAGTCGAGGTTGGGGCGAGGGCCGCGCCACGTGGAGGCCAGGCGACTTCCCCAAGTCGCAGTTCATAACGGGGCCGAAGACGTCGCTGCGCGAGGGCCCGCGAGAGACGCCGTGGATGGAGCGGGGGGTGGGTGGGGTGGGGGGGGAGCGACATCTATCGACGACAAAGATCGATGAGCGCAAATCGAGGCGCGAAGGCGTTCGCGGCGCTCCGGAGTCGCCTCGCCGAAGACGGGCACTGGGACGGAGTGGCGAGGGCGGGGGCGGTGACGGACGAGGGCGGGACGAGAGCGGGACGAAGCGGAGGTTGCGTTGGTGGGACGGATGGAAAAAGCGGCTGATCTGCGACCGGAAAGGAAGAGTGGTGGGCGGAATGCGGGGTGGAAGGGGAGGTGTCGGGCAGTGAACACTGAAGGGTTAAGGGGGCGTGAGGCGGAGAGAAGCGGAGGTACGAGAGTCGGAGAGGAGTGAAGTGGAGGTGAGGCGGAGAGGAGAGAAGTGGAGATAAGTGAGGCGGAGAGAAGTGGAGATAAGTGAAGTGGAGATGAGTGAAGTGGAGATAAGTGAGGCGGAGATGAGTGAAGTGGAGATGAGTGAGGCGGAGAGAAGTGAAGTGAAGGTGAGGCGGAGATGAGTGAAGTTGGGTGAAGCGGAGAAGAGTATCAGGGAGAGTGTGAAGGAAGATGAATGTGGACTGATGAGAAACATGAGGCGGATAAAACTGAAGCGGAGAGATGAGGCAGAGAGGAATGTGAGGTGAAGTAAAAGCAGGGAGAAATGTATGATGGAGGGAGTCTGAGTTTTTTGGGGAAGAGCGTGGGGAGGGAGAGGCCGGCCTGGAAACGTGGCGTTCATGGGGCGGCGAGGGAAGGACCGGGGCGGGGGCGGGGGCGAAGTGGAAGGGTGCACGGGCGCCGGGGGAGAGGGTGGTGGGGTGAAGAGGAGGAGTGGGGTGGTGGAGGGCGGGGTCTTAGAGCGTGGCGGTGGTGGAGGGGAGCATAGCCAGGAATCGACGAAAGACGCAGAGTGAAATGCGGATGAAATGAACCTTGGCCCGAGAGGGAGGAAGTTGGCAGTAGGGATGCCAAGTGAGGGATGGGCGAGGTGGGGCGGGGGTCAAATCGTTCTCCGCACTCGCAATATGCCGCCATCGCGAATCGCGTCTAGTTCTCTTCAACTCTAGCTGTTTTATTTTCCTCTTCTTTTCAAGAGCTCTCAAATGCTATTGGAATGTTTAATAGAAATTGTTACGATATTGAATACGCGAGATTTAAGAAAATGTACGGTTATAAAATGAACACAATTAAAATTAAATTACATTGTAATTTCTGCGAAATAAAACACGAAATATCTTTCATGTATTTCATTCATAATAAACGTAAGACATTTTTTAATAGTAACTGCCAGAAAATTATTGCGGAAAACATGTTCTGTGAACAACGAATTGATGTGAACGGTATCTTCTATTAATCTCTGCATTACAATTCTCAGCCTTATTTATTGTAAAAACTTTACTCATAAAACCAAATTGTTTGCTCAACAGTGACATTTTGAAAACTCAGTTCACTCGTGTTTGGAGAACTACTGGCATACACCCCAAATACGCCCTGTAAGCGACTATTATATACACTGTAATAGAGCTTTTCGAGAGAGGAAACCAATCACATGAACACTAGCATGGCATCAACGGAAAATAAACATCTCAATAGACCAACTCTCAGACTGCCTTGAAACAATACAGGCCCTTTCCTCATTTTCTCGGTTTCTTCTCCCGAAATCCACGTACTGCTGTTGGCATTCTACCATCGTGCATTCTCATTAGATGGCCGTAACATTGGAGGTGTTTGAATTATACATTCTCGATCACTTATCTATCTACATTATCTGCCTAATCTCTTCTTCTAGGAATTGTATGAAACAGGACATGCTAGCATGTCTCCAAAAATTCGTTTCCCTAGCATTTAACAGACAGGTTATAGCATTCCTTTTAACCCAAATGTTTAACACACACATAACACAACTCTATACAATGGTCTTCTAAATATCTCTTGGTTTGCTTCCTAAAATGCTTATTCCATTAAACACGATGCAATCTGCTAGCAATTGCCCTTCCGTTACTTCTTCCTCGCACCGCGGAGAAACTAAAAATAATCCCGGCCACGCACTTCCCACCAACTGCATTAGGGCGCGCGCCGCCAGTGGCTCCCTCTCGGGGCGCCGCGTCTCCATTTCGCCCGCGCGGGGGCGGCGCCTTGGCGGCGGGGGAAGCGCGGCGCGGAGCCACTCCGTCGTTGCGCCCTCCGCTGGTCTTTTTCTGGCGCCGCCACCGCCGCCGCCGCCACCCCCCCCCGTCGCTCCCGTCTTCACCATCACCTTCACCTCCCCTTCCGCCTTCGCCACCGCTTCTACCACCTCCTCCGCTACCACCACCGACTCCGCCTCCGCCACCGTTTGCGCCAGCGTTTCCGCCACCGCCTCCGCCGCCGCCTTTGCCAAAGCCTCCGCCACCGCCTCCGTCTCCGCCACCGCCTCCGCTACCGCCTCCGTCTCCATCTCCGTCTTTGCCTACGCCCTCTCCACCGCCTCCGCCTGTGCCAACGCCTCAGTCCACCGCCTCCATCTCCACCTCCGCCAACGCCCTCTCCACCGCCTCCGCCTGTGCCAACGCCTCCGCCACCGCCCCCGTCTCCACCTCCGCCTTTGCCAACGCCCTCTCCACCGCCTCCGCCTGTGCCAACGCCTCCGCCACCGCCTCCGTCTCCACCTCCGCCTTTGCCAACGCCCTCGCCACCGCCTCCGCCCATGACAACGCTTCCGCCTCCGCCCTCGCCGCCTCCGCCTTCGCCGCCTCTGCCTTCGCCTCCGTCTCCGTCTCCGTCACCGCCTCCGCCGGCGCCGCGGCTCAATCTGCCTCCGAGAGGGCTCTCGACGCGCTCCCGTCGGCGCCGCGCGCGGCCCTCCCCGCAAACGCTGTCGCCTTCACGCTGCGCCACCGGCACCTCACCCGCCGCCTTTTGGGGCCAGGGAAAGAGGACAAAGTGAAGGAGTCGACAGAGGAATGTGGAAGCAGTTCGTCAGATGAAGAAGGAAGGGAGAGCGGAGATCACGTTTGGTCTGAGGGCGGGGGTGAGGGAGCGGGTAAAAGTGGGTGTTACGGTTGATCTAAGTGATGGTGTGAGAGCGAAGGTGAGGCAAATCCCAGGGCAGGGTGAGGGCGTGGGAGAGGTAACGCTGGAGAGAGAGAGTGGAGGCGAGAGTGGAGGGAATCCGGCTCCCGACCGGTCTCCCGGCATGTGTGGTAGTGTAGTGTATGTTAGTATGTTAGTGTAAGAGGAGAGGATAGGACAATGAAGAGGAAGCAAAGATCGCGGGCGGTCCGTGGCTCGTTTGTTAGGGTACTGCTCCGGCATTCGCCTGGTGTTGATCGGAGAAACCACGGAAAACTACCGATCAGAGCAGCTGGCCGCTAGAATTCTCCTCCACACAGCGACTGAATTCGACCTAGCTGAAAAGCTAGTGTCGAAAATCCTGCCGCCGTCGCGACTCGAACCTAAGATCTTCCGGTCAGAGGACTGCAGTGACATCAGGTTGATGTACTGAGCCATCTCTCCCGGTAACTGGGGGGAGGAGAGGGAGGAGTGAATAGTGGCACTACCCCTATGATCCCTAAAACCACAACCACTGCTGTCAATACAACCTTTTAAGGCACAGTTACACCCACCTTTCCCCGGTTCATCAACATCGATATTGCCACCATCACCACCACCGCAGGTCTCGTCTTGATTGCTCTACGTCCTCCAAACGCCTCTTTGCTAGCCGCAATCAAGCACGCTCAACGACAACAAAAAAGCGATCTAGCCGGTTCGTGCAAACGCGACCACTTCAACCGGCACCGATCTTCCCCGCAGCATCTCCACACAAATCACCCCCTTCCGTCTCCCCCACCTCCCCCTCCTCCCCTGCTGCATCACCACCTCAAATGCCTCAAACCGAGCGGTAACGATCACTTCGGGCCTATTATTACAATCACAACCGATCAACCCCTCAAGCACAACTTTCACCTCCGACGCAATAGGGAGGGTCGAGTAATCCACAACAACGGGAGATTCCATCGCAGTAACGAAGGCTACATCGTCACCACCGCCGCCTCGGTCGTCATCGTCGCCGCCACCCTCGTCGCTTCTTCGGCGCCAGACAATTAAGTGCAAAGTTGCGCGGCGTAATGGAGTTTCTTCTGTCGCGCGGCTCCTCGCGAACTACGACCGTGTCTGCTCTTTGCCTCGGTCAATTAAGTCCGACGCCGCGTGGCATAACTCGCACGCGAGCGCCAGACTCCCGACGCCCCCTCCAGACTCTCCTCCGCTGCCGCCACCCGTCGCGTTGGCATCCACGGCCGCCCCCGCCAACCCTAACACCCGCTGCCGCCGCAATCCCTGGTGCCCTCACATACGCTGCCGTCACCCTCGCGTAGGCATCCACGGACGCCACCGCCAACCCTACCATCCGCTGCCTCAGCAACCCCTGATGCCCTCAATGTCCCAACAATCTCCCAACGTATTTCCAGAATCGCAGAAAGATTCTACACAAAACTATCTACCTTTCCAGCCCAGAACATTTTTCATCTAGGTAAAACTTCTGATTCTCTGCAAACAAGAATCTACTCTAAACTTCCCAAGGACAAATTTCGCCCACCTTAAACAAATTCCATAATTTCTACATTCCTACTTTAATTTATTTATAATAAAATACTTCCAATTAACTAAAATATGAATCCAATTCTGCATTGTTAGATGGCTGAAGAGGATCCCAGAAGGAACACCCTCCCGCTTTGTAATAATTTGAACATGGCATATGTACTATGTGCGTAATTACCTGAAACTGTTCTGTAAAGTGGTAAATCCACTGCACCAGAAAAGAAGCAAAAACTAAACACCCCAATTCGATGTCCATGACACCGTCCATCTCTCCGGGTCTTCGGTCCTTGCCATCGTACGCGCACTGTCATGGTACCTGACCTTAACGCCACCCATAACCTTGTCGCAGCCACCTCGAATCTCTTTCTCCGCCACCTCCCGCTGCTCCCACACCACCGCCTCCTCCCCGGTTCCTGTGTCTGCCATCGCCTCTCTCGTCCTTGTCGCCTCGTTCCCGCGGCCATCAACGTGGCTTCTACCCCTTTCACATGGATCATTATGCACTTCGCACTTTCTCACTTTCCACTCCGAGAAATATATTCGTTCTGGAAAGACAGTACAATGCAATCGTAGCTCTCCCCATGTTCATAGTTTTACGGACACAGATCACACGTTAATTAATTGACTAATTCATGTGAGTTGTTCGGCGTAGTAATGTGAAGTTGCAACAAAATTTATCCAACAAAATGTGTTACAAATTATTTCATAATACAATATGTCGGTCATTTATTAAAACGAAACGCTTCACTCACTACGAATAATAGACTCTGTACGTAAGTATCCGGATGTTTTCAACTCCACCATACTCGTTATTAAAAAGTCGAATTTTCGCATTCAATGAAATGAAATAAATGGTGGCAAAATTTTGAAAGAGCTACAAAACCTAACTGAACCCAGTAGCTCTCGATTAATTCGAAACGAACGTCCAAAAACATGCCCATGCTAATTTATTTTCCCATTTCGCTATTTGAATTCACAAGCAAAAAGCACACATGATTAGTGTTGTTCATACACACATTCGAAATCACACACGCAAATTCGAAATCGAAAGTACTGCCACTCGCAGAGCCGCATGTAAAATTTCACAGCAAATCATGCGGCCACAAACTTCCCTTCTCGGTGATAGCCAAGGATCGGGGCCCGGGGGAAATAATTACTATTACGTATACAGGACATATTTGCACAGAGCCTAACAAGTGTCTGTTAGTAATGAATCCAGTAATTAGTACAAAACAAATAGAGTTGTTTGTTTATCATCGTTATGCATAAACCAAACTGTTCACAACCTAGCACTTCAAACACGCGCGGAACGAAGTCGATGCTGTCGCTTGTCGCGCCCGCCCGCTCCCCAGCGAAGGGGTGGTGCCTGGATTGGGCCTTCACCGCGCACTCCCCCGCACTCTGATTAAGACACAGAATTCGCCATTTAAGACTTTCTGTCTAAATTATTAAGTAGGGGTATTAGATTTAATAGTAATAAATGTAATAGTAATAAATTTAATAGTAATAAATTTAATAGCAATATATTTAATAGCAATAAATTTAATAGTAATAAATTTAATAGCAATAAATTTAAGAGCAATAAATCTAATAGTAATAAATTTAATAGTTGTAAAATTCATTAAGGGGTCATCCATAAATTACGTACCGCTAAAGGGCGACGGAGGGGGTCTGAGGCAGAGTTACGCTGCATTACATAAGAGTTAATAAGAGGATAGAAGGGTCTGATGTGTGGTTATAGTAGAGGTACTGGACATACGAAGAAACGCAGATATGATAAGAAAGGTATAAGAAAAGAGAATAGTGATAACAGTAGTGAGGAGACTCAAGAGGAGTTGGAGTGGACATGTGAAAAAATGAAATTGATTGATGTAAACTTCTGCACCGTTATTAAACGTCAAGAAATATTTTTTTTGTTCCTGAGGAATTCCGCTGATAAAATTTTCGCAACTTGTATTTGATGTTTTGAACATTACATTGTAAATACAATTGTCGTCACCATCCCTTGCCACCATTGTTGACTTAACAAGTGCATAACAATGGCCTCTAGAGGCAGTAAATATCTACGATTTCGTGCCCCATTTGTCTCAAAGTAGATTATTTACTTTAATAATTTTGAGCCGTTCAAAGAATTAACTTGTGGGTCGCACCCTTTAATTTACTGAACATCTCAAACATGAGTCATACGAAATTCAAAATAAACTTTGAGAACAATTCGGAATGTGCTATTTTGCGGATGTTCCCAGCCCTTGTAAGTTTTAACCAAAACTCAACATAGTCGGTGAGAGCTTATTATCACTAAACAAGAGAACTGTCACATAGAACAAATTGTCATTTTGTTCTGAACAGAGCCATTTACTTTTGCAGTATTTTGCTCCACATACTTATTATCTTTTGAATTATATTTTTGCAAATAAATACTAACTGAACTTTTTTTTTCAAACGAAAGATCTCCTCACCATATTTCAAACTTATTTTTGAGTCGTGTCCCTCTGGTTCTGAATGGACGAAATCTCCTCGAACGAAACGAAGGTCTTAAAAGCAGAGAACTGCTGCCGACTCCGGGCCCAAGCCGGCCAACGGAGTCTGCGGCCCGGCCGCCTCAGCCTCCGGGCAGAAGCAGCAGCGGCGGCGGCGGCGGCGGCGGCGGCGGCGGCGGCGGCGGCGGCGGCGGCGGCGCTCCGGGGCAGTAATCCGGGCCGCGCCGGCGCACCGGCCTCGCTCGCCCTAGCACCTACGACGTCTCGGACAGTGGCTGGGGTGTCCGACGTGGCCTGGTGTAAAGCAGGGCTGCTTAAGGAGGCGGCCCACATAGTATGCCCCAGCGGGACGCGTATGAGCGGGTAACCAGTGTGGCCAGCTGATTGTGGAGTCAACCCTTCAGGATGGGACGGAATGGGATGGGATGGGATGGGATGGAATGGGATGGGATGGGATGGAATGGAATGAGGTGGGTGGGTGGGGTGGGGTGGGATGGGATGGGTAGGATGGTGTGGGGTGGGGTGGAATGGGATGGGTTGGGATGGGTGGGGTGGGATGGGCTGGGTGGGGTGTGATGGGATGGGTGGGATGGAATGGGATGGGGTAGGATGGGATGAGATGAGATGGGGCGGGATGGAAAGGGACGGGGTGGGATGCCACGGCATGGGACGGCATGGGGGCGGGACGGCATGGGACGGGATGGTCACGTAAGGGAGGCGCTCGGGTGCGGCGGCTCTAGCGTAGTTTACGGCGAAAGGAACGCAGAGCAATAACAGCTGGTCTCCACGAGCAGCCAGGTCCCCATTCTTGCATTCGAGCACACCTGCCGTAAAGCATTGATGTTATATAGTGTTGTGCAGTGGTGCCTCGCGCAAACCACAAACTCAAAGGCAAGAGGTGAGTGGGTGAGTGAGAACTGATTTCGGGAGCGTCAACTAATTAATTTTAGTCTCGTAAGTGTGGTATGTTTATCCGGGTTTTACCACTGCTCTGTGGTGGCGAATTTCGGCACATTTGCGTGGAGGGTTAGTTACGTTGTGCAGCCCATGTCCATCGAATCTTGTCTCCTGGCAACTATTTTGACTATAAATAATTACCTTACAAATGACTATTTTAGAAATGTGTCATTTTGAACACCGGGAATATGCCATCAGTCATATATCTAAAATATCAGATTGTATATCAAAATTATCAGAATGTGACAGATATACTAGAGCATTAAAATGAATAATAATTTAGAGCGCGAAAAAATTAATGACAGCCCTTACAAAAAGCCCAAAATTATAGGGCCCCTTCAAAGAAACTATGAATACTCATAGAAATCCACATATAAAACAATGTCCCTAATTTGATCTTTAATATGTAATTTAGAGTATAATTTAATTTTCACCTTAGCAACTTTCCAAGTTTCTTCTCTCTCAACGTCCCCCAGCATCCTGACACTTGCATCACGTGGCCCTTGGTTGCATATTTGTTGCACAGTTATTGGGACGCAATATTACACCCTTATCTTCCCAATGTGCGTTGGCGGCATGACCTTGACCAAGATAAGCGCTCATTCGCGTTCAGTCATTCAGATGTACAGTGGAGGACTTCGGTATACAATTGTTTGTCACCGGACAGAATTCAAATTTACCCTCTGTTTTAATCGTTTAACATCCACTTAGGAGCGCCATGCATGGGAAAGTGATTGCACTTCATGTTAGTATGCTTAGTGTTACGTGATGTTTGATTTAACTCACAGACTTGCGAATAATTGAGTTTAACAATTACCTAAAGATCAACAAGTATATCATTTCCGAAGTCATCTATAACGGACTGATATTTGAAGTATGAACAATTCTGTATTTGGACGTTTTAATAAGAACCAAGTTCCGAACGTTTCTAAAACCATATTCTATTACATACATGAAAATTCAAATTATTTAATACATTTTACTTCCTTTGCAAGCTTATAGCTAACATCACCTGCTTCAATAATTACACACAGAAATTTACTCTTTTGTTCATGTAAATCATTGAATTTTTTGTATATAAATACAATTTTTACACATTACATAATGTTTCAACAAGTAGTATGCAGTACAACCGAAGTAAGTTGTTATATACAATTTTCTTTAAATTTCCTTTATTTTTATCCATATTTACATTTCTTAATGGAGTCATTGTTTAGACAATACACGTCACCTCTTTGCTGTCTCAACTTCTCCTCAAGCTCCCGTATCTCAGCACCTCATATAATGATGGAGCTTCTGGTTTAATTGTCGAGTTGACGATTGTCAGCGATTCCCAGAAACAGGAGATAAGAAATTGGAAAGGTTTCGTAACTGTCATTCTGGTCGCCTACGTTTATCTCCGATAGTAATGACTGTCATACTCATTTCTGTACGTAGGCGAGAGATGGATTTATGACCTTATGTCTCCCCCCCCTTTCCCGGGCATTTATTCACACTGGTGATTTAGCAATGCCCTTCGCTGCATGGAAGATGATAGGTTGTTTAGGAGGGAGTGAATGGTGACAGTGAATTATTATGGATAAGATAAAATGGCACAGGTGAGATGGCAGTAATGTAACGTTAATATTCAGATCATACACGACGCCATGCTAAGGGAAGGCCGTACGCCATGCTAATGCCATGCTACTCCTTACGCCATGCTAAGGGAAACACATCAGATGGTGAACTCGCTACGCCTAACGTGGAATTCGAACCCGCAACCTTGGGCTCCTCCTTTGCACGCACCCCCAAGCCCCTGCGCACACTCATCGCCCCTCGCGCGCACCTTCTGGCAGCCCGACGGTCACGCCTCCAGCTACAACCGCCGCGCCGTCCACTGTTCGCCCGGGCCGCCAGCCGCCATTGCCCCGGCGCGCGCACTACTATAACTTACAGTCTGCACAATATAAGGCGCGTGTGCGGCCGCGGGCGCCGAGATAAGCGCGGTACAGCGCCGCCGCCACCGCCACCGCCGCCGTCTCCGCTGGCTGGTCCCCGCGCCCTCCCCCCGCCCAACCCCGCCCCGCCCGCGACGCGAATAACTTTTTATTGCGAGCCCGCGGCGGAATGGCTAGCCGCCGCCGCCTCCGCCGCCGCCCCGCCGCTCCCGCCGCCTCTATCGCTTCCGCCGCTGCTAAAGCGCAGGCGCGCTGCCTCCAGGTGACTGTCGCGAGGTCAACGAGCGCCGCCGCGTCCCTCCACGCCGCGCGGGATAAAACCGCGGCCGAGGCAACAGGCCGGGGCAATTGCCGACTAATTCCGAGCGCTCGGCGTTCCGCAAGGTTATATTACGAGGCCCACGCGGAACGCTGGAACTTCGCTATCGCGAATCTGAAGCGGAAAAAGAAAAAAAGGAAATCGGGTATCGAATATTTCACCACAACGTGTGGTTGTTAGGAGATGGAAAATTTCGAGATATAGGGGAATTCGAGTGATTAAAGTTCAAGTTACCGAGCTTCCACTTTATATACTGAGCACTATAATTCTCTATTTTCGAAGAACTAAAAAGCATTCGAACAATAGCGGTAGGTGCAATTGCCGATTAATTTCGAGCGCCGGGCATTCTGCAAGGTTGTATTCCGAGACCATGCAGAACGGTAAAACCTCGGAAGAAAGAAAGAAATCGGAATATCCGTTTGCCCCGATGCATCGCGATGTATGTATGCAGGTGGTGAAGAAAAATGTCATCCTTTAGGCATTTCTGACCTTTGTCGTAACGTATACACATCATATGTCTCACAACTGCCGCGGAACTAATAAAAATATTGGTAAAGACAACGACTTTTATTTATAATCGTATCCAATGCTAACAATACAGCACCAACAGTCCAATATTGTATAAATTGTTTGTATCAATAACAAAGAAAAATTTTCTTTATTTGTATAAGACCAATTCGAAGCGTATAAAATGGGTTTATAAATGGAAAACGACCAATACGAACATTTTCGAAATTGTACGTGAAGATCACGCGAACGATACGTAACCATTACGTGAAGATAAAGATATTATTGACTGATCATTTTAATTACTGGTAGTGTGAGAATGCTCAATGACTAATTACAAAATGAAATGTCATACACGACCTTTATTATGATTTTTAAACATGTCACTCACGAGAAAATAGTTTTAAAAGAGGTTAGTTTGAAGTAAGGAGCAAGATAACATACAATCGTGCATTGCATCAGCAAAGGCCATACCTAAAAACAGTTTTAAACTTTGTATTACTGGATTCATAACTGTACAACTTCAACGAGAGCAATGTGAGTGCACACATCATTTATTTAAAAATGAATACACAATGCCTCATCATTTTTTTCGAATTTTCAAATAGAACGAGATTTAGTTTGCCGAAAAGTGAACACATTTGACCTTTGGTAACAATTCAGTATGTTCTATTATGCACATACCACAATCAGTCAGATTCCATTCATCCACCCTTTACGGGGACCTCAAAATAATGGTCACCCGTCCCGACATTAAATTTTACAGCCAGTTAAATATTTCGATGCGTAAATATTTGAAGAAATAACATTGTATACGCCGAACAGCGATATTTTAAAATTGTGGGCAGTTTCCGCCCAACTGGCCACTTCATGCATTGCATTTAGAAGAGCGTTCTGAACGATTTGTGGGGTTCACGGAAAACGTACAATCATAATTCTTGCAAACTTGAATAACAGCTCAATATGTATCCCATAAATGTTAACAATGCCATATGAGTAGGAATACGAGTTGTCAGCTGACACTAATTTTCCGCCTCGACACCTCGTTCCACACATCATAAAAGATAGCCACATTCCGAAATATCATATTCTACCTTTATGGTCGCCCTATATCGATATGAAATACTCAAAAGTATTTCTAACAAATTTATCCTTGTACACAGCATACGGCATCTTTTGACGTTTCGATGCACAAGCCAACAGCAATACCAACAATGAACCCATGGAAAACGATTTGGTAACACTTTACACTTGATTCATTTTAACCGTGGACAATCTCAATTTTTTTAAAAGTTGTTGGTGAATTCAAAAATTACGTCAAACGTACATTTATAGACGGTATTGTGAATAAACATTATTTACACAGTCTATCCTGAATTAAGTTATGTTTTCGAATAAAAGAAGCTTAAAATGAAGAAATGCTGAAAAAATTAAGTGTGGCAAACAATTACGTGAATCAATAATGTAAGACGTCAACGTAGACGTGTCAATATGCAAAAATAAGACGTTCCTTTAAGGAGAATGAATGTACTCGAAGTTTCGTTACGACCCTATTGAATTGCAAAATAAATGAAGGGCACAAGAACAGCAATTCGTAGCAGTTAGTAACGTTATCGCTTTTTCAGAAGTGAATGAATAATTAGAACGAAGTAATTAGATATCAGATGCCCTTGATATTCATATCATATTTATGATAAACACATACACACACACGCACACTTCCACTCTCTTGTGTTCTCTGTGAATCTCTCTCCCATTCTCGCTTTCACTCTTTCACATTCATTCACACACTCAGTGACTGAAATGGATTCATAAATAAGGAATAAATGTTTCTTTCTCAAAATCCAAAGCATTTTTCAGAAGTCATTTTACGAATATATGTGCACTTTAGAAACAAGATACATCCTTTGTGTGAAAAGACAAGGCGGAACGGGGCGGGACAGGGCAGGGTAGGACGGTCGGTGATGGTCGAATCGGGCAAGGCAAAGCGGAGCCAGCTGGGAGGCAGTGTATGGGAGTGGGGCAGGGAAGAGCGGTCGGGACGGATTGGGGTGGGTTGTAACGGGGCAGATCACTGACTGCATTAGGTGAGACGGAGTGGGACGGGGCGGGACGGGGGGTGCGGGACAGGGTGGGACGGACTGGGACGGGGCGAGACGGGGCGAGACGGGGCGGGACGAGGCGGGACTTGGCGGGACGGGGCGGGGCGGGAGGGGCTGGGACGGGGTGGGACGGGGTGGGACGGGGTGGGACGGGGTGGGACGGGGCGGGACGGGGCGGGGCGGGGCGGGGCAGGACGGGGCGGGGCGGGGCGGGGCGGGACGGGACGGGACGGCGCAGTCCCGGGACCCGGCGTTGGAGCGGCGTGGGCGGTGGGCGAGGCTTGTGGTTCGTCTTCGTGCCGCGGGCGAATCCATCATCGGTGCGTTTAAATCCGCGGACGTCGTATCGCGCCGCGCATCGCGCCCATGACCGCGGGGGCGGCGGCGGCGGCTGTGGGAGCCGGAGCGAGTGGGGGGGGGCAAAGGCGGAGGCAGGGGAGTGAGGGCCGAGACGGGTAGGCTCGGGAACGGTTAGAGGAAAGTGGGGGGTTGAGGATGTGGGTGAAGACGGGGTGATGGCGCTAGGCGGATCGGAGGGCACCGGGACAGTGGCGAAGACTGAGAGAGCGGAGGCATAATAGGACAAGAATGGATTCAGGGAGGGCGCTGAAGCGAAAGCGAAGACCGAAACCACAGAGGGAGAGTAAGGCGAGGACAGAGAGGGCGATGTCGAGGAATACGAAGACGGAGAGTGGGGCAGGGTCGAAGAGCAGTGGGTCCGCGCGACAAACGCGGGGAGTGATGGGGCAGCGACAGATAAGAAAAGACAGAGGAACGTGGGAAGGCTGGGTTGGAAACGGCGAGGTACGAGAGGGAGACAACGGAGACGAAGGAAGCAGGGACGACGAGTGGGGGCGTGAAGGCCGAGGACAGGAAAAGTGCTATTACAGGAAGGAGACTGTGAGATAGGTATCGATGCGGAAGAGCATGGTATGCTGGAGGCAAGTTCTCAGCGACATTGGACGATGAGAGGTGGAGTAATGAGCGGTGAGTAGTAATGCTACTGCGTCTGACCGTAAATCAGAGACAAAGGGTGCAAGAAAGAAGGGTGCTAGTCACTAGGCGGGGAGAAATGGGAAGTAGAGAGTCAATGTTTATTGGCTTGCCCCCGGATGCACGGAGTTGTGTCCACATTGCATGAGTTGACACTGTTAGGTATCCTTTAATTGGCTCCATACAGGCTCCCGAAGTTGTCAGTAGCTTTTGACTTCTGTATTTGCCACCACGGGTGGCCAAAACAAGTCACGATAATAATTATTCATTACTCGAGGTGTACCTGGCTAAGCGAAGGCTGAAGACGATTCAATTTTCTCGGGCATGTAGCCAGAGGTCTTTCACGTGCTGCAGACACGACAAGCTCACTGGATTTTCCTTGTATCGGAAATTCAGGCACCTCAGCCAGATTGAAACTGCTCTTTAAGCGTTGAGAGGACAGTACGTAAATACGCACCATAAATTATGTACTACAGTTGGCAACCCGTTTAGTTAGGATGCAATACCTTTGGCACTAATATCATGGATTGGGCATCACATTAAGTGGCATTAGATGTGTAACGGAGAAAGTAAATGGAAAACTATGACAAATGTTCGAGAAATGTTTCCCGAACATTTGCCGAGCATTTCATGGCACTTGTAATGGAAGAAGGAGAAGACGAGGTGTCTAGCGAGGCAATGTGGCGATGGGTCAGTGGGTGCAGGGGCAGCGGAGACCAAGCGGAAGGCATCAAGGCGTAGCTGGAATGGCAGAACGGGATGGGTTGGAGGCGGTCAAGTGGCGAAGAGGAGGCGTAGCAAACAGAATTCAGTGGCTGCGTGGCGACAGTAGGGACGGTAGCGGGGATAACGGCAGTGTAGGAGGCAGGGACGGCGACGGGACAGAAATGGGGACAGAGGTGGGGATACCGGCTGAGGAGGCGGGGACGGCGACAGGGAAAGCGGGGATGACGGCGGTGAAGCGAGGTCGGCGGTGGGGTTGACGGCAGTGAAGGAGGCAGGGCCGGGCGACGAGACGGCGGTGGGGGCAGGTGCGGATACCGGCGGAGGAGAAGGGGACGGCGACAGGGACAGCGGGGATGACGGCGGTGAAGGAAGCTGGGTCGTTGTGGGACGTAGGGGACGGCGGTGGGACCGCGGCGTGACAGCGGTGGTGATAGCGGCCGGGACAGCGGCAGGATGATAGCGGTGCGGCGGTGATAGCGGGGACGGCGGCAGGGACGACAGAGGGAATGACGGCGGTGAAGAAGGGGGGTCGGCCGTGAGACAACTGTGGGAACGGCAGTGGGACCGCAGGGGACAGCAGCGGAAATAGCGGCCGGGACAGCGACGGGGACGGCAGCGGGGACAGCGGTAGCGACGACAGAGGGAAGGACTGTAGCGAAGGAAGCGGGACGCCGTAGGAGGCGCGGCGGCCTGCAGGCAGGGACCGGGCCATGGCGTGGCGGAAGCGGGCAGTGGCGTGGGCGCCGTCGTGCGGGGCGCGGGGGCGGAGGTGCTGGGGGGCGGGGCGAGCGCCTCGGGCGGGGGGCGGCGCCCCCGGCCGAGAGTGATAAACGAGGGGCGCCGGGCGGGCGGTTTTTGGGGCGAGCGCGACGCGCCCGACGGGCGGCCAACGACGCGGATGCGATGCGCGCGCCGCAAGGCCGTTGTCTCGCGGCGCGGCGCGTGCGCTCCGAGAGGGAAATGCGATGTGTCTTCTGATAGCGTGATAAATCACCGGCGATTTCGAGGATTCGCCTTTTTTAGCCCCGCCGCCGCTTGCTCCTCGAGAAGCCAACGAGTACGAAAACGCAGTCGCCGGGAAATATGTTGTGGAATGACACGAATAACAGGTATCGCCGGCTTGACGACTTGGTCCGAGCGGATCAAATGTAAATGCGCAAGTACGCGGAGTACGTTGAAAGAAGAAATGTAATGCAGTGACGTGATGCATTTGATATGACAAAGGGAGAACGCACTACTATGTAGAAAAGAAACATAAAAAGACATTTGTATTGGAGACATAGAAAATACAAATAAAAACCGACACCCTTTTCATAGAAATATTCACACACTTATCATGTGCAATACATACAGAACAATGAAAAGCACAGCACAGTATCTCGTGTAGATCAAATTCTCGATCATTCAGTTGGTCATAAAGCGATTACAAAGTATGTCACCGTTATTTTCAATTTAATATCGGCCTCGTCAGCTCCCGTTAGAAGGAACAAGCCACATTCGCTGAAGAGCGGCGTCATCTGCATTGTTCTTTTTTTAAACAGAACTAATGCAGTGAGCAAATTCATCCCGCGCGTACACAGCGCGCGACACGAAATGACAACCTTTGCCCGCTCGCATCTCTTCCCCCTCCCCCTCGCCTCGCGGAGGCACGTTTCTGCCCTGAGCGTCCTCTGGAGGAGGAAATATCGATCTCCGCCCGCGCGGGCTAAAGGAACAATGCCTCACCGGCCGCGCGCCACGGGGCGAAATGGGGCATCACATCGAGGGGGATAATAACGTCCCCCGGCGGGGGGCAGCGGCGGCCCCCGGGGGCCGGCGGCGGCGTCCCGAGGCAGCGGGCGACACGAAAGAAGAAAGAAAAAAAAGGTCCCGGAAAGGGGCAGTGGGGGGAAGTGGGTCGTGGAGAGAGGGAGGTGAATGGGGAGAGTTTAGTGACGGAGGGGGTGATGGAAGTTGGGGCGGTGGGTGGTGGTAGGATGGGGGTGGCGGAGAGAGGAATGAGAATGGGAGAGAGGGCGGAAGGTGAGAATGGGAGAGAGAGGAGAGAGAGGAGCGGGGCAGAGAGGGGAGAGGGGCAGGGAGGGGACAGGGGCAAAGAGGGGGAGAGAGGCAGAGAGGGGAGAGGGGCAGAGAGGGGAGAGGGGCAGAGAGGGAGAGGGGCAGAGAGGGGAGAGGGGCAGAGAGGGGAGAGGGGCAGAGACAGGAGATGGGCAGATACGGTAGAGGGGTAGAGAGGGGATGAGGGATGAGTGGGAGAGAAGGGAGAGAGGTGAGGTTTCGGAGAGAGGGAAGGCGGGAGGGAGGGGAATGGCTGAGAGGAAGAATGGGAGGGAGATCGGATAGGAAAGACGGCGGGGCTGGGTATGGATGGCCAAGGGGGAGTGGGGGACGAGGGGGCAAGGCCAGCGGTGCTCAGCGTTCTCTTGCGTAAATCAAAGGACGCGGGAATAAGGGGTCTGAGAAGCAGAGGTTTGCTGCTGTAGGTAAAAAGATGATAGATGCTCCAAATTATCTGCCCGGGATGCCCGACGGCGACGCTGGAGGATGCGGACAAGTGCAGGGGGGTGGGGCAGCGGTGGGACACAATGGCTGCGAAGATGCGCACAAGAGCAGACGGGGCGAGGTTTGGAGGGAAGAGAGGGGCGGGGCGGGAGACGCGTGGGAGAAGCGTCATGACCTCACGGAATAGAGGTGGTGGGGGCACGTGGGAGGGAAGGGAGGAAAACGCCGAAGGGTGGTGTGGGATGGTGCTGGAAACGGAAGGTTAATGAGCGTTGATGTAGGGCGGGAGGAGGTAAGGTTGTACCAGTTGTTAGATAAGCTCGTGAAAAAAACAGGGATGGAATACCGAATGAAGGACACACAGAGATGAAGTGATCACATGCATATGTTACTGAACTGTAGGAACATTAACCATAAATAGCCGTAGGAAAATGTAAGTTAATTTTTGGTGATATTCCGTGGCCTAAATCGTTACTTCAACTAAATTTGTTCCAAAAAGCACCCAAGACATCTGCACAATCCGGTAGTCATCTATGTCCTCATGTCATACACTACATTAATCTAGATCCTCCTGCATTTTCATATGTCTTGGTGGCTTACCTTTCCAATTAATATCACAACTGTTCTTTTAATAATTATCTGCAAGATATTATTATTGACAGCATAAAGAATTTCCAGAACACAAAGGAGCTTTTTTAAATCACAACTTCAATAAAAATGGTCCTCAATCCGAATGACTCGACTACCTTTCGGTACCGTTGTAGTGCAATTGTTGCTAATCTCAATGACAAAAATACTCAATAGAACATCCAAAATCTCTGTACAACGTAATGTGTTTTATCAGAATGATATTTACGACCAACTCTCGCATATCTATTACAGATTCTCGCACCATATAAATACCGTTCGATATTAACCGTTGCAAGGGACCAGAAGATGACCCTTGGGGACCACCACCTTCTTAAGGGCCAATGCATTTCATTCGATTTTGCCGCTATCGCCTTAGACGCTATCGCCGTATGCCGTGCTACCTCGGCGCTCTCCGTCTAATGGGTCGGAGATTTCAATTACAGCCGACCGTTGTAGTGCTATTGTTGATAATCTCAATGACAAAAATACCCAATAGAACATCAAAAATCTCTGTACAACGTATTGTGTTTTATTAGAATGATATTTACGACAAATTCACACATATCTATTAGAGACTCTCGCACCGTATAAATACCGTTCGAGACTAACCGTTGCAAGAGACCAGAAGATGACCCTTGGGGACCACCACCTTCTTAAAGGCCAATGTATTTCCCTCGATTTTGCTGCTATCGCCTTAGAGGCGTCGAATACCGTTCGAGACTAACCGATGCAAGGGACCAGAAGATGAGCCTTGGGGACCACCACCTTCTTAAAGGCCAATGCATTTCACTCGATTTTGCCGCTATCGCCTTAGACGCTATCGCCGTATGCCGTGCTATCTTGGCGCTCTCCGTCTAATGGGTCGGAGATTTCAATTACAGCCGAGCGAAGCTGCAGGGCCGCGCGTACACACTCGTCCCGGGGCGCCACGCGTGCGCGCAAATTGAGTCGAGAGATCTCTCGGGAGCCGCCGTTGGCGCGGAGGGCGCCAGCTCCGCGCGCAGGTGAGAGAGGACGGCTGGAGGAGGGAGGTCGGTGAGGAGTCGGAGCGCATGCAGGTGGGGGGGGGAGACAGGTGGAGATGAGGGCGGAAAGGAGACGCTGGAGCGCACGCGGGTGGGAGAGGACGGGTGGAAAAGAGAGGACGATGAGAAGACGGAGCGCACGCAAGTGGGGGAAGACAGGTGGAGAAGAGAGGACGCAGAGGAGACACTGGGGCGGACGCTGGTGGGAGAGGACGGGTGGAAACGAGAGGACGATGAGAAGACGGAGCGCCCGCATTTAGAGAAGAGAGAGAACAGTGAAGGTTCGGCGAGTGAGAACGAGAGGAGGAAGAGTAGACAGGACAGAATGACGGCACTGGGGCGGTCGGATGTGGGAGAGGAGGAGGATCAGAAGCAGCGGCAGGTGGATGAGCGGGAAGAACAGCAGACGAAGAAGGGAGTGAAGGGGCAGTGAAATGGGAAGTAGCGTTCAACAGACCGATATCGTGAATTACCGTACAAGATGAAGCGCGGGACGCTTATGTAGCAATAGTATTTACGAAATAAGTATCGAAAGACATCTTATTACAATACGATACTGGATAATTATGAAACGATGCCGTCAGGCAGAGTATAATTTTCGTTTAAATTTATATTACTTCCTTCTATTCATTTTAGGAATGCTGACTCTGCGGTGATTAGAAGTTAATAGAAGGTTATTTGTTATTACAACACTGTTCTTCTAATAATCCTTGCTACGAAACTGACGTTGATAGCAATAGATCATTGTTTTTTTAACCATTGCATTATAATAATACTTTTTACGAAACTTAAATTTATAAAAGTTTCATGTGTGTAAACATAGTGCATAAACTACTTCATTCTACGGTGTTTGGTATGCTGTGAATATATAGTTGAAAGATCGGCCTAAGTAAGGTCGTTTCCATGAATAGATAATACATTTATCACATATACAAAATTAAAAAGTATTTCCTTTTGTTTAAAGACTTACGTACTTTTATTATTCATCAACATACTGGAGGAGAAATACCATTCGTAGATAAATTAAAACACATTTTTTATATATTGTTCACGTCTGTTACATCATCAGAATATTTTTTGGTTTATTCTATTCCCTTCCAATAACGTAATACATTTAAAATTGTCAAACGGTATTTCAATATTCTACGAGAATAGTACATTTTATTAAAATGTTTTTGAAATGCTACAGTTACGAACTTTGAACACATTTATATTTGTATGATGATTACAACATGCGAGATTTCAACATGAAAAACCTGAATTCTTAGTAACATATAACGAATACGTGGTACGCTTAATCCACTGAAAAGACTGTTTCAGCATACATTTTCTATTTTATTCTTTTATTCCATGGAAGTTAATTTCCAGTAAAAACACGATATGAAAAAATCCACTTATAAAATACAATAGTAACGTACAAAACCATGGTCTCCGAGCATGATATTTAGCGGACTGAATGCATTTTAAAACTATCACATTGTTTGGAACAGCTGCTTCTTTTTCTGTATTTTTCTTGTACGAGGTATTAAATCAGAAATAACATGTCGTGACTTCCTTCGGATGCAACGTGTAGGGCACTGGTAGTGCACTGCGCACCCGCAGCAAGCACAAAGCGCCCGTCTCCAAGCAAGAACACGACTCAGGCGCGAACACGCACACATGGCGAGTCAAGTGGAGCAATCATCCACCAGCTCCACACATTGCATCCGGAACGAGGTCAGATCAAGTTGCGTACGAACAAACGATAACCGCCTGCGATGTCGTACTCTGACTTGTCTCTAAGATACGTTCCTCGTGTGATTTTGACTCTGAGATAAAACTATAATTCCATGTGGATTCTTTATTTTGAGCTGAATCTTATTTATTGTTAGACAATAAGGCAAACACAACGATCTTTAATGTAATGTACTACGTAGTCCAAATCGTAGAAGACATAAACCTCCAAAACTCTCAGGCTATTCAATGCTGTACACTATTATTTACAAAACATTTTTTTCACATTGTTTCAAATAATAACAAATCTACGAGTACATTTGATACATTTGGTAAGTTATAGCTATTATATAGCCTACTAAGTGAACAAGAGGTTTGAACATCGTTTCAGCACGTGGATTCGGCAATTCAGACAAGCGTAAACAAACATCATTACATCTAAGATCATTAATCACCTCCTTGGTAATCTCTCCTATCCTGCGTATATTGGAAAGCAAAACAAAACCCGCATCTTAATGACATATCCAGAAAAGATAAGTCATGAATGGATCAGTTTCTTCAGAAATGCGTATGGCACTCATCACTTAGCGGCGGTCCTTAAGCAGATTCGCGTCAAGATTCCTCTCGATTCTTCAGTTTCCGCTGCCTCCCATTTCATCAGCATTCCAACATTCGTCATTAACAACCTCGCATCCATCCATCGGCCAAAGGAGTTTTAGTTCGAATCACAATTCAGTGTCATATTGATAGTGGTTGATGATGATTGCGACGATTCCGACATATGCCTTTGTACAAACCACATCCACGCATTTTCGTCAACCGCCACAAGACCACGAAGGCAGAGAGTGTCCAGTCGGCCCCGTGGCCGAGATCGTTAAGGCAGTAGTGCCGTAGTGATCTTGGACTATGGGGTCGCGGTTTCGAGTCCCATCTCGTGCATGGTTGTATTTGTTCGTCCTTTCACCCCCTCTCATCGCCATATCGTTTCATCCTCATATCATAACGTTACATCCAATAGTGGTCACTAGTGACCTAGTAGTTGATGTGACCTTAACCCGGGAAAGGTGGCGGTTGCCGGAGTTACGTTAGAGGTAGCGCGGTGTCATTTCTGACCCCTTTAAGTTATTTCTTTATAAAATTGTATTTATTAAGAAATAAGTGTGAAATGAAATTAGTTATTTTAATAATAATCAATCATTTACAAGGTCGTATTAACTTAATGCACTATTATAAACAAACATTTGAATGAGGAATTGAAACAAATAAAAGGTCAAAATTATCATTTATCTTTCATTTTATGTATTGACTCCATTTACATTTTCCTGAATATTTCAACGACAAAGGTATCAGAAAATTCAGTAAGTTTCAATTTTCTAACATTTTTTCACCTAAAAACAAACAATTTAATGAAACTTCTTTAAAGCCAATCAACACAACTTAGAAAAAGTACGAAATTTACGGTGTTTGTATTGGTTTCACAAATATTTATAAATGAATTATTACATAAAAAATTTTGAAAATCTTTCAGACCAAAGCTAAAGAATGTGGTGAAAGGTATGTGAAATGTCAAGCTTCTGACCCGCAAAATTAGGAATCTGCAGCTAAGCAAAGATACGTGGGTTCACAAGAGAGACCGCGCCACCTCTCTCGGGTTAAATAACAAAAGAAGAAGAAAAAAAACAACCACAATAGATTGCCCGAACCGTCATTTGGCGCAGCGTCCCCGGAGCGCGGCGGTGCGGCGTCTCAACCTATAATAATAATAATAATAATAATAATAATAATAATAATAATAATAATGTCTTTATTACTGGCGAGGCTCAGGCCATAGGGCCTGCTCTTCCGCGGGCAACCTAGGCGGGCAGTCGGCGCTGAGCCATAGGCCTCCCTCAGCGGCTGGCGCTGAGCCGGGCGGCGGGCGCCGCGGGGCGGGGCGACGGCCATTGAAACCGGTAATTTACGGTTATGGGGCGGTTATGGGCATCGAGGGCGGCGGCGGCGGTGCGGTGGGTGGCACTGGCAACGCGGGGCCGCGACGGCGCAAACACCGCCTGACATTTGCAAACACGCGCGCGCTCCGCGCCGCCCGTTTGCTCTTCGTTTAATCGTTTAACCTTTGCACGCGGGCGCGCGCGCCCTGCCGCCGCCGCCGCCGCCAAAACCACCGAGAGTCGCTCTGCGGCGCGCAAAGGCGCCAGCCACTGCGGGAGGCCCCGGGCGCTCTGGCGGAGCCGCGGCGCGGCGCGCTCAGCGTCTGCTACGCTCATTGTCTGCGCCCGCCTTTGCTCCTCCCTTCCTCTCGTTATTCACCTGCGCTTTTAGGTTCTCTTCTTCTTTACTCGTATTTATTATCGCGAGGGTCATTGCATGCATCACTCCAACATATACTAATATACATACAAATGAATAATTGTCATTTAAACTGGCACACAGATTTTGGTAATAACAACAATAATGAAATTGATCACAGTTCCAAGCCATTTAAAGCGCTAGAACGTACAACAAATAACATTTCTAATAACGCCATACTTAGTACAAAGTATTGTTATGTGACCATCTCATTAGATCTGCTCCTTCGGAATATAGTAGCAACCTGGATCAGATATTTTATTTTACCAATACCAATAATCTTTAGTTATGATTTTAGGGAATGATTATAATAATAATAATAATAAGAAGAAGAAGAAGAAGAAGAAGAAGAAGAAGAAGAAGAAGAAGAATGGCTTTCAAACGCCTGTGCGCAGTGACAAGCACGAAGTTCGAGGGGCCTGAATCTGTATTATGATACTCTATACCTACAGGTCGTAACAGAATTGGATTGACAATGGGTAATGTACATTTAAATGCAGTTTCCTTGCGTCTCATCCCACCAATCTTCGATCACAATTCATATAGTATCTGTGTATTAAACTCTTGGTCAAAACATGAATTCAAACCAGATTTAGCCACGAGCCTTAATCTTCTGGTTTCATCTTCCTGGTATGCATGAATAATACGGCTTACCTTGAAAGCGTAGGCTTTCGCGGTCGACTGTTAGTAACAGTGAGTAAAGATTAGGCCGATCTGCGATTCGGAGATTGCGATCTACTTTAGAGGGATATGAGTGGGTTTATAAGAAATGTTTATCTAAAGTAAAAAACAAATTCTTATAAACCCGTGGGCAGTTCACCTCCGCGCATTTCACCGTGAGGAAGATCGCACTTTGTCGGCGGAAACATCGCCAAGCGTGACTAGGACCCGGCGTCTCCCAGACAACAAAGTACCTACGGCACGGAGACAAACACGTGGCAGATGGCCGGATGTTTAACAAAGGGCGCGGAACAATGACGCACCGGGACTTTCCGTCCAAGCGTGGACTTGCCGTGGTACGGCGGAGGCAATGGGGCGGCGGTTAGCGCCAAAGGGCCTATATAAGGCCACGAGAACAATGCCTCCTTCTTCTTGATTCTCAGCAGCGTTGGCGGCAGATAGCGCGTGAGTTTGTGAGAGTGGTGCACGAGGACAAGGGGCCGGCAATTCATTGTCGTAACTAACGAGACATGCAATAGGTCTCAGGGTAGAGCGGTGCTCCGCACAGGGGAATATTGGTTGTATGTTGCGGTGTGGTAGCCGTTTGGTAAAATATCTCTCCTAGTAGATTCTATTTATTTAGTTAATTGTAAGCAGTGCAATTTGTTATTTGTGACAACGGCCTAGTTTATGAATAAACTTACTGTTCTTACAACCCACTCTCGTCCGTGTTCTGATTACACCACACTTGCATCCCTCGCATAATAACTACTGAAGTGTTTCTACTTCACGAAACAGGCGTATTCCACCCGTTCTCGTCCCAAAAACATGTCGCTCTCCACCCGTGCTTCCTGCGGGAGCGCGGTGGCAGGAGGCGGCTGGTCGTCGCTCGTTTACGGCCGCGCCGATACGAGCGGCTTCCTCCGCCCCTGCGGCCGGCGCGGCGCCGCGCGACGCGGAAACGGACGCGGAAACAGCGCCGGAGTTAAACGCCCGCGCGGCTCGGACGGCCCGCCAAGTGGTCGTTGACGGCGCGGCGCGGCCCGGCGCACGGGGCGAGACGAGACGAGACGAGCGGATTGTCTTCGCCGGGACGGCGGACTGAGTGAGTAGTGTTTCGCGTTTCCGAGCGCGACAACTATTTTGGTCGATAGTTCCGTTTGTGTAGCGCGTGTTAGAGTCGTTTGCGTGCACGACAACTATTTTGGTCGATAGTCCCGGGAGTGTAGTGCATGTTAGAGACAGGAGGTGGCGGTGTATCTTCCCCGCTGGAATGAGAGCGATCCGATCTTCAAGGCGGCTTGCGGTTTTCACTCTCTAGGTATCTCCCCCTAGCACATCCAAGCCCGATTGGGTGTAAACTCTAAGCTCCAAATTGGTCTCTGATGTATATGTGGTGCTGTAGTGCATTACAAGCATAAGTGGTGCGCGAGGGTGTGTGTCAGAGAAGAGGAGAAGAACATTTGAGGAAGCAAAGACCGCGGCTCCTTTGTTACGATACTTCTCCGTCGTGATTCTGGAGGTGATCGGAGAAATCACTGAGAACAAAACAATGTGTTAGTCAGAGCAACCGGTCCCTATAATTCTCCTCTAGAGAGCGGCTGAATTCAACCTACCCATTTATCTAGTGCCAAAAATCCTCCACAAACTGGAGTCGAACCCGAGAACCACCAGGCGAGAAACGCTGCACAGAAAGACAACTTAATATAGGCATATTAGTTCAATTGTGATTTAGATTCAATCGTAATCAATCGTGAATTCATCAGCTCTTATTCGAGGGTTGCTCGGGACAAGCGCATATTCTCTATTTCACTGAAAAAAAGGGGGGGAAGAAGTGGGATGAAATAAAAATGTTGATTACACCAGGGTGAGCTGTGTCCAACACATTATATATGCAGAAAAGAAAGGTTTCTTATTTTTTAATTTAAATTATCATCATCGTCGACCACTTTGAAACGAGGTTCCTGCCAACTACACTGATATTTCAATGATATACTGATAAGGTCGTTCTCATAGAAATTGTTCCGTAAATTTTCACACATACTATAATTGATGACAAGAAATGTTGGATATTAAAACATCCAATATAATATTCAATTCCCAATAACAAGACTTGTAACATTCGTTTATATTGTAAAAGTTCTTAGAATAAACATCATGGCATGAATTCCTCACTAGTAACATTAAATTTCCAACAATAAATGTTTCCAAAATAGCCTAAAAATGAAATGAGAATAAGGGGGCTTGTAAAACTTTAACCGTAATTTATTATTTGAATAATGAAAATAAATCATTGTTCACACAGAAATAATGTCATACAACAAATCTTATTTTTCTTTTTTCAAAATATTTGATAACATTCAATATCTAGAATGTTATTTACAACATTACTTGTCCCACTTTCGAAATATTTTTGGTTTCGTCAATGAATGCATGAAACAGAACTCGCGGTCGATGAAAGATCCCCTGCCCCCAGGAAGTTACCCGTAATACACGGAAGTTCAGAGGGTTGCCTACTCTTGTTTCTTCACGGCGCACTAAGAATCTGTGAGAACGATAGTGGTCAGAGTCCCGTTGGAATTAAACCACACGTTGAAAGATGGATATTTCTAACGAAATAGATCCTCTGACAATACATTTTTGTTTCATATTATAGATCACCAGAAATACTAGAAAACGACCTGAAAGAGTGGAAAGACTACAAATTGCCATAAATTTGAGGTAAAACAAAAAATGTCACTCACAGCTTCAACAGTGCTACGATTGAGGTTCAAATAAAGTCTTACATCCAATGCAATGGTGTGCCTTTTGAGTTAATACAAAGAGCGAGTCCACTATTCGACTCTCAAAGACAGCTTTTGTGCTTTTTGCGATGAATTCCGCGCGGATGCTGTGGCACTATATTAAACAAAAGGCCCTTGAAATGGTTACGATCTTTCCTTCAACACCCTTTCTACGTATATCCTTACGTCCGGACTATTCATTTATCCATCTTATGAATCCCCCTTTACAAATTTGGAACCCTTCCCTCATGATCTCGTCTCAGACAGCACTGCAAGTAGGTATTATGCCGAGCGAAGGATGGGAATTATACTGTACTGCTAACACAAGAAGAATAAAATAATTATTCTGCCACACAAATCCCCGCGAGATCTGACTACATCAAAGCAAACATATCCGAATTTGGACGTCAGCGGACAGAAAGTTTCACGAGCGAAAATTGGAAACTCAGCCTCTCTCCATCCGGAGGCCAGTCCCTCCGCAACGCAACATCCTCGACGCAGCCGCCAAGTCCAGAGAGCCGAGCGCCAGCCGCTGCGCCGAGGAGGGAAGCCCGGCAGAGCGCGCGGCGAGCGCGCAAGAAGCGCAGGTGAGAGGTCCTGCCGCGAGCCGGGCTGCGCAAGGCGATTACTGGGGCGAGCGCCGTGGGAGACGACGGCTTAGCGACGCGCGGCCGCTCGCCCGCGCAGTGGGGCCAACCGCGCGAGTACGCGCGCCGAACTAATTAAATCAGAAACACATTTCAATATCTCACATACATTTGGATTCCATTAAAGTGTTTTTTTGCTACACGTAGTAGTTTGTTGTAGTTTATTTCTCGCCTTCCGGCCTTGAAATACATTTTACATTAACCTAATAAATACATTTTAATACAAATACATTTAGACACAACTTGCTTGTATGTTAATTACGTATTAATTTTAACAAGTATATAATTAACATGTAAGATCGTTGCACTTACATTATCTTGCTCCTGGAAGAAAATAAATCATCGGGATCTTAAAGTGGAAGAATTTTGAAGACCTAACAAAATTCCCCAATCATCTAGGATATCATAAAAATATATACCAATCGTCATGTATGTTTATTTTCCTTGACTACGTATTTTGGACTCCAGAAAAAAAGACACTTCGAGTAATTGATACACTTCCATATGTGAGATGAGCCCATATAGGCACAATAATGTCAATCACATATACCGGCCGCGAATTACACTCTGAGAATTCTTTCCTCGTTCCCGTCCCAGTCCTTGCTACCCTTACGACCTGGCAAGATGTCGAAGAGAAGATCGCCAGCAAACCACGCAAACCACGGCAAGCGGACCACCACGCACTAGCAAGCCTTACCTGCCCGCCGGCGCCGCGCCTCTCGGCCGGATTACCTCGCAACTGCCCAGAGCAGACGCCGCCAGCCGCGCCGGGGGCGGCACCTCCGCCTCCGCACCCGCCGCGATGCGAATGGGTAGTGCTTGGGCGCCGGCTCGGAATTAAAGAAACTGCCGGGGCGCCAGGCGGCCCCGCCTCCAGTCCAACGACCACTACCACCAGCCCCCGCCTCCCACACTGCACTCGCCCCCGTCACTGGTATTTCCACCGCCATCACCATGGACACGGTCAAGGACCATGGATACAGCCATGGACCATGGGCACATGGACGATTGACACAGCCAAACCGAAGTCACTGTCACAGTCACAACCACAGCCTTCGTCATCGCCTCCGCCTTCTGCCGACATCATGCCCCCGCAGCTACTGCTACCGCCTCCCCCACGCCCGCCCCTGCTTCCCGCACTGCCTTCCCCACTGTCTCCGCCTCCGTCTCTCACTTCGTCACCCCCACAGCCACAGCCGAGCTGAAGTCATAACCGCAGCCACCACCCCCTCCCCGCCTTCTGCTAACACCATGGCTCCTCCACCTCCGCCCCCGCTTCCCCCACTGCCTTCTCTGCTGTCTCCGCCTCCGTCACTGTCTTCGCCACCGTCACAGCCATAGCTGCAGCCAACCCAAAAAAATAGACGCACTACCCCCTTCCCGTATTCTGCGAACAACAAGCCACGCGACTACCCCCGCTTCCTCCCACCGCCCCCGCCTCCCCCTATCCCCGCCCCCGCCACAAGCACCACCTCCGCCACAGCGACCGCCACCCCCATCCTCCCTCCCACCCTGAGCACCGCCACAGCTACCTCCGGCTCCCCTGTCCCCGCCCCCGTCACAAGCATCATCTCCGCCACAGCGACCGCCACCCTCACCACCTCTACCGCCACCGCCCTCCTCCCACCTCCGCCCCCGCACGCATCCGCCTGTCCCCGTCCCCGTCACTAGTACCACCTCCTCTCCACAGCGACCACCACCTCCGCCCGGACCACCGCCACCACCATCCACCGCCTCTACCGCCACCGCCCCTCGTCAAACATTTAGGCGGCGCCCGCGCCCCATCCACTCGCCTCGCGCAGCCCCCGCGCACCGCACGAAAATACATAAATTAATACGGAACGAGAAGCTGCCGCGATTGGAGATACCCAACGGACGTACAGACAAACAGATGGACAGACAGCGGCAGCCTCGTGGAAACGTAACGCCGACGCACAAAAGACACGCACCGCTGCGTGACGCCATGATTCGGGATAGGATTTCCCCTGCGTGATTTTCAGCGCCGAGATAGGCGAGTCGTATCTTTTGGAATATCGATATTGCACCTGGGAACAACGAAACGAGCAGCGAGGGATAGAAATTTACATGGAGCCACTGGAATGGAATTTAAAACACTGCGGGAGTATTGTTTGATACGTATATCAATAAGGGTTCAGATTTGGATTGGTTGAGCCAAACCAAGAAACAAGTGGACGGACGGAGAAGTGGATGGTTGCAGAGATGTGCAGGGGGGGGGGGCAAGGCGACAACTGGTAAGCAAGGGATGGAACCCAGGCCTACAGGTGAACGCAGGGATAGTCAAGCAGACGGTCGACAACATAACGAAAATGTAGAGCAACACACTGAGGACATGAGAGGTGCCTGCCGATAAGCGATCGGCGACAGAATTTCTAAGAGAGCGTTTCAGCTCCGAGATAGAAAAACCATATCTTCTGTCTTCTCCATATCAGTACGGAGGAAGTCTTTGTTATGATAATAGAAACATTTCGCCGGACTATTCAACTGCATGAGCCTCTGGGTTGAATGTCATTACAAGATGATCAATTAGCTCGCAATGATACTGCTTCCAGTAAGACTTCCAGAGAAACGAAGTTATTAAGTTACAGGTAATCCATTGCGTGAATAACTTACCTATTCAAATTGAAGTATTCTTTATGCTTACACTATTTCTTATACAGTAAAAACTTGCTCAATGCGGAATCTGAAGGGATCCGTATTCTATTTCCGTATTAGACGAGATTCTGCATTATCAATGTAATACTATAGAAGGTGTTTGCCAGGACCGCGATTTATGTTCACATTAGACAGATTTCCGCATCATACGCGTTCCATATTGAGCAGATATTACAGTACTATTATTTCTTTCCTGACAAATAATTTCTTCAAAAGTACGCCAGCCCGCTCCACTGCGTCCTCCTATCCCAAATGTACACCGTCGTTTAGTATCCCTCGCCGTGATTTCAACACGAAAGCGGGAGCGAGAACGCGAGTCAGTGATTAAAAGCAGCGGAAGGATTCCGCAGGCACGTGGAAACGCAAGCCAACGCAACGCGACGCGGGGGCTCGCAGCACCCGGTGCGTGACCGGCCACCGCGAGGCGCGGGGCGGCGCGGCGTGGCACGCGCTGATGAAGGGCCCGGCTTTCCGTGCTTGGATTTCGGCGCTGAGGTTTTTAATAAAGGGCTCGCTTGCCACTTTATATCAGGCCAAGGCGGCCGCGCCGCGCCGCGGGGAAACAGCGATAGCGGGTGAAGTGGTGATGGCGGGGAAGTGGCGATGGCGATGATGTTGGCGGTGGAGGCGATGGAATTGGTTGTGGTGGTGATGGTGGTGGTGGTAGTTGTGGTGGTAGTGGTGGTGGTAGTGGTGGCAGTAGTGGTGGCGGCTGCGGCGGCGGGGGTAAAGGCGAGAGAGTTGTCGAAGGCGATGTTGGAACATGATAGATATTTATTATTTCCGCAGGTAGGTTTATGTAACCTGGTGGACTAAAATTTACATATTATAATTAGGAATTAAGTACAATGTAACTTAAAATTATTTTAAGTGATGGCTGATTATGATGGGTGGTTACAGACATTGGCGTTCGCTGTGGAGGCATCCGCAGCGGGATTACGTTCTGTGGTGGCTCAGTATAGGAGATATTCTGGGAGCGTGAGGGAATCCGCGCGGCGGGGGTGGAGACGGTGAAGGGGAGGAGGGGAAGGCGGGGGCGGAGAGGGTGGAGGAGAGAAGGGGTCGGCGGGGACGCAGAGGGCGGGGTCGGCGGGGACGCAGGGGACGGAGTCGGCGGGGCGGCAGGGGGGCGGCGGGGGCAGCGGGGCGACGGGGGCCAGCAGGATGCGGCGAGGGTGGTGGGGGCTGGGGCGGCATGTCGGCGGGGGGCGGCGGGGGGTGGTGGCGGGGGACGGGGGGGACGGGGGGAGCGAGGCGGCGGGGGCGGCGTAGGGCGACGGGGACCAGTAGGATGGGGAGAGGATGGATGGGGCGGCGAGGGCTACGGGGGCAGGGGGCGGTGGGGCCGACGGGGGCGGGGGCGGGGGCGGGGGGGCCGGCGTGGGCGGGAGCCATCCGCCGACGGGCATCGCCGGCCGCCTTCGCGCCGCACGCGCAAGGATGAGGGAGGACGAGCAGTCTGCGCACGCAGCGAAGGCGAGTGCGCGAGGTGAGAGGCGGCGAGAAAGGGAAATAAATGCGCTTGGAAGAAAAAGTAATGCTCAAAACATTGTTGAGAAGCGAATGAAAAAGAAAACTTACGTACGGCAGAAAATGAGGTATATGATTATAACTAAAGAAGAAAGTTCGTAACAAAAACAAGTGTTATTTTTTATTTGCATCCTTCTGGTTTGTATACAACTGACTTGAAATATCAGAAGGAAATACTATGAACGTTTGTTCTTTGGGAATGTAAGTCATTTCATTCTTTACGGGAATACCATAAGGTACGACAAGGTAAGTTTTGATACTAATATTCTCTTTCCATTTCGCCGGGACAACTGTTCCTCGAATATCGTTGATTGAAATATGTACGTACAAAGTCTCAGGTTGTGGGAAAGAAGCAAGATTGTGAGTTTGAAGACGAGAACGAGGGAGAGAGGGGGAGGGAGAGAGGGGGAGCGAGAGACGTGGAGGGAGAGAGGGGGAGAGAGGGGCAGGGAGAGAGGGGCAGGGAGAGAGGGGATGTAGAGAGGGGGAAGGAGAGAGGGGGAAGGAGAGAGGGGGGAGAGAGGGGGAGGGAGAGAGGGGGGAGAGGGGGAGGGAGAGGGGGAGGGAGAGAGGGAAGGGGGAGAGAGCTAGCAAGCGAGAGAGAGAGAGACGGAAAAAAACGATGGAATAGGTGGAGGACGGGAGGGAGGGATGAAGAATAGAATAAAGTATCGAGAGGGAGCGGACGAGGCCGATGAAGACGTGGAAGCGAGAGGGAGGGCGAGACGGAAGGCCTAGGCGAGGGCGGAGGCAAAGGAGCCACGGACGTCACTGAGGGCCTGGGGGAGAGGTGAGCGCCGGGAAGCCTAAGGTGCTGGGCGTTTGCGAGGGCGAGGGCGGGGGCGGGGGCGGGGGCGGGGGCGGGGGCGGGGGCGGGGGCGAGGACGGGGGCGACGGCGAGGGCAAGGGCGATGGCGAGGACGAGGCGGGAACGAAGGCGGGGGCGAGGGCGAGGGTGGGGATGGGGACGATGGCGAGGGCGAGAGCGGGGACGAGAGCGGTGACGGGGACGGGGACGGGGGCGAGGGCGAGGGCGAGAGCGGGGACGAGGGCGAGGGCGGGGACGAGGGCGAGGGCGAGGGCGTGGTGGCGGACGCCCGTCGGCACGCGAGCCCTTCTCCTCCTCCTCCGCGCGTTCCGTGGGCGCGTTATCTCGCCCAGCGGGTGGGCGGGGGCGGCGCCCAGGAGCGCTCTTCCCAGAAGCTCCGCGCCTCCCACGCGCTCTTCCCGAGACGCCGCCCTCGCCCTCGCCCTCGCGCCGTCTCCTGAACGCGCCTTCTCCACCGCCCACACACCGCCGCCTCCAGACGCACGCTTTATGCAAACTTGCTGGCAATAATACTCTCAGGTATTATACCGCGCATTCATCTGTCATGGCAGTAATACATCCCAAATGAATATTTGGTAAAAACTGAAAGTAAAAAGGAAGTTTTATGCTTCGAATGATGAAATGTATATCTTCTACGATGGTTGAATGTGTGGTGAACACATTCATTTGCCTGACTGGTGTATACACTCGAAGTGCACTTTCTTGTGTCATCGTTTGCCTGTTTTCTATGCGGTTTAAATAATTATGAGAAGGAATTGGTAAGAAAATGGGTGTGTGAGTTGAGAAACTCATGTTCATTATTCGGACACCACAAAAACGTTAGAATCCATAGGTGTTGTGTTGTGACGAAATATTCAAGTTGACGTTTACGTAAAACAAATTGATGTTGGACACATGTAGCCTTGGTGGCACACCGATACCAGCCAGAGCTTGACACAGAGTTGACGAAGCTTGGTGGTACACCAAGAGAATCTTTTTTGTGAAGTTACACGAATCCTCTGACGCGTAGATTGTTACGCTGAAAATCATGCCCTTCCAACATAGGCTGTACTTGATTTACAAAATTTAAGGTACCGGAATGCGCCCCCAAATTAATTATTAATTCAATAGAAATAGTGATATAATATAATTTAATAATTCTCGAGCTACCGGAACGCCGTTCCGTCGCGTTCCGCCGGATATTAAGCCCTGAACTTATGTATATAGACCCGACAACTTATCAGAGCTCTCCAGCCCATAAAATAACCACGACAGCATTTAAAAAGACCACGCTACGATAATTGAAACGTCGGCAACACAACCCTTGACGAGGTGCCACATATGCCACCTATGCAGAGAAGAACATGCAAAGTTTTCTTTCTGCTTGGCCTTTGATATTACCATTGTAACGTTCCCGTTGCCTTGGGACGTGCATGAACAACAGCCTTTGCGAATACGTAATGCACACTTTCTACCTTCATGAGTTGATGTGAACAAATGAAGGGAATATTGCGAAATTCGCACTGCGGTGAAAGGCAGTCGAGCCTTCGAATATTATGCAATACAAACATTACAATGCGTTGCGTACTCGCAACTGGCATTTGCTCGTTTACTCACGAGACACGGCCTTCCTTGCATTAGTGTCTTCAAGGATATCACGGTCACGTGATCGTTGTTCTGCATTAACTCAGGTCGCGTTTCCTACATCACACTCATTGACGCTAACAGTGTACTCTTCCCTGTTAACGCATCGGTTTACTGGACTTCACCGACTACGTTAAGTTAGCTTGCTGTCGCTGTTATTACCATTAGATGCTGTTGTATAGTAAACGTAATGGACTGGACACATTCAACAGCACAGCACTCACATGCTTCCCTGTTCGCATCATTCAACGGTTACAAGGACATGTTTACACTAACCCATAATCATTCTGGGTGATTTACAAATACCGTAATGTGAGTTCAGAAGGATTAATTTTCATGGGTTAAAGCATCTGTCGTTTCAATGAATGTGAAGCAAGTCCCACTACCCAAGTAGAACATCACAAACTATTCAAGCAAAAACAATTTAAAGGTGCTAGCAATTTTGAAATTACGTGATTAGGGTGAAACAACTGGCTTCACGGTTAGTGTCTCGCATTTCAACCTCAGGCAACTCTAATTCAATTCACTTCTTGTCTACTGCTGTATCGTTGTTGCCAACCGATCTGACGGTGTTGGTATGCTCATTCCTGTCATCTCAGTCTTCAGACAAGCGCCTTTCCCAGCATCCCCCTTCACCTCCGATCTTCCTCTTTCTTTACGCCCCAGCGACCGTCCCTATACCTCATTCCTCATCCCTCCGTCGGCGCGAACTACGCCTGGGGGCTTCGCCGGAAAGAAATTATCGAGGGAGTTGGCACAAATTCGGGCCTAAACAAGCAGGCGGCGGGCCGGCGCGATGCATTTTCAATGACGCCTCGCTGATCAAGAAGCTCCAAAGGAAAGGATGAGACAGAGAGAGGAGAAAGAGAGACAGAGAGAGAGAAAGGAATGTGAGGCGGTGGGAAAGCAGACGAATGGGCGGGGACGGGAAGGGAGAGGCGATGGCGTCACCGTGATCGATGGGGCGGCAGCACGCGCATTTCGGGGGAGGGGAGGGGAGGGATGGGGGAGGGAGAGGGAGAGGGGGAGAAGAGCGAAGGCGCCGAACCGATGTTCCGCTGTTGCGCCTGTAGATGTCATTAGCTTCGATCCTTCGGCCCCCGCGCGCGCGCGGTCGAAGAAATCGCACGGAAGACAAAGCGACAAGTGTCCCAGGCGGTCGACAGGAGTCGGGGGCGTCTCCTGTCGGCACGATGCGAAGACACGCGTTCGATTCTCGCCAAGAGGCAAACTTGTTTGGGGGAAACGGTTGTACGGAAACACGACTTCCCTACAAAGTACTGATCCATGGGCTAACATTTTGTAGGTGTAAGTCGTAATACACTACCAGCATAAATATACGAACATTCACATTATAAATTATGTTACATATAATATATATCTTAAAAACAGCCATTGTTATATAGCCATTACTTTTCCTAATATTTTATCAAATTCTTAATTACGAACATTATCAATTTATTCCGGATATTACAAATGTGTATTATTGATGAAATCATCATTAGTAATCTTAGAAATGGTATTTCTTAAATTTTCAAAACTTTTATCAAGCATATCCACACAAAAGAGAAACATTCCATTAATACTAATAGTCTTCTTGAATTTGCATGACTATAGACGTTCAAGTTGTTGAATACCTGGATTAAATATATTATTAACATTACGATTAACACTGCCTAAAGAAAAAGTGATTTTAAATACTCACATACTTTGGAGTTAGGAAGATGCGCAGATACAAACAGGTTTTTGTGGAAAGTGATGTCATGACACTCACCTAAAAGTAAAAGAAATGGTCGTTAGAAAACACAAAGTTACACAAATTTCCCCCAAAAAGTTAAAAAAAAATATATTATTTCAACATTATGCCATGTTTGTTTAATTCATGCACAATTTTAAAATATAATTTTTTATCTGCGCGAGGAAACGAAATCATCATCTTAGTGCACTTTAGCAGTTTCGTTACCTTAATACGGAGGACAATGTAATCTACGCGACATTAATAATTGTCACGTTATTTACATAGATTATGGTATATTCTTTGGTGTATAAGGCAATAGAGGGCAAGGTTTCAGAAGGTAAAGGCTTCTTGTAAGAACGCTAATTGAAGATACGTGTATTGAGAACATATGATGACAAAAGGACGAGGTTCATTATTTTTCTCATTGTGTGAAGAATTACATACGATAATGCATTTAAATTTCATACATACTGTTATTACACATTTCTAAATCAACAGGTCACATCCTCGTAAAAGCAACTGTTTCATAAACTGCATTAACTGAACATATTCAGGAGTTAATGCAGTTTGGCATGCTCACGACTTTAAAGCGGCCGTAGACCTTCGGAGTGACAGACCCGTTCGAACTCATAAACGAAAACCACGAATCATACTATACTTCCGACAACAACGCTACCTTCGCGGTCACGAAGCTGGTAGACCCCAAAGTACGCATCGTAAATAAAATATAGTACTCCACTTAAGAAACGGTCCGAGAAAACCGACCGAAGTATTTCCCGGCCCAGCTCCCTCTGTCGCTTCGCTGCCGCCCTCCCCGCAGGCAGGCGAAACTTTTCGGCCGTAAATTCGAAGCACTAAAAAAATCCTTTTGCGAGGTATTACAGTAGTAAACCAGCTGCTCTCAGATAAGTGTATTATTTCTCGACCGTAAAGTCCCCACTAAAATTCATGAAGGTTAATAAATTCAAATAGCATTACGCTGAGGTAGGAAGAAGCATAGATTAAAAATAACGATTTTCTGGAGGTTTCCTGATACTGATTCTTTGGACTTTTGTTCCTGAAGATATGAAAGTAATTTCCGAAATCAATGGTTACAACCGCATCTAATATGCCAAGATATTCATTACTTTCCCAGACAAATTTTTTGTTGCGTGAGTTGACACTTTCGACAGTGAAATGGGCAATGAAATGTAAAATATAAAAAAGCATACACTTTCGACGTCAATAGCCAATGTTAGTCAACTGCTCATGGAATTCATTTTTTTGTGACGCAAGAAAAAACGCGATACAAATAAGATTTTTTACTTTCTCGCGCTTTTTAAAAAAAATGTAAATATCAAGCTCGAGCAACAAAGATTCCAACAATTGTGTGTAAACAATTTTCCTTATCCAAGAGTAAACGCATGGTGAAATGAGAAAGTAGTAAATACTGAAGAGCAGAATTTTGTTCCTATCTCTTCATATGTAATTCTAAAGTACAGATTATAATAAAGAATTTTCCAATTCTCACAATTCTAATGAACTTTCTTCAGATGGAGATGCTGTTTACCTGAGTTTGTTTCTACTGAAAAAATAGAAAATTGGGGTTCGAAATGCTATGACACAAATATGAAGCTTGCGATCCGATAACTCAAAGGTTCCGTAGAAACACAAATTCACGAGTCATGGGTTAGAATCAGATTTACAGCAGATCGAAACTTCAGACTTGCTAGAGCCATTCAGGGCAAGAACGTACTCGTACTTGGAGCATTGCCTTGAAGGCCGGATACCGCTGATCCATATTCAACATCCCGGGGTTGTGACATCCCACAGAATAATAATTGCCTCATTCAGGACAACGACCATATCCCACAGGACGGTGATGGATTCTCTCTGGGCGGTGATCGCGTCCTGTGGGAATGAGATCGATTCTCTCTGCATGATCACCGCGCCCAGCAGCGTGGAGATTGACTCCCACTCCAGAGTGTGATGAGCGCGCCCCAGAGGACGCTGAAACCTCCCTGGGGGGGGGTGATACCGCCTCATGGGGTGGTGATCGCCTCTCGCGGGGCGGTGACAGCCCGTAATAGGGTGGTGACAGCACCTCACGGTGAGGTAAACGCGGCGTGCGGGGAGGTGATCGCGGTATTGGGGCAGTGACCAAGACGTGCGGGGCGGTGATCAAGACGAGCAGGGCGGTGTTCAAGACGTGCGGGGTGTTGATCAAGACGTGCGGGGTGGTGATCAAGACGTGCGGGGTGGTGATCAAGACGTGCGGGGTGGTGATCAAGACGTGCGGGGTGGTGATCAAGACGTGCGGGGTGGTGATCACTTCGCGAGGGTCATGATCGCTTTGCGCAGGGTGGTGATCGCTTCGCGTGGGGTGGTGAAGGCGTGTAGTGTCCGAGACGACTTCCAACCCGCGGCGCGTGACAAAGCCGCCGGCTCACCGATTGGCGCGGGTATAGGAGGCGTAAAAGGTTTTATGAAAGCGGCATACGTCCCACGAGCTCCCCCGTCGCGTTTCCACCTGAAATCGCGGATATGAACGCTCCCTGCCATCCACGGTTATCTCGGTTTCGGAATGAAAATGAGCGGCGGTTTCACTGCTGCATAACCCTGTCATCTTCGGCGCGCGTAAAATTACGACGAAAATATTTGATGAGTGTGCCTACCAATTCAAGACGTGTGCTGTGGAAAAGTTGTTGGGAAATTTAGTGGGAATAAACTAAAGTCAATCACAAAGAAGATAAAAACAAGGAAGACACAAAGGGGTAGATATATGTGGAGTTATAGGAATGCATTTACAAAAGAAGATACCTACGTCGTTTACAAAGTATTGAAGTGAAAATGATTTAGGAAGAGACGTTAAGAAATTGCCAGACAAATGAGAAAAATAAATTTCATTTTTATATTTGACTTAATATACAATTATGATTTAACAACAGTGTTCTGGAGGGATAAAAACATTTAGAAGAAGGAGATTCACAATCAAAGAGAGTTTTTGAAGCAAAAGATAAAATGTTTTAAGTGCAGAAACACCAAAAATTTAATTTAAAAAACCACAAAAGACAATCAAGAAGAATGAATTTGATTGCAAAATAAAAACAGAAAAATGGAAGCTTTGACCTTGACAAAATGAAAATCGCACACGCGGAATGAAACGGGGGCGGATGCGATCACGGGACTGAGCCCCGCACCTTGGCCGAGCGTTGCATTTCTGCGACTCTGGCAGTGTCCGTGGCGGGAAAACGGGCGCTCGGCGCCGCCAAGCGAGAGGTTGGGGGCGGGGCGACGGGGGTGGGGGGCGGCGCTGTCAAAGACGCGTCGCGGCGGCGGGAGCGGAGGCCGACGAGCGCCGCGTGACATCGGGGGCGGAAAAGTGAGGTGTGGAGTAAAGGGACGCAAACGGCCAAGCTGTCTGAAGGGATAGGGGATGCGGGGGATTAGCCTAGACGGCGGTGGTGGCAAAGGTATGCGGAGGTGGTGGAAGTGTGGTAGGCAGCGGATACGGCAGCTGGAGGTGGAGGCAGCGGGGGCGTATATGGTGGCGGAGGTGACGGGAGGCCAATGTGGGTGCTTTAGGAATGTCGTGAGCAACGCCAGCGAGCGAGAACAACGCGGAGGCGGAACCGGTGGAGGGTGACGACGGGGACGAGAGGACGGAGGGGCCGACAGTGTTGGCGCTGGTGGCGAGGACAGCAAGGATGGCGGGGACTGTGGAGAAGCGGGGACGGTTGGAGCGTTGGGGGCGGGAACGTCGGGGGTGGGCGAGCTTGATGGGCAGGGCGGGATTTTGGAGGGCAGGCCGGGGCGGGTTGAGGGGCGGGGCGAGCAGGCTTGGTGGAGCGAGAAGGGCGGGTGTGGCGAGAGGGGGACGGGGCGGTCGAGGTGGAGCAAGGCAGGGTGAGGTGAGGCGAGGTGAGGCGAGGTGAGGCGGGGTGAGGCAGGGTGAGGCGGGGCGGGGCTGAGCGGGGCGGGGCTGAGCGGGGCGGGGCTGAGCGGAGGCAAGGCTAAAAGGGCGGCGGGGGGCGGGGCGTGGCGAGGCAGTGTGGGGAGAGACACGGTGGGGTGGGGCGGAGCGGGGGCGGGGCGGAGGTAGGGCGGATCGGCGGGGCTAGAAGGGCGGGCAGGGCGGGGCGAGCCGGGTTGGGGATGGGAGGTGCGGGCGGGGAGGCGATGCGTGGCGGGGAGGGCATGGGAGGGGAAGGATGGGCGGGGAGGGGATGGGATAGGGCGGGGAGTGCATGGGAGGGTGGGGAGGGAGGGGAGAAGATGCGGGGAGTGGAGGGACAGAAGGTCGGGAGAGAGCGTCAGCGGACGCGTGCCCGCACAGCACCGAGATGCGCAGCTGCGTTCGCCGTTTCATTACGCAAATTACTCCTCTGACCGCCGTCGGAGGCCTCTCGCCTCCGCTCTGCCCCGCCCCTCACGCCGCCCACGGCCCCTGCCCCCGCCCCCGCCGCCCAGGTTGCGCAGTGTCGTGCGGCTCCAGGCGACCGCCGGGCCGGCGCGCCGGTCGGCTTCTCGGAAACGCTAAACCACGCACATCACGCCGCTTCACAACAATTACTCTGCTTTCGACGTACTACGGTGACATTGCAATGGGTGCTAATGTACCACATATTTGTTTCACATTATGTCTGAGGAGATTCAGATGACGCTCCACGCCTGTCCACCGTCCTCGTTGACCCCGCCGCCCTTTCTGTCCTCGCCAACACCGTCTGGCCCGCCGGCATATCCGCCCACAGCTCTACCTGGCTGAAAGTGATCATAACCTTTCCAAAAATAAAACACGTTCGAAAATATGTGTCGAATGTATAACAAACTGTGCAAATTTGTGTAGTATTTACTGTGACGATAACGTTAGTGAAAAGGATTTGTGAGTTACTGTTACTCCGGGAATTGTCTTTTGACACTGTATTTTCCTTTTACGATATTTTGGAGAGGGATTATCATGCATTGATATACGTTTCTGGCACCATCAATAAGACATGCACATTTTAATATGTATTGTACGTAACATTCTCAATGTATTGATTTTATATTTATGTTTACAAATCACCTTTTTTAATCATTTCCTAGTTAGTAATCCTCTCTCCCAAAAGAGATATGCGAAAGCAGCTGAGCACATTCCTGCGTAGAAAACCGACAGCCTTCCTTCACGTTTGATCCTTTTTCTTTAACACCATATGAGAAAGGTTCACATGAGGACCTGCTTCACGTATACAGTGTTCAGTGCTTTCAACGTCTCGTTAAATAGGGATCTATCACGCGTGCATATGAAATGAGAATATAATAATTTAAAGTCTAATAAGCTGGCCGTAGCCCGTTTGGTACGATACTTCTCTGGTGTTTATTTGCTTTTGTTGAGATACATCGCGAAACACTACCGATCAGAGCAGCCGAGGGGTTGAATTTGAATCATTATATAACCAGGAGCGGATCCAGCTGATCATTCGGAGGGGGGGGACAGATATAAACGTATTTGTTCTTATATTGTATATTATTTATGTATTGTAGATATGATACTATACAGTACTATTGTTTAAATAATTACATAGTTCGAACTTAAATATTAAATTATTTCGCCAAATAAAGGAAGGTAAACGAAAACTCTAGGTCTTTTGGGGGGCATATGGCCATACCCCCCCTCCGGATCCACCAGTGTATAAAGCTACCATTTAAAATTCCGCTACCGCCCAAACTCAAATCCGATCAACGACGCAGCCTTGGCAACCACCTCGCCACGCCTTATCGTCGCACGTTTTCTTGAGCTCTCATTTCGCTAGACGCGAGACTGCGAGGCTTGGTTATCTTGAGGTCAAGATTATTATATCAAATCTGTGGATCGTTTGTCAAAGAAAACTAGTTTATGTTACACGAAAACGAACACTTCTGGTTATCATATTTTGTCAACATTCCCCATTGCTGTTATTCAGGCGTAATTCAACAACAAGTTAGTAAAGAAGTGGGGGAAGATATTCTGGGGTTGAAGAAAACGAGTATAATAGTTGCGGCCCCCGTCGACCGGTGCTGCTCCAAGCGGCCGGCGCTGGAGGCTCGCTGACCCACGGCGCGGCGCGGGGCGGGTTCACGCGCAGACGGGTGTCCGCAACGCGTCACAGATCATCGACCAGCGCACGTGGGCCCGCCCCGCCCCGCCCTTCCCGCTCCCCGGCTCGCGCTTTCCTGCCCGGCCGCCCACCGCCGCCCGCGCCCTGGCCGCCCGCCGGGCCCAATTGCTTCAAACGACTGCAAATTGGGTGCGGAATAGAATTTTAACGAGTGGCTTCCTACGGCCACTCGGCATGACGCGTGCGCGCACACGCGAAATAGGATGCGAGTTCAATGGCCGCTGACAGATCTGCACGTCCCCGCGCGCAGGGACATGAGCCCGCCGATGGAATACGGGGAACTGGTCCGGGTGGGAAGTGTGACGCAACGTGAAAAGGTAAAAGGTAGAGAAAAAAGAAAAGCTGTTGTGATCCTTTATGCTACAAAAGGTGGAGGAGACTAGCGCTAAATCCCACTGAGAACGCCAAAAATCGAATATTTACGTAAGTCATATAATCGTGAATAATTATCTGGGGAAATTGACTTACATAAGTGTCTTTCCCATTTGGCCAACAATAACTTTCCTCTGAAATACAAACCTTGGAATCCAACGTAAAAAGAAAAAAAAATGGAACACCACATGATGGATAAAGATGGAAAAGGAAAAAGAAATTTTGGTGACAGAACGTCATAAAATTAAGTACTTGGCTTATTTACGGACAATGTCTTTGAAGATAAGCCAAGTGCTTGATTTTATAAGATTTTGCCAGAACAAGAATACGATATATAACCATACAGGATTCTAATCTACTCTCACGCTCCCCTACTTGATTTCCACCCCTGCTTGATTTTTATAAGATTTTTTCCTGAACAAGAATATGATGATGGTGATGATGATGATGATGATGAATAAGACTAAGATGATAATGAAGGTTAAGGTGTTCTATTCTACTCACGCTCTGAGTTTGCACCCCTCCCGGGCTGCCGCTCACCGCCGTGGCGAGAGGCGCGACGTCGTTCGCGCCCCAAGCGGCCAAGGCCGGAGTCGGAGCTCGAAGGCCGCGCTCAGCCAACGCCGTGTTTAATAGCCCTTCTGTTTACCCTCGACCGCATTATCAAGTCAGCCTATGAGCATTCATCATTTTAAATAAAAATTTAGGGCGTCGGTAGTTAGAAGGCTTATTTGGCTCTCAAGACGCGGACTTAATGATAGCCCGGCCGGGAGGCCATATTTCACACGGCCCTCTAAACCCCCTGCAAGTCGGGGCGGCCCCGGCTTCCGTAAGTGAAAAGAAAAATATTAAGGAGGCCGATGGGAAGGAAACGCTCCTTTATACACGCCGGCTCTGCGCTGGCATCGATCTGGGAAGCGGGGAAGGCGGGCCTGGAAGGGCGGACGGGCGTGGGCGGTTGTTGTGGTGCGGTGTGAACGAAACGAGGAAGTGAAGTAGTGGGGGCAAAGTGCTCTTCGTACCTTGGGATTCTCAACGGATTTTCACGCTGATATGCAAGTACTACTTAAGCTCTGACATCGATATTACGCATCTTTGTGTTGGTTTGAATTCCTCTTTCGAGTTGGATATTTCTGGAACACCTTCATAGGTTTATATAACTGACAGGTTGCTTACACGTTTTACTAATCTCGTAGATGAATGCGATAGGTTACAAACAAGTCACTAGTTTGGTTTGAGTGAAATGTGGGGATGAGGGAAATAGGATCAAGTGCTCTTTGCACCTTGGGCTCATCAGACTTTTGTACTGCTACGCAGGTATTCAAGGTAAAGCTTGGTGTCTAAGGTCTTTACCTATGTATTGATTTGAACCTCTCTTAGAATTTGGTTGTTTTTGGAATACAGAGTCATTCAAACTTTCACGATAACATTATAACGACTTCTGACATTGTAAAATAAGTCAGCAAATTATCCACTAATAGCACAGAATTTGGCAAAAAAGGCATTATAGTAGTGATCACGAAACTTCAGTTTTATCTATGAGAAAATCGTAGGCTGCGAATGACATGCCACCGTAAGAAAAGAATTAAAACCGACAACCCCCGAAAAAATAGTTCCCTCTTAGCAAATCAATCCATGGGAATAGTTATCATTTATGAAATAATTTCATGGATGTTAAATAGTTTCATGAATTGTTTCATTCATAGCAGAGGAACTAATGATTGAGACATATTCGTATCACCTAATTCATCGTATGCGTATTACCTAATTTGTGTTCGGTGATATCTAGTCAAGCTGTCTGGTCACAAACGCCTTTAAATCTAAAACGGAAAACGAAAAGTGATAAATAAAATATTGTCCCAAACAAATTACACGAATTATTTTTATTTTATCAAAACAGTGCATTTCGTTGAACTGTTTTCATTTATTAACGTACTTTTTATTTACATTTTCACTTCCGAACGCAGGCAAGCTCCACTTCTAAAAATATAAACAATTCAACGCACGATGAAATATGTTACGGAAGTCTCACAAAATTCATGAAGCTTCAAAAGCATTTTAGTACGGTAGCTTAACTTTTATGTCGGATGACGTTAAGGACTAGAATGAGAATTCTAGAGATCCCGCTTCGATATTATTGAAATTATAATTTCTTCGGATCAAATCCAAGTGGATGCCACAAGAACACCTTAAACAGTGGGCTATGGGTCTCACGTTACCCTCATCTTTGCACCCTTGGAAAAATTTCGCACTTTGTATATCAATTTTTAAAGTGAATATAACTACTTACTGGAACATACATTGACCGTGCTCCACAGTGAGGGTTCGTTCCACAATTGAAGGGTTGGAAGCAATAACATGGTAACCCACAATTTACAAATGAAAATAATAGTTAAGAATAGTGCCTTAAGAAATCTCTAGTTCATTAAAAGTTTTCGTGTTGGGATATGTTTCTCGAGAGAGTGAAGCCAAGTGATTCTTAAAACAAAGATTTTAACAAAATTAAATTTTTGCTTTCTTTATTATTGACGGTAGCATCGCTGTTGGTGCAGAACGAGCCTCAGGTGGGTTACCATGTTACTGCACTCAACCCTGCAATTGTAATGGAACGAAAGGTCTGATTGTGTTTATTACGACTTGAGAAAAACATCCGTTACGTAACAATCGTGCGCCTAGGTCGCTATGCGAAACCAAAGGACGTATCCCCTCCCTTTGCCCACTAGCACCGCCCGCGCCCCGCTTGTAGCGCTGCCACCGCCCGCAAACGCGAGCGCGACGGAAGTTGAAATTTTACTTCCTGAACTCATTTAAGTTGGCGGAACTCGCGCCAAGATCAACAGCACTCCGCTTCGCCACGCCGCAGCACGTCATCCAGCCGATTCGCGGCGACGGCAGGCCGAGCTGGGCAGCGCGGGCGCGGGGCGGGGCGCGGGGCGGGGCGCGGGGCGGGGCGCGGGGCGGGGCGCGGGGGCGGGGCGCGGGGCGGGGCGCGGGGCGGGGCGCGGGGCGGGGCGCGGGGGCGGGGCGCGGGGCGGGGCGCGGGGCGGGGCGCGGGGCGGGGCGCGGGGCGGGGCGCGGGGCGGGGCGCGGGGCGGGGCGCGGGCCGGGGCACGGGACGGGGCACGGGACGGGGCACGGGACGGGGCACGGGGCGGGGCGCGGGACGGGGCGTTGGGCAGGGCGCAGGGCGGGGCGCGGGGCAGGGCTCGCCTGGCGGGGTCGAGCGGGATGGAGAGGGGCGGGGTGACGAGGGACGGAGTTGGGTGAGACGCGGCGGGGCGGAGCAGAGACGGACGGAGGGGGTCGGGGCGGGGCGGAGAGGGATGGAGAGGGATGGAGCGGGGCAGGGAGACCGGGGCGGGGAAGAGTGGAATGGAACATGGAGCGAGCGGAGCGGGGTGGGGCCGGAGCGGGGCGGGGAGGAGCGGGGCGGGGCAGAGCGGATGGGGATGGAGCGGGCTGGGGCTGGGCGGGCGGGCGGGGTGGGGCTGGACAGGTAGGGGCGGGGCGGGGCGGGGAGTGGTGGGGGCGGGGCGGGGCGGGGGCGGGGGCGAGGCAGGGCGTGACAGGACGGGACTATATCGGGCGCGATGAGATGGGTTGTGGTGGCAGGGGTCGAGACGAGACGGAACAGGGCAGGGCAGGACTGGACTGGACTGGACTGGACTCGACTGGACTGGACTGATCTAAAATGGACGGGGCGGATTGGGATGGAATGGGGTGGCATGGGGTGGCATGGGACGAGAAGGGCACAGCGGGGCTGAAATAATTCCTAAGACTGAATAATAGACGACAATATACAGAAAGAACAATAAATTTAAACAGAAGCGGCAAATGATACCTGGTAGAAATTTATTTCCTATTTATGATTTCGGAGAAATCTTTTTCTACGAATACAATTAAATTCACAACAATGAGTGCCAACACTATGCACAGGCAAACTGTAACACACCAATTAAATACGATACTAAAAAGAATATAATGAAAGGATGTAGGTAATTGAATAAATTCAACCCAAACTGACAGCACCTACTTCATTAAAGTTAGAAGAAGCTCAACAGAAAATGCAAGAAACATTAACCAATTACAATACGTCTTAAATATACCCCCTCACACACACACACACACACACACGTAGAAAAATATTGCGATTTCGGCGACACCTTCCGCTTGAAGTTACGGGACGGTTGCACCAAACACATTGAGCAAACGGGCCTGTCCCGCCAGGCGTTTGCTCCAAACAAGATGCACAGCGTATTCACCTCATTATGCGGTTCGCGCAGGCAGCGTGGCGCGGCAGCGGGGGCGCATGCAAACAACCCAGATCGGTGACGAGCAGGCAGCTGGGGGCCGGCGCACGGTAGAGCGGACGTCGCAAAATGAGGACAAAAAAGTATTATTTTGAAATTTCCCTGTTTATATGAAAGACAGGCGATCCTGTGGCCGAGATCGCTAAACCAGTAGGGCCGTGCGCTCTTGGACCGAAGGATCGCGGGTTCGAATCCGGCATGGATGTGTGTGTTATCTATGTGTAATGTGCGAGTGTGTCCCTTGTGGTTGAGGAAGAGCATCCGGCCGTAAAACATTCGATAAATCCTTATATGCGTGTGCGAAAATAAATAAAAATGAGCCCACACCCCATTAGTGCCGACCCCGTAGTAACGGGAAAAGGCAAAAGACGAAATGAAAGACATGAAAGGACACTCTGTTTTTCAGGATTCAAATTCAATGATTTAAGCACTTAGATAAAATATATAGTGTTTCATGTTTCATACTATCGGTTGATGTTTCGTTGCCAACGTGCCAAACGTTGATGCCAACGTTTCACCGTCATACTATGGCCTTCTTCAGGGTGAAATGCTTTTACGACAGCCAAGTAGGTAATGACTCTGGCCGCGGAAGCCAACGCTTTCATTAGAAAACATTTTTTGCCCACTCATTTCCCCATCCGGACCACAATACGGCTGCGGGATCGTTCGTTTCACATTCACACACACGCGCCTAGGGCTTAAAACGAGCTCCTATCAATTGTGCATTGGAAAGGTAACAATGATTGTCCAGTCATTTTCCTCACTGGACCCCAACACGACGGCTTGGCCGTTCGTTCCAATCGACGTGCTTGCCCTAAATACTTGAGAACATACGATCTTTCAGTTGCGAACAGGAAAACAAACATTTTGTCCACTCATTTTCCCGTCCGGACCACAGCGCGGCGGCGGCGAGGTCGTTCGTCCCGGGCGACGCGAGCGCACCTGGCGGCGGAGAAGCAAACGACAGCCGCGAGACGCCGAGGCGCGGCGCGGGCGCGGGCAGAGGCGCGTTTTAACATAACGGGACGCGTTACGCAAAGCGGCGGGCGACAGGCGGCAACCTACGGTTTACGGCCGGCGGAGCACAGGGGGGCGTGCCGAAGCGAAGGCTGCGAGAGCAACCCGGAGACGGAATCCGCGACGGAGCCAGCGACTGGGAGGTAATTGCCACGCGTGGGTGTGGAGGAGCAGTTAGCCAGGCAGCTAGGATGCAGAGTGTGAAGGGAGAGAGGCAACGCTAAGCGAGGAAGCTGATTGGAGGTAGTATCGGGAGTTAACTGGGATACGAAGATGTGAGGTGGAGGAGGAAGGCGTTGGCTAGGCGACCGGAATGCGCAATTCCTGGGAGAGGGAAGTGACGGTAAAGGAGAAAGGAACGTGATTGGGGGGGGCCCGCAATGAAAATGGATGCAAGTTAGAGTTAATGGGGGAAGATTCAACGAAGTCTATCGATTAAAGAATACGGAAGAAATTTTCCATTCAAAATAAATCAACCCTTGCGAAGGAATAGAACAACAGGAACACTAGAAAATATTATTTCTGCTATAGCGGAAAACCACATTTTAGCAAGTCATTCTTGGAATGCAGACAATCTGATGTACGGTGCAGACGCATTTTTTAAACTAATTAATTTCAGTTAATTAACCAACACTTATAATTTCAGGTATTATAATGAAATATTTAGCGTTAAAAAAGTGGTTGACAGAAACAACAAGATACTTATAATTTTCTGTTAGCAAATTTTGAACCTTTCAAACATCGTTAGAAAACTTCAAATCACTCTATCTCTCTACTACTGTCACTTACTAGATGCCAGATATTCACTTAATTTAAATTACGTTACGCTGTGCATTACATCTGTAGGAATATCTCAATAACACTATGTAATAAAACACCATTCCCGACTTTTTGAAAACTTAAATCACTTGTGAGTGAAATCTGCACATAAATCCTCCATACTGCATATAAATCTTCCAAGCGTTCTTCAAAATCACATAAAAAAACAAATATACAAAACTCGCTTCACGACAAGTTTACTACAGCATGTTTTTCCCCAACGTTATTATGTTCGACTCACAAGAGAATATCCTAGGCTCATCCTTAACCTGGTCCTCGTCTCCCAAGATCATTATAAGTAACTGCAGAATATACAAAATATTTTACCTAAACTGAATCTCTCTTCACTATAACGGTGTTCAGAAATACATCACCTCTAATAACCAAAAAACGTTTAGCAATAAAAAAAATGAACCTCAAATTATTAAGAACACCCTCAACACTTACGAGTGAAACGTGTACCAGCATCTTAAGAGTGTTCTTCAAACCCACATGAAAAAAAAAATACATCCACCTCACTTTTTAACAACTTTCCACTACAGCATAATTTTTCTCCCAAGGTCGTTTCAACCCTCAACATTATTCCGGCCCGCCGAGCATTTCCCTACGCGCGCCCTTAACCTTGTCTTCACTCTTGGAGCCCATCCTCACGTTCACCCCTTGCCTCATCCTCGCCTCCCCCTCTTGGCAGCCCGCCAACGCGCAGGTATTGCGTGCACGCACGTGTTTCCCCCTTCACCCCCTCCCGCCGCCGGGCCCTTTTACGCGCGTGCGTTGGACGAAGAACAGCGGCTGCTCATGGAGCGTTGCACGCCCTTCTTCAAGAATACGTCGTTCCCCTTTTCAACGCCGCGTTCTTCCCCTCTCTCTCCCTTCCTCTCTCTCTCTCTCTCTCTCTCTCTCTCTCTCTCTCTCTCTCTCACACACACACACACACTCACACTCACACTCACACATACATACGCACGCACCCGCGCGTTGTTCTCCAACTCTGATAAAAACACGCGACACTCGTCTCGTGTTACGGCCGCTTGCTGCGGGAAAATTATTTTCGGGCGTGTAGGCACCCCCTTCCGAGTGTTGCCCTTCTCTTGGAACGATGTACTCACGCGCAATTGAAAAGGAAATGATGCGCGGTTAACAATCGATTCTGTGTTATCTCGAACGTACCTAAATTCTTCGTTGTACGGTCGTTAATTCTACGCAATTAGCCATGCAGAGCATACTCGACTGCGCAGAGTAATTGGGAAATGAGAATAGGGCTAGAAAAATCGGCACGGAACCATTAAATGAATGTGCCCTTGAGTGTTATTCACCGAGTACAACAAAATCTTGTCATTTGTGATCAAACTGAATCGTATGGGATACATAATATTATAATACTACAAAATTACACGCACGCACGCACACACACACACACACATACACACACACACCACATATGTGTGTGTGTGTGTGTGTGTGTGTGTGTGTGTGTGTGTGAATGATAAAAGTTAATATAGGTAACATGTAAATGCGGTTTACTTTGAATACGAAGGCACTTTTTATTTCAGGAGTTGAGACAGACACAATAATACTGAACACAGTGTACATCAGTATTGTATTAATTCCTTACACCATCATCTGATTAAAAAAAATACTACGTTCGCGCTGTTTTTAATTTAAACGGAAAAATAGTAGCTAAAATATTTATAAAGATAGAAGTCATTGAAAACAGATTGAGTTCCAGCAAGTAATACAGTGGAGTTCCAGCGAGTAAAACAAAGTAATAATTTCTGCTTTGCAACTAATGAAAATAAAATTGAAAACATCGGGACAACGTAATGCTTACCCTCATTTCAACGTTCAAATAAAGATCTTAGAATTCCCTCCCTCCTCCAAACAAAAAGAAAAGAAAATTACGTTTCAAACGTTGTCCAAATGTGTTCGAAAAACTTCAAGATGTTTGCAGAAGGCTGAAAATGTTCATACAATTCAGAAACATATGGATTTACCCAAACTTTGTATTTTCTAACAAATAATAGAGGTATCACAATGTTGACTCGAAACGTTCCATTGTAGGCAAAAAACTGTCGTCGAGCGGGAGATTCATCGCATCAGAGCACGCGTAAGTGAGAAACCACGTTTTACAAAAGGAACACATCAGAATTTTTTTTAATTCACTCCCTCAAGATACTGTAGCTCTTCTTCATATCTTTTCCTGTTATCCCAGAATATCGGTTTCTTCATCCGGAAACGAAAGACGTCCCACGTATTATTGACAGCGAAGAGCTATTTCTTGCCGCCAGCAGATTGCGTTGCACCCACCTATAGACAGACCCGCATCGAATTCCCAGCAAACTTCCTTCCCGACGCCTGTGTATACCTCGCCGCGGCGAACTTGCGAATTCTCTTCTCCTTCGCGCGTGACAACAGAATCTCGCGCCCGCCCTCGAGTCTACCTCGTCGCCCCGCCCACGACTCCCGCCCGCCTCGCCCGCCCCGACGCCCACCCACGTCGCCCGCGCCTGTCGCCCGCGCCGTCGCCCCCTCGTCACCCGCACCGACGCCCGCGCCGTCACCCTCCCGAGTCCTCATCGCCCACGCCCGTCGCCCGCGCCATGGCCCGCCACCGTAGCCCTCACCTCCCGTCATCGCCCCCAGTAGCCCTCACCTCCACGCCCCCGTAACCCTCACCTCCACGCCTCCGTAACCCTCACCTCCACGCCTCCGTAACCCTCACCTCCCGTCATCGCCCCCAGTAGCCCTCACCTCCACGCCCCCGTAACCCTCACCTCCACGCCTCCGTAACCCTCACCTCCACGCCCCCGTAACCCTCACCTCCCGTCATCGCCCCCAGTAGCCCTCACCTCCACGCCCCCGTAACCCTCACCTCCACGCCTCCGTAACCCTCACCTCCACGCCTCCGTAACCCTCACCTCCCGTCATCGCCCCCAGTAGCCCTCACCTCCACGCCCCCGTAACCCTCACCTCCACGCCTCCGTAACCCTCACCTCCACGCCTCCGTAACCCTCACCTCCCGTCATCGCCCCCAGTAGCCCTCACCTCCACGCCCCCGTAACCCTCACCTCCACGCCTCCGTAACCCTCACCTCCACGCCCCCGTAACCCTCACCTCCCGTCATCGCCCCCAGTAGCCCTCACCTCCACGCCCCCGTAACCCTCACCTCCACGCCTCCGTAACCCTCACCTCCACGCCTCCGTAACCCTCACCTCCCGTCATCGCCCCCAGTAGCCCTCACCTCCACGCCCCCGTAACCCTCACCTCCACGCCTCCGTAACCCTCACCTCCACGCCCCCGTAACCCTCACCTCCACGCCTCCGTAACCCTCACCTCCACGCCTCCGTAACCCTCACCTCCACGCCCCCGTAACCCTCACCTCCCGTCATCGCCCCCAGTAGCCCTCACCTCCACGCCCCCGTAACCCTCACCTCCACGCCTCCGTAACCCTCACCTCCACGCCTCCGTAACCCTCACCTCCCGTCATCGCCCCCAGTAGCCCTCACCTCCACGCCCCCGTAACCCTCACCTCCACGCCTCCGTAACCCTCACCTCCACGCCCCCGTAACCCTCACCTCCCGTCATCGCCCCAGTAGCCCTCACCTCCACGCCCCCGTAACCCTCACCTCCACGCCTCCGTAACCCTCACCTCCACGCCTCCGTAACCCTCACCTCCCGTCATCGCCCCCAGTAGCCCTCACCTCCACGCCTCCGTAGCCCTCATCTACCGTCAATGTCCCCCAGTAGCCCTCACCTCCACGCCCCCGGAGCCCTCACCTCCGGTCATCGCCTTCGCAGCCCTCACCCGCCGTCATCGCCCATGACCGTCATCCGCCCCAGTCACCCAAGCCCCTCGTCCACCTCCGACGCCCGTCCCCGTCACCATTCCCTGACCTCCCACCCGCCATCAACACTCACACCCCAGACATCGCTTGCCCTCGCACCCAAATCCTGTTTCCCACCCGCCCGCCGCAGCCGCCATCAACTTTCCCGTCGCTTCACCCACCACCATCCCCGTCGCCCACCGTCGGTCACCCGCCCTCACCACACCCCACACGCGTCCCTCCGCCCGCCTCCGCCTCCTGCCTCGCCCGGGCGATCGCGCGCGTTCGCTCTATTGGGCGGGTGCGGGGACCCCGGATACAATCGGGCGAGAAGACGGAAAAAAATATTATTTTCCCCGGGCGAGAACGCGTCGCGTCGGTCGGGGCGCGGCGCGCGGAGTAGAGGCCGAAAAAATGCGGTACCGAAGAGGCGCCCTCCCTCCCTCCCTCCCTCCCTCCGGCCAGCTATCGAGAACGGGGCCGTGCGTTCCGGCTTCTGCTCGCTATCTGCAGGAACACTTTTCTATTATCGACACCTCCGTTCCCTTCATTTTCTCGCCTTGCTCCCCCGCCGGTTTCATCCTAGCGTTTTATCCTTGTCGTTCGACATCTCATACCCTGGAACTATCAATGAGATGGTGGATGAAATACACACTGATTGAGAGAAATTCCCTCCAATTCGGGGAAGTAAATAAAATGTACGAGTGAAATAAAACGAAAATAGAAAACTGATTTCTAAAAAATAGATTTGGAAACTTTTATCACGAAATAAGAATTAAACACAAAACGTTTATGAAGCATTTCGTTTCGCCGTCTTTCGCCTTCAGAATCACACATCATTTGTTTTTCATATCCTTTTCTACAGCTCGGTATAGCACGATCCATAATCCTTGACTCTTACAGAAGAAGGAATATATGGGGAGTGTAATGATAATAGAACAAGAGGCAGTAATAATAATAATAATAATAATAATAATAATAAAAATAGTAATAACACTGCTTTATTTGGAACAGCCCACATTTTGCGCAAAGTATTGTAGAGACACTGATAATCCCTAATTCTGCTCCTTAGGAATCTGGTTGAAAACCGGGGTAGACTTTATAATCAACCGACTCACAAAACCTTTAGTCGTGAATTAGAGGAATAAGAATAAGAATAATGTAAAAATTAAATTAAGAGAGGAGTAAGATAACAATAAAAATAGCAAATGTCATTCAAGTATTTGGTAGCCGAATTCACAAAATGAAAAAGAACCTACGGAAAAATTAAAAATTTGGCTTTTGCCCTTGCGTTATTTCGTCGCATATAAAATAGCAAGTATGGCATCGCTTACGTGCCTTCACAACCTCCGCTTTTCGCAGAACTCCATTTACCCGTCTCGATATCTCAATAGAATCTTGCCAGATCTGCGGGCACGGCCCTCACTATCATAGATGCCACTTTGCATCTATTTTACTACAATCCCCTGCCCTCGTCCTAACCCTCGAGTTCCTCTACCACCCTACGTCGTCTTTATCTCCGCGCACCCTTTCTTTAAGAGCTTCTCATCGCCCTGCCACCCTCTACCCTTAACACCCTCCGGACTTGCAGAGCTCACAACCCTCTTACAAGTTCCATCCGGCTGCCTGCACTGCACCGACGCGCCCTGCACATCGTCCTCCCTCTGTCACCGTCTGCCTGAGTTACTGCACCACTCGTCATCTCCCTCAATTACGATGCATCACCTCTTTGCCGCCCCCCTTTCTCTAAGAGCTCCTAGGCTTCCTCGCGTCGCCCTCTTTTTCCACACACACACACACACACACACCCCTCTCAATTTCCACCGCCGCCACCGGCACCTCCTCCGCCGCCTCTTCAGTCTCCGCCGCCCTACCCCGCTCCCTTCGTCCCCGCCACCCCTTCCTCATCCTCCTCCACGGCTTCCGCCCCGCCCCCTCCACCTCCATCTGCAGCATTGTCAACTGCCTCCCCGCCTCCGCCGCCCTCCACCGCCACCTCCTCCTCTTCCTCCTCCACCGCTCCCGCCACCCCCTCCACCTCCATCTGCAGCGCTGTCAACTGCCTCCCCGCCTCCGCCGCCGGGCCCCCGCCCACCTCCCTCAGGCGAGGCTTTCATTTCATGGCGTATACACAATTTTCTACCGAACGTGAGCCCTGATATGTAAGAGCCCCGTGGGAGCCGCCGTTCTTCGCGAAGGCCGCCGTCCCCGCCTCCCCCCTCCCCCCCGCCGCGGGACACACTTCCGAAATTGGGCGGGGAGGCGCCTCCCCCCTCCCCCGCTGGTCGTGCCTCCTCTGGCACTCGACTTCCGAGGCACAGGGCCCTGAACGCGGGGCGAGCGCCGCGCCGGGGGAAAATTACGGGGCAGGACACGAAGAGGGGATAAGAGTGGGAATGTGTGTGTGGGAGAACAATGGTAACAGTGCTTGGCATTGAGAGAGAGTGTAAGGGAGAGAGGGAGGCGGAGAAAAGAAGAAGTAAGAAGGGAAAGAGAGGATGGAGGAGAGAAAAGGAACGAGAAAGAAAGATTAAGAGTGGGAAATGGAAAGGTGAGACGAAGACAACGGAAAAAGATGGGAAGTGAGATGGACGGAAGAAAGGATCGCGATAGGGAGTGAAAAACGGACGGAAAAAAAAGAACAAGAAAGAAAGAAGAGAGACAAACACATCCCTTAATTTATTATCCAATTAACCCAACATCAAGTCCTTGTCAACCTTTTCGTTATTTAAATATAATTCAAACGCACGTGTAATTTTTGTCACATCAATCACTCACCTGTCTCCTTTTCAATTATAGCTTCTAATATCCTTAATATTATGTGTTTATTTCAATGAATGGAACTTTTTTAAAATTTCGACAGATTATAAAGCAGTGCTTGACACCTGTCATATTCACAATAATTCTCTGCTGCTGTAGGAACTATAAAATAAATCAACCTAATTATCTTCTGATACAAAGTTAAAGTCAACAATTACTGCTCTAATGTAAAAAAAAGCTAAAATAACGTATTTCAATACATGAAGAGACACATTTAAATACATATTGTATTGTTTGTGTCATAAACAATCAAAACGCATACAATTCAGTCTGACGGAAGTAAAACTAATAATAATAATAATAATAATAATAATAATAATAATAATAATAATCTCATTCCTTCTTCGCAGCACACGAGTACCCAATGCTTTGCACAAATTGGTTATCTCTACATACATCTGTCTATATATCCACGTGCATACTATCTACTCGGTTGAATCGTTCGTCCAAATTTAACCCAAATTTCAATCTGACACATATTACGGTGGAAAATTCCCACGCCCCGAAACATCAGCGCGAACGAGCAAGCCGTAGTCCGTAAGGCTAACCGCGAACCGCCCAGAATTACAGAGATCTCGATGCTTCGCAGAGGGGAAATAGAGACTGGGAGCGAGGCACCACAGCCAAAGTGGAACCCGAAATTATTAGCACGAACCGCGAGCAGCTGACCGCTTCGGCCACCGCCGCCGCCTCCACCCCCGCCCCCGCCCCGCTCCGCATCGCTCCGATCCCGCTACCGCCCCCGCCTCCGCCCTCGCCGCGGCCCCACCCGCTCCTGCCCCCGCCCCACCCCGCTCCGCATTGCCCCAATCCCACTAACGCTCCACCCCACCCTGCCTCGGCCCCTCTCGCTCCTGCCTCGGCCCCTCCCACTCCGCCCCGCCCCGCCTGGTCGGAAGCCGAGCTAAAACGGGGCCGGCTTTTCAAAAATCCCACGGGGCAACATGGAATTAATAGAAACGTAATTAGGGAGGATCTTGTGGTCGGCGAGGGTTTAGCGGCGAAGGGAGGGGAAGTGCAAGGGGGCGGGGGGAGGGCGGGCAGGGCCGCGTGCTATTTACATAGCCGCGGCGAGTGCGAGGGCGGGCGCAAGCGAGGGGGGCGGAAGGGTCGGAGGAACGCGTGAAGTAGTTGGGGGAGTCTCCGAGCTCTGGCAAGAGGGTGGGGGAGGTTGAGGCAGAGGGGCGGCGGGGTGGGGAGTATGAAGGGCCGAAGAGGGTTCAGATTCGGCGTGATGCAACCGACCCCGATCTCGGAGTCCGAACTTGGAGAGAACACTCTAAGGGTAGGCTGATGGAAATTTTATTGGGCTTCGATAAATTTTATTGTGTTGCAAGAGAGATAGTTGGAAAGTTTATTGCGTTATTTTTTCTAATATCTGAATATTGTAATTCCAAAAACGAGACATTTTGTCTTCTACTCTATCTCTGAACAACAATAATTTGGCCTGTTGAGATCGACATTATTACATATTTTTAAAAAAATGTAATTCCCTACTGTACTACTTTTGCGCTACCTTTTTGTTGACCTGGCAGGTCTACACCCTTTCTCGACCACTCAGTCACTTATTCAGAATAACAGCAAAATCCATTAAATACAAGAAAAAACATTTGATGAAGACATAATACATTTTGCATAACACTAACATGGGCATGAATGCCACTACACAATCGTCTGTCGAACACCAGCGTAAAGATTTGCGTCCTTTTTTGTATTTAATAAAAAGACTTCTTAATTTCAAGTGCATTGAATTCAATATAAAATATTTTTTGTTTAATATATTCCACCTCAAAACTTTCGCGGAGTCTCTAAGTCTCTAGAGTTCTTCTTTTTTCCGGTATTCTCAGGTTACTTTCATTACTAAAGTCTCATTTTTGCGTTTTTAAATTTAGAGTATTTTCTTTATATTCATTCGTATGTGAATAGAAGTATTACACCGCACAGTCGGCAGCAAGGGCCAAGAAACGGTGTATGAACACAAGGAGCATTTTAGTAGGTGCAATTTGAGCCTTCTACTGTACTCTGGCCATTCGCACTGACGAAGATGCAAGAGGGCAATAATACGCATTACCCGTTTGATCTTCGCTCGTTGGGTAGCATTGATCTGGTACAATCCACGTCAAGAACGCGTCATTATTAGCATTCCTGAAGGCCTCTAACGCCTGTAAGACGGCGCCACTTCCCCGTAGCGGCTTCCGCCACCATCTCTCGTTGAAACCGCTGCTGCCGCACCCCCGCCTTGCCGATATTGGCACTGCCTCCGCCGGCGCGCGTTCTCCCCGCCAACGCAGGCGCCTGCGCCTCCTTCTCTGCCTCACAGCCACAGCCACGCCAAGGCATCTGTCCCAGCTACACCCACCCCCCACCCAGGGGCGGATCCAGCCGATCATTTTGGAGGGAGTCATCATAGATTTTTGGTAAATAATAACCATTTGTTATAATATTTTACATTTTTGTGTACATAAGAATACACAATATTAATAGAACCGAATGAACGATATAGATTCAAAATGCTGCCGAGTATTGCAGGTTGCATTTGACGTGAAATATTTAGTTTTGTTCTACAGCGTCATGTAATAGTACAGCGCCAATTAACTTCTGGGAGAAAAAACAGGCAGAAGTGCCAACTTTCATGTAGATCGGTCATACGGTGTCGGAGTTTACCTCTTATACATACATTCATGCCAACATCCACTTATAGTGTGTATCAGATTATTTTTTTAAAAAATTACAAAATTCTAACATTATTAAGTATTTAAACCAATTTTTCCAAATAAAAGAAGGTAATGAAGGAAAACTCTAGGTTTCCGAGGTCTCTCCGATCAACACCACGCGAATGCCGGAGCAATACCCTAACAGACGGTCCATGGACCGCGCGCGATCTTTTCTTCCTCTTCCTTGTCCTATCCTCACTCCTTACACACCCTTACATGCACAACCCTACCACACACGCCGGGAGACCGGTCGCAATTTTACACGTCCCGGCTGGAGGCGGTGCACCGCTGGGGGATATAACTAAACGAGGAATTCCTCCGCAAGCCGATCAGTAGGTCAGCGCCGAATCTCACAAGATAAAAACGTACACTAAACTTACGAGACTTATGACCATAGCACTTGCCGTGCCCGGAAACATTAATCAATCAGATCAAATGAACCGGCCTTCACCTCCACCGCTGCCACCGCCTCCTCGACAGCCCCATCCACTACTTTTGGCTCAGTCCCCTTCGCCTCGTCTTCCCCCCTCCTCCTTCTCCCCTCCCCTTCCTCCTCCTCTTTCTCCTTCTCCTCCTGCTCCTCTTCCACCATCACCTCCTCCTCCTCCTTCTTCTCCTCCACCTCCTTGTCCTCCTCTATCTCCTTGCCCTCCTCCTCCTACTCCACCTCTTCCATCTCCTTCTTCTCCTCCTCCGCCATCTCCTCCGCGGAGATTAATCCCCCGGCGGGGCGCGAGGCTTTCTAATCGCCGACGCGCATCTAATTAGCGGCGACCGCGGTCGCGGCAGGAACGCTCGCTCGTCTCCGCGCAGGAAGGTCGCGGCTTCGCCCGCCACAATTCGAGGCGGGAGGGGCCCCCGCCCCGCACGGTGGATTTGCAGCCTCGCAGTCGATGCGGCAGTAAGAAACAGAGCTTCGGCGGCGGCGGCGGCGGCGGCTCGGCCCGCGCACGCGAGAAGCCTCTGAGCCGGATTACGTGGGTTCAAAGCCCGGCCACTTCCATTTAGTGCTGTCTTCAACAGGGCTTTCACTAGCGTAGAAGGTGTACATATATCGCGTAGGAAGCGACATGCAGGGCGTAGGTGGTTTCTCGCGGCGTACAGGAACCGTCTCCCAGGGTTCTCCGAGGGTGGGAAGGCCGTGGTTTATTAGGGTTATGCAATAGTCAAATGATGTCACGCTATTAGCACCCTATGTGTGCGACGTAATAGTTCTCGAAGAGCATCACCTGTCATTGACACAGAATGTGTCATGACATCACGTAGAATGACGGAGGGAAAATTGCTCAGCGACAGCTGATGGGTTGGGTTGAGGTTATGGTGGAGGTTCAGCTGCCAATCGAAGTCCAATGAAAGTTTTTGCTATAAGTAGTGCATGTGAATTGAAATATTGTTTTTTACGCTGGTCCCCTATGATAATATGGCTCGAAAGCCAGCTTGGAACGGTGGATATTCGAAGGGCGGAAAATTTTAGGCCACGTGAAACCACGCTTATGGCATGTTAAAGAACTTTGGTTGATGCGCGGTAATATTAAATCCTTCAGGCTCCCACGAGGCAACACGGCCAAATGGCAATCTTCCCGAAAATATTCAAAATTCAAAATAAAAGCAATAGCTTTCCTTGCTCTGTGAACCTTACATTTTCTATTACGGTACCAATGCAGTCACAGTTATTCTCTTTCAGTTGTTTGATTGTTTTTTGCCGAAACGTTCCTACACACACAGTATAATCTTGATCATCACATAATAAAAACCGTAACGTGGTACTGAAGACTGCTCTGATAGATTTATGGAAATATATTCTCTATTATTATTATTATTATTATTATTATTATTATTATTATTATTATTATTATTAAAGAACATCAAACTAAATTTCTTTGTATACTCATTGTAGGCTTTATTCAAAGTAAAATAATACTATCTATATAATACCAGGAAACACAAATGATTTTACATACACTATTTACTTAACTAAAATTAGCAGAAAACACTAAGCAATAAATATACATTTTCATATATTAATTGTAAATGATTCACCAACAGGTAAAAGTTGGCTCACTGAGAAATCGAAATATGACATTGATGTGAAAATTCTAAAGCATTTGGGGCGACGAGTATAAAATTCCAGTAACGTATTCAAAAGCTTTTAGCAGTTTTCCCAGAAATAAACATTCTAGGAATGACTGCGAAATGTATGATTGCCGTTTCCCGACATACAGTCAATCACGCATGGAAAGGTTAAGGCACTTTTAATAAAACTTACTTTTTCCACGAAATTAATCATTGCACCAAACGGAAAGCGAAATACAACTGAATTCACGGACACGTCAGTGCATACACATTTATTTACGACTTGTCAATTTTAAGAAAATATAATATTCCTTTGGAAATTTTTTCAAACATAAAAAGTTCGTAATCAAGATGAAGTGAAAGTTCCCTTTCATAAACACGAGACTATTTACTAATTTCATCATAACCAGTTAGAATTCCGCAAAATGTATTATACTATGCATATCATCGTTTCATGTCCCAGCCACAACAATACATTAATATTGTACACGAGAATAGAACCCGAACCCATTGCGAAGAGAGGTTGGCGCCACGACAAGTCATCTCGGCGGACCACCTACTACTGTTATATATTCCATTTATTTATAATTGACGTTTAACTTGACGTTGACTGGACGTTTAATCAGCTGCTACTGTGTCATCCAATCAGGGAGCTTGAACTTCACCATAGTGGCGTCACTGTAATGACGCGCCCGATCGGTTGACAACGTAACAGCTCACTTACGTCAAATGCCACAGCAAATAAATCTAAGAATAGTCGGCAAATGAACCCCTCATCCTCGTCTTTCCGAAAGGAGCCTCAGACTTTCAAGCTCCGGTTAGACCCGCCACCTACCCAGTAAACCGACGGCTAGCTTGGAGACTAGTTGGCCACGCGGTGGGCGGTGTCGCCACGGTTTCCCGGCAGGAGCGGCGCAGCGCGGCGCGGCGGCGGTAGTGGCGAGAGCTCGAACCGCAGCGTACGCGGAATCGCTGGTCGATATCCGGCGCGGCGACCACGCGACGCCCGCAACCCGCCGCCGCCGCCGCCGCCGCCGCCGCCGCCGCCGCCGCCGCCGCCGCCGTCGCGCTCACGTGGCGCGACTCGCCACGCGCGGTAACTAACAACAGCCACAGCCGACTGAGCGGCGCGGTAAGTACACAGGGAAATGGGCGACGCGAGGCTTTGTAATAGACGCTCGCGGGCAGTCGAGCCTCCGCCCCCAACCCCTTGCCTTGCGGAACAGCCGCTGGGCAAACAACTCTGCTGGCAGCACTCACGAAGTCGTTTTGGTTGTTTTGGGGCCACAATTACCGGGAACGTTATCGCGTGGAGCTTGGACACCGCCATTGAAGCTTTGAAAACTGGGAGGTACGGGGTTCAAGTCCTAACCAGGACAAAATTTTGACTCTAGTTGCGTCGGAACCTGGATGAGAATGTTATAGGTTGACTGCTCCGATGATTAGTTCTGCAGCGAAAACAGCAGCGACTCTAACGGCGATAATTCTAACAACGATGCTCAAACCGAGAGACGCTACAATAACAGAATTGAGGAAGGACTGCGTATTATCGATTAGCATCAAGAGTAGTGAAGAGATCACAAGATATGCGGATGATAAACTGCCTCTACATGTTTTCTACCAGACTTTTGTCTTCGACCAGGGGCTTTCAAACATTTTTCGATCACGGCTCCCTAGGCCTAAATCAAACTTCCCGCGGCTCCCCAGGTGTCAATAAGTTTAAAATATAAGGGTTAACAAAGGCCTACTGTAGATTCAACATAGAAAAATTAAATATCCCCGGCCGCGATGCGCGCTAGGGATGTACGTCGATGCTGAAGGAGCCACAGAAGCTTGTTGGTAAAGGACCTTCCAGGATCAATAATTAATCCAGATTTAATTAGTAAAATAAATCTTGTACGCCACAAATAACACATAGTAAGAGTGTTTAAAATTATTTTGTGAACATAAATGGCACAAGGAATAATCAAATCTTAAGATCACTTTTAGTAAATCACCGCGACGCCTCTACTACATGGCCACGACGCCACTGGGAGCCGCGACGCACAGTTTGGAAACCCCTGTCGTAGATCATTATAAGGGGAAATGGAATCTCTCCAATTTCATGACTGCGTAGGATCAACAATCCAAGGAATATATCTGATGTATTTTGGAAAATGATCCTCGCATTCCGCACTACCTTGAACTATTCTGTTCTCACTCCCAACCTTTCGGTTGGGCAATGAGCTGGTTGTTTATTCCTATATGACCCGGCAGTCTATAAAGACCACGGTAGTCCTTCGTGAACGCGGTAGCCAAAAGCTCAAACTCGGCGGTCGCGCACAATAATAAATTTATTGTTGGAAACATGCTAGCTTATATTAAAGCAGTCAGTTGATTGATGTGAGGATTGCAAGTGTACGTGCTTAAGCATGCAGACAGGAGAAATTAAACAGCCATGCCAGGAAAACAAAACATTCCAAGCATTTTAAAAGCAGTCGATTCGTTTGAATGAAAAGAGTTCCTAAAAAAGCTGATCTGAAACCTCTCACTGCAAAGCAAACGGGCAAGTTAATCAAACGCAAAAGTATGTACTAACAGATTCTGCTTCCGCCAAGCAAATAAAGCGATACGAAAGAGCAACACGCACTGTTCCGCTGAAGCCACTTAGAGGCGTAACCCCTTCATTGTTTTGTCTCCCGACGGGTGCGCCTAAGCCCTAGAAAAAGAGGTGCAGGTTGAAGGGGATGTGGTGATGGTGTGAACGAGAAGGTGGAGGAGAAGCGGCATCGAAGTTGGATGTGGTGTTGGAAGAGGAAGTGGGCGTGGATGAGACGATGGAAGCAGAGGGGGAGGATAGTGGTGAAGAGGGATAAGGAGGTGGATGATCAGGTGGAGGAGACTGAAATGGAGCTGAACCTGGAGGAGGAGGAGGTGGTGATGGTGCTGGTAGTGTGTAGTGGTGTTGGTGGTGGTGGTGTTGGCGTTGTGGTACTGGGGTGATAGAGGTGATGGTGATAGTGGAAGTAGTGGTGGTGATTGTGATGGTGATGGATATATTGGTAGTGGTGGTGGTGGTGATCGTGGTGGTAGTGATGGTAGTGATGGTTGTGGTGGTAGTGGAGGTAGTGGTGACGGTGGTGGTGGCAGTAGTGCTGATGGCGGTGGTGATGGTAGTGGTGGTGATGATTGTGGAGGTGATGGTAGTGGTGGTGATGGTAGTGGTGGTGATGGTAGTGGTGGTGATGGTAGTGATGATGATGGTAGTAGCGGTAATGTAGATGGTGGTGGTGGTGTGGAGTTGGAGAAGACGAAGTGTGAAATGAGTCGGAAGTGGCGATGGAGGTGGAGTCGTGGTGCACGAGGCACGCGCCAGGGGTCGCTGAGGCGGCGCGCACCCTACGGAGACCCTCCAGCCAACAGGGAGAGAGGGTTGGACGCCGGAAAGACCGCTGAGAGATCAGAGGATGTAGCGAGTGGTGCCTGGGGACGACTGCGGGGACACGACAGAGTGGCTACGCGAAAGCGAAGGGGGCACAAGGGCAGAGGTCGAGAAAATCTCAGCAATAGCGAAGATAGCACGTGGTCGTTTTGAAGGAAGTGAAAACGGGTGAGCAAAGGGTGATGACACAAAAGAAAAAAACTTAAGGAATTTTGCGTGCGTTGCTTTATTTCACTTACGGTGAGATTGCACATGAAGGATTAAATGATGGTGGGGAAGAAAAGTTTCCCAAAAATCTAACATCAATAATGTATGGCGGATTGATTGCATTATGACCAAAATACATAAAAAATAAATCAATGGGTTGTGCCGGAATGTATGAAAGGAATGGCAAACAACAGGTAACAATGCACAAACGAAATCCGGTTATTTACATTCATCGTAAATTCCGAAGTCTGCAGCAACAAACTTTGTATACTGTACTTTTGTTGGACCCGAATATTCACAACTGCCCATTTCAATACTATTGACGAAATTATCGACGTGAAATTTGCGATAAATGTAACACCTACTTGCCCCTCAGTTATATTGAATTGAATGAGATTTGAAGCGCATGAATAGGAAGTGCAAATGTCAAAGCATAAAATGCACAGAATAAACAAAAAAACAAATCGATGTTTCGATACATCGCTAGAGGGTTTTCGGTGTCGATGAAACATCGATGTTTTAAATATAGACTAATAAACATGCTATCTTCATATCCATTCTTAATTACCGTACACATATGGGATATATTTTGCTGTTTGATTCGCAACATGTAGACTACTATGTTAATAAAAATTATTACTGAATATAAAGAAGAAAATTAAAATTAAAGAACATAATTTTACCATCTTCACCTTTTAATCAGTATTCTACCATACAAAATGCCATAAAAATAACAAACATTCTTTAAAGACAAAATAAAGCATTGCATGAATAATAAACTCAAACATCGATGTTTTTGCAACAAAATATCGATGTGAAGAAAACATCGAAAGCAAAATATCGGTGTCAATTTACTCAATTGAATTGAATTGCCTTACTTTACGTGGCGAGACTCAGGCCATGATGCCTGCTCTTCCGTCTGACCACGCACATTTTGTTACACTCCTTTCACCAACTAGCGGAAAGAAGGTATTACTGAGGCGACGAAACCGGCGATTTGAATTTAGCTCCGAGGCTTCATTTAGACTTGAGGATCTTTTACATGCAAGTAAATCCACTAACATGGGACAGCCGGCTTTACTTCCCCTCCGAAGGAAGGCGTACCAAGGATTTTTCGCCCCTAAAAAAAACACGGCTTCGATCGGGTTTGAACCCACGAACTTAGGTATAGCAGTCCGTTACGCTAACAGATTTCTGGCGAAAAACATCGATTTTTTTTGCCATCCCCATCCGCGACAGCGTTAAGCCCACCCAGCCGCACGCAAATCCCCACCGCCGCGCCGCAGGCCGCGAGCGTCTACCGCGGGCGACTGCGGGGGCGAAGACGCCCACTGCGGAACGTGCGTAGGAGCGCGGGCTGTAGCGTCGAGGGCGGGGTGGGGACGGGGGCGGGGCCGGAGGGCGGCGCGGCCGCACTCTTGAGGACACGCACCGCACTAATGACGCCGCCTCCCCGCCCCCGCGCCGCGGATAAACAGCTCCGAGCGCCCCGCCAGAGCCCCTGCCGCCGCCGGGGGACGGAGAGAGGGAGGGTGGGGAGCGCTAACGCTATCCCACGCACGTGCGCACACGTGGCGCGCCAGACTGCGCACGGCCCGCCTAGGAAAGAGAGACAGAGACAGACACACACAGGGATAGAGAGATAGAAAGAGGGAGAAAGAGAGAAAGAGGGAGAGAGTGAGAGAAAGCACGTGTCTCGGATGAACTCGTCCTGTAAATAGAACTTTTGAAATTTTACTATGACGAAAATTACGAATATTGTGAATAATTTTTATATTAGAATAATGTTTTACTTTAGAATTTTATTTAACCAGACATTAATCCCTAAGAATGACACGGATTCTTTGTTATGCATAGACGAAAAGGCACTGCTTATAATAATAATAATAATAATAATAATAATAATAATAATGACAATAATAATAATAATAATAATAATAATAATATTAACCATCGTTTTAATAAAGTTATAGACTGTTTGCAACACATCGTAACGTGTGTTAAGTAAATCGTCCTTTAAATATTTATATTATTATATTCATTGTAGTATTAAAGAAAGTTTTCTTCTTCCGAGCGCCATGTATTTTCTCTGAAGGATAACGAAATCGTAAATAAAATTTCATCAGGATTGCGTACACTCGTGTAAGAAATGGAAAATTGCTTCAAGGCATTCTTCTTCTCTTTGCAGCAGTTCGCAGCTGAACAAAGAACGCAAAGTTACAACTTCAATGAAAGAAATATAATTTGCATGATTACAGAATGATTCACGCTGTTTTGCCGGCATACTTTCGAGTAGAATCACAGAGGTGTAACCCCCGAGAGGTGGCGAGAGCGGATATTTCCCAAGTCTCGGCGACACCGTATTTTCTCATTTCGGTGCATGTGAAACATTTCTGTCAGTAATAACGTATATAATAACAACCGCGTTTTACTAACAGCAAAAAAAAACGCAAGACGTAACCTGAACAAAACATCAACAAATAGATTGCAGCAGTAGGACGTACACATCGCAGCAGGCGGACATCCAGGAAAATAACCCATCCAGCGGCAACAGCAGCAGTAGCAGCAGGGAAATTCACACTTAGGGCACGCCCCAGCTGCGCTCCACACTGCCAGGCCGCGGCCTGCCCTCGGGCGCCCGGGGCGAGAGGACGGGTCGGCAGGCGAAGAGGACGGCGGGAGGACGGGAGACGATAGGGTGAGGACAGGACGGGGTATAGAAGGATGGAGGCTTGGGAGATGATAGTATAAGAGACAGGAGGGGGTACGAAGAGATGGGACGAGAGGCTCGGGAGATGATAGGATGAGGGACAGGACGGGGTACACAGGGATGGGTAGGGACGGGAGACGGAAGGACTTGGAATGAACTGTGAAGAGAGGATGGGAGGACGGGAGAGAGAGAGAGTGAATAGGAAGACGGAGGAGTGGTGGGCGGCAGGTCGGAAAGAGAAGCGGAATGCGAAAGGGCGGGAGGAGAAAAGGGCGGGAAGCAGAGAGGACACGAGAATGGCAGAACCGACAACGGGAGGATCGGGTCCGGAGCAATGGGATCTAAGAAGGACGGGGGGGGCGCGGTGAGGGTAGGTGGGCGGCGGGGTGTTCCGTGCCGCACGCACGCCCCGACACAACCGCCCACACGCCAACGCCCGCAGCCCGCGGATGTCTTCTGCCGCCCCTCAGGGGGCTCTGCTCTCTGCCCACCCGCGTCTTCCACCTCTCCATCTCTCCATCTCCCCCACTGATACCACCAACTGTCACGCCCATCACCACCATCACCTCAGAGTATCATTACCTGCTTCTTGACCATCACTTCACCCTCAACGACCACGACCACCAACACCACGACCATCACCTCCACCTCTCCTCCTCCTCCATCACCACCACCATGACACTTCCATCGTCACCTCCGACCTGTCTCCGCCCCTATCTCTTTCCCACTGTCCACTACTACCACCACCAACCCCACCTCTCCTCCAACACAAGCACCACCATTGCCACATTTCCTTCATCTCCGACCTATCCCCACCCTAACCCTTTCCTACTCTCTACTATCCCCGCTCTCCACCATCGCCATCGCCACAGTCCGTCCTGCCCGCCGCCGGCGGCGCTGGTTCCGCGTGCGCCGCCGTCACCGTCTCCACCTCCGGCGGCGGCGGCGGCGGCGACTGCGCCTAGCGCGCCCAGGTCGATACGAGCTCCCTCCCGCCGCCGCCACGTGCGTCTTGACGCGCCGCAGTGCGTGCTTCGCCCTCCCCTCCCCTCCCTTCCCCGCTCCACGCCGCTCCGCGCGCGCGCCGCCCCCGCGCCGCGCCGCATTCACACTTGCCGGCGGGGCGCGTGTTCGCGACGTACGGCCAGCTGCGCCGCACCTGTGCGCCTTTGCATGCCGCCCCCGCCGGCCCCGCCCCGCCCCCGCCGCCGGCCCCGCCGCGGGAGCCCCCGCTCTCTCTCTCTCTCTGTCTCGCGTGCTGACGGCCCGGGAACAAAGCGCGGCCTCTGCCTCCCGAGAAGCACCAGCAGCAGCAGACACCGGGGTGCGTGCCGCCGTGGCTTGTAACGCACAGGCACCGCGGCGGCGCGGCGGAGGAATTACGCCGGAATACAAATACGCAGCAGCCGCGCGATTTACGGGCATTCGACTTCACAGGCAGACCGCCCGTGGAAGTCCCTAAGCGCCGAAAGACGCGGGGGATGTTCTTGGCTGACGGGAAGAGTCGTACACATTTTCTCACAAAATAAGCAGTAAAAATATTAGCCAATACAAGCAATAGTCGAATGAAGTCGGAGGCTTTCGCGGCCGAAGTCATGTGAATGATCTTGGCTGTCCGGGTGACGCCGCGTCGAAGGCTGTGTTGCTGACGCTTTTCGACCATCTTATCGTGGTCTTCCTCCTCCTAGGCAAACCAGCCCTGAGGAAGACCACGATAAGATGGTCGAAACGTCAGCAACGCTCCCTTCGACGCGGTGTCACCCGGACAGCCAAGATCATTCACAAGCAATAGTCGGCCCTCGGATGGCTCATGGATAGCGTGCTAGCTTTCTGTGAGGCGCCCCAGGGTCCGATTACCGGCCAGGGCGAAAATGATGCTGTAGCTTTGTAATATAAAATCGTCTCAGTTTCTGTAGTTGTGTGAAGAAAGCTCAAGCAGGCCAAATAAGAAAAGTACGGTGAAGGAAATTCGTAATGCTCGCCACGTCTCCTTTACTCGCAGGTGTGGATAATAAATAAAAATAGGGTCCAAAGAAGGGCTCTAGTTTTCAATTATTAATAAATAAAAAGAGGGCCCCTAGAAACATCGCTAGCTGGCAAAAGCCGGATTAATCCGTTCTCAAATGCTAATTACGTACATACAAGTATTGGTATCCACAAAACGGTTATCATGATAATTAGGAATTTTAAACATAACCCTTGAAGCGATGTTAATATGCCACACACTTCGATGATCTCGCCAAGCTGCCACTATAGCCGCTGTCGCTGTCGCCGCCGCTCCTCGCTTCCGTAGAGACTGGTGCGTGACGCGTGGCTTGTAACATGTAGGCACCAGGGCCTAGGAATTACGCTGGAAAGCAAATAGACAGAAGCCGCACGAAAGACCACAATTCTATTTGACGACTAGTACATTGCTCAGAATGAAACGAAAGACGTTATCGACTGGGTTAAACGTTTACAATTGACATCTAATATGCGATAAAAAAACTTACAGGGCGGTGGATGTGGTTTTTACAATATTTGTCACAAAATGAAGTTAAAAAACATGAAGCTGTACGTGACGTATTTGTAGGAGAGGTGCAGCTTTAGTACTCAATCCTGGAAACGCCTGATAATTTGACCTTACGTGGATTTATTTTATTCTTCAATCTTCATAAATTTGAAGTGATGAAAAGGAAAATAAGAAACTGAAGAAGTAGAAAAATGAACTTAAACAAACAGAACATACCAGAATCCTGAACTACTTTGCGCCAATTGCTCTTAACAAAATGTAGTCATATTGCAACCCAGGAAGAACTGAAAATTTGTTCTTTAACAGTGGTAGTAGCTTTCATACTTCATTATAACACTGATCACAAAGTACGTGATCTTAATAATTACTATCTGAACTACCCTGCGCTGTCGGGTATTTATTAATCGTTATCATTCTGCCTCGCCTGACCCACCCTGTCTATCCCACTCCTGCTATTTGTTACGACCATAGTTGCCACCACCATCGCTGTCGTGGGGAGCTGAAAATAGATGCTTTGTTCCATACCCCCAGCAAACGTTCAGAACCAATTTTGACTTTCAATTATTCTGAACCTAATTGAGCCATTGGAATGAATCAAAATGCATTTAGAAGGGTATTTTCTGGGCTCTCAGCTCCATCTGAATCACTTTGGTAATTTATTCACCAGTTTCGAGCTATTTGCAAAATCGTAAAGAATGCACACTTAAATTTTGCTTTAAGAGGTAGGAAAGGGGGGATGATAGAAGTATGTTTTACGAAAACTCATGAAGACCGTAACGTTCCCTAATTTTTAAGGTCACATGTACAGTATTTCACTAACATCGGAATAAAACGGCAGATTTAAATGAAAAACAAACAAGCAAACCTTTTTATAAGAGAAAATAATTATTTGACAAAACTAACCTACGTTATGCCCGGCAAAACTACATTACCTTGCAAAACTGCAAACAAACCACATGGAAATCTATTCAGCCAGTACTGAGGTCTTTCCGGACAAACAGACCGATATAGACAAAAAAATCGCAAAAATAAATTAATCGTCTTTTATGTCATATAAACAAGCCTATAAGATTATAAAAGGGTAGTTATTTTGAAATCACAAACAGACCCTCCAATTGTTATTCCTGGAGATTATAGACAGCATGTTACATGTCGCTATTTGTTCTACAGAAATATTTTCTACCGAATGATGCACTTTTTGAGCTAACATCTCTTTGAACTCATTGTGTACAAAACTACGGGCACTCTGTACAAGGAACGAAAATCGTTGATTGAAAAATACCTCAAAGCATTTCCACGAAAACGCGGTCTACATTGGAACGGGAAAAACTGCATGAAGCGGTAACCTCAGTAGCTGCCATATCTCCTGCCGTGTGCACATGATCCATTTTTTCAAATTTCGTTTCATCTATATTGAAAAAAAAATCCCTTTGAGATTTCAGTGATTTCATATTTGACATTCCTTTGCTATCGACCTTTTTTATTCTGACATTACCGTGTTTTTTCCCTACGCCGAAAGTTTCAAATAAATGCTTTTTATTCTCATTTTTCCCTTAGAGCATAGTGACTCGGGTAGAAGGTCACAACTTTAAATGGCAGTAATTTCATACAAAACCATCCTGTATACCTGCAGACATTGTTTTGGGTATACAAAAACACTAAATTGAAAACATTCACTTCACTTTCATCTCAATACCAACGTGCTTCAGCGAGAATATTTCTGATATTGATTTCTTACATTAGTGTGTTTTTTTGTTGTTGTTTTTTCTTGCTCGAGAGCCATTGCAAACTTTAAGCATTGCTTTTACTTCTATTGAGGTTGATAACTTCCCCGTGGAAACGGAAAACTACATTAAAGAAATGATCCTTCAGTACCGGCAAACAGTTTAAATAGTTCGTTCCATAGTTAGGCTCTTCATGAATGGTGTAAATATCCTCTATTAAAACCCACCAACACAGATCCATTTCCTTTAAGGGCTTACTTTTAACAGAAAGCAACATTATAATACATCGGAATATGTCAACATTACCTAATACAGAAAATATCGAAGCGAACCATGGTATTTACGCGAAGTCACCAAAAGAGTGTGTTATTCGATTCGAGCCCATAGCACAGGTTTCGGCAAGGTATGCCGATTTATTGCTTGGGTCACTTTTCTCGGATGTGTTTCAAAATCTACAAGAATTTCGTTTTATGAACTCCTCGACAATATGTGGTTGGTATGATAATTCTCAGAACACTATGTTTCAGGTAATTTCAGATGGCGACACTAGATTTTCCCGCAACATCATTATGCTAAACAGAGAGCTTCCAGAATTGAATGACAATAAAATCCAGTTATGAAAGTCACGAGGCGAGTGGGGCAGGAATAATGATACAGAGCAGTTGGATTAAAGCGATTAGGGGAGAACGACAGAGGTGGGCGGAGTGTGGCAGAGCCAGAGGATTGGAACAAGTGAGGCGCGGCGAGAGAGGCGGGGCGAGAGAGGCGGGGCGAGAGAGGCGGGGCGAGAGAGGCGGGGCGAGAGAGGCGGGGCGAGAGAGGCGGGGCGAGAGAGGCGAGGCGAGAGAGGCGGGGCGAGAGAGGCGGGGCGAGAGAGGCGGGGCGAGAGAGGCGGGGTGAGAGAGGCGGGGCGAGAGAGGCGGGGCGAGAGAGGCGGGGAGACAGAGGCGGGGAGACAGAGGCGGGGCGAGAGAGGCGGGGCGAGAGAAGCGGGGCGAGAGAGGCGGGGCGAGAGAGGCGGGGAGACAGAGGCGGGGCGAGAGAGGCGGGGCGAGAGAGGCGGGGCGAGAGAGGCGGGGCGAGAGAGGCGGGGCAAGAGAGGAGGGGCGAGAGAGGCGGGGCGAGAGAGGCGGGGCGAGAGAAGCGGGGCGAGAGAGGCGGGGCGAGAGAGGCGGGGCGAGAGAGGCGGAGCGAGAGAGGCGGGGAGACAGGGGCGGGGAGACAGGGGCGGGGAGACAGAGGCGGGGAGACAGAGGCGGGGAGACAGAGGCGGGGAGACAGAGGCGGGGCGAGAGTGGCTGGACGAGAGAGATTGTTAGAGGCTGAACGAGTAGGGCCCAGAAAGAGAATCAGAGCTAGTGAAGCAGCGCGAATGCATCAGAGCGAGTGGAACACGTTGACTGGAGCAAGGAGCACACGGTACACCCAGCGCGAGGGGTGATGTGGAATGAACGGGGAGTGGAGGGCGGGAGCGACCGAGCAGTGCGCAGCACGGAGTAAGCACAGGTCGCGTCCTCTCGCCGCGCAACGCGGGGCGTCGCGTCGGGTGGCGGTGGCGACAGCGGCGGAGACCGCTCGCGCAATTCGACGCCGCTTTTGAAAAATGCAACGCTCGCGTACTCGACGCCCACGACAGATAATCCTTTCTACATACCAAACACGAGATACTACTATCCGAGATGTCATAGTTAATCCCAGTTGTTCTAGGTTTCTGAACAATGAAATTAGATCATAGCTCATTAAAAAATCTTGTACTGCGCATGCGCCTTAATTACGAATATTTCTAGCAAAAGCGAACATATAGATTTTATTTCTACATAAATTCGTACATACGTCACTATTCTACGATATACAATACATATCAACCGGCGTCACTACTGTATTTTAATGTATCAAGTAATGTTTACTCTGCATTATATGAAATGCGGAATGATTTATGAGCAAAATAATATATAACAATAATAACCATAATATAATTAACACAGGTTACTTCTAATGGCTCAGTTTTTTTTAATCGTACAAATTTAAAACTAATCTAATAATGTAAATACTTTGAACATGTCGTTGAAGAACGAAACACTTAGATTTTAAGAAGTAATTGGTATGTGTTCTGCCGATTAACGTTTCTTCGGAATTTGGTCCCCCTTATTTAGTCGTCGCAATGCGTTATATGCATTCTTCTTAGAGTTCGATTAAACAAATGAAAGACTTTTAGCAGGCAAAAACACAGGGCGCTGCACTAAATATACACAATTCCAAATATTCTGTAACTGAAATTAAATAATCGATTCTCAGTTTCAATGCCTCAAAACAAGTCCCAATTTATATTGATATCGTTATTACCAATGCTTTTATACATTAGAATGCTCTTAAACTAATTAATAAAAATGTTGGGAATGGCGATTTGAATCTCAATTACTTTTGACTGGAATAAGAGTTTTAAACATGAAGCGGGAATGTACTTTCGAGTATCTAAACGTTAAAAATCAGTAAAATGTAATCGTGATACGTTTTAGCAAACAATTTTTAATCCACGAGAGCGCTTTCACGAAACTTTCCAGCGCCAATTTTCAGAAACTCTTATTTATTTACTTCACTCGTTAAAAAAACGAAATTTTAAATACACATTCACGATGAAAATATTCCTGTCATCCGTTTCATACATTTCAGTAACACATGCCATTTCTGTGCTTATTAATTTGTTAGCTTTTCAGCTCTGCGACGGGCATTAAAATAAACGTGACATTTTCGCAAACATAAACAATCAATGTATGCATGAGGAGTAAGAAGTGACAGCATAATTCGAAATCGTTCTATCACATTTTCGGAAAATTCTAAAATGAAATATTTCATTAATGTTCCAAGTGTCACATTCACTCATGGTAAACACTGTTATACGTAGTAGAATGTTATATACATAAACGTGGCATAAACTCCTTTACTTACTTAACAATCCATGTTCACGTCGCTGACGTTCATTAACTTCACAATTTACGAATAGTTCGCCTAGAGATAAAGACAGTAATCAATTTCTGCGAAGGCTTCACAAAGCATACCTGAGCACGAAGCAAAAAGCAGTCAGGAGAATTGTTTAAATTGTCTAAGCTCGAGTATTTGATTTCCACTCCCTTTCATGTAAGTATGCAAGCGCATCAAACCACCACTTTGTATATACCAACGACACAAGAACCGAGTCTCTCGGCCAAAAATACCTACCGGCAGGGCAAGCTTGACTCTCTCGGCCGCTCTCATCTAGTAAACATTTGCTTCTCCTCCAAACACACTAACAAAACAGATCATGTAATTCGTCACACAATCGTCAGCTATGTGGGTCATCTGAAATATATTGGTTAAATTGTCTTCTTTCAAGATTCCACTTTCTGCTACACTGTTTTGAACGAGCGAATACATAAACAAATTTTGAAAGATGTAAAACATGGCGAAATTTCTACCCGGAAATATGAAGTGATGAGTAATAGCTAGAGAATACAATACCGAAATACTTCCTCCTCTAACACAATAATGCACTCAACCTTGGAATTCACTTTATTAGAATTCGCAAGGAGTCTCAGCTATTGAAATTCCGACGAGCATTCTACTGTCGACCAGATTTAACTATATTATCAGCATGAGTCGTAATGTACACATAAATTGCTCTACAAGGAATCCCGCTTCCTACATTGAATATCTGCAACACATCAATCCATTGTACATTATACTACGCTATTCCACTCTGCGCAGTATAGTACTGAACATCATTAATTAACAAAGACTCTTCGACCATGTACTTAATTTTAGAACAAAGCAATGTAAAATATACAAAGGAGTAACTCCAGGTATAAAATACAGCAATGTGTTCTAAAGAATTATATGAACGTCGTTTTGTTACAAAACGCTCCTTCATTACTCAGCAGTGCGGCGACGAAATCTGTAGTTATATAACATCCGGAATGCTTATGTCAGTCAAATCGGCTCCTCTGCTCAGTAAAATTGACAAACATACTGTCATTAGCAGAGAGAAAACTTACATTTTCACATACAAAAGGACGTAAAACAACATTTGCGAATTGTTGGAATTGGGGCGGGAATACTCACCCCGCCCAACATCGACGCGATCGCATCTGGTATACATTGTACGCTCCCGGCAATGAGCTGTGCAATGAGCAGTATGGCTTGGGACGACACTCGAAAAATTACTCAAAACGCTTTCTGCGGGCATCTACGTTTTCGCCGGTGAAACTACAAAGGAAATATTTATTGACAATATTACGATAAACATGACCGTATTGATTTTTTGAACTTAAACGACACCCGAAGCACATCTCTCCAAGTGTGCACTGCTTACTCGTGCTCTGCGAACAGCTTAAGCGATATTCAAAGAACTCGACGTCGTTAGGGGCGGGGGGCCAGCTGTCCACACAAAAGACGTCTTCCCCCGCACAACTTCCATTAACAGCCAGCGCCCCCCACCGCCGACCGAGGAACTTGCGTCGGGGGATGACTTTGACCGCGCCGCGAAGTCACCGCCCTATCCGGCCCCTTCGCGTAGCGTCGCGTCCAGTTGTGCACTCGTTTCTCCATTACAAGTCTCGGCCCCGCTTCACCCTCCCGCGCCGCGAGGGCGCGCCGTGCGTGGAGGGGGGGGGCGTCGCACCCTTCCGGCGCCACAGGGCAACCGCGACGCCGCTCCCCCCACCCCACCCCCGCCGCAATGGGGGAGAACCCACTGACTGGAACCCGCGCAGCGCCCCCGCGCACAGTGGCGCAAATCGCACACAGCCTGGTTTTCAAGAGCTACATACACTTTCATGCGCCACTTGAAAGCCTGGCTTACGACACATTGCGACTGGTGCAAGTCTAGCTGCTAAAAGCCAAAGGACTTGAAAATTCTGCACTCTGTAGGAAACTGAATTAGTGCAAAAAGACGAGTTTCAATCATTTATTGTACATGACAAAATGATAACAGGAAGTCCATGAAATAATTAAATGTGATAGGAATATCATCGACGTTTAGCACGAGCAAGCACCACCGTTGCATCGTTTAGTATCCTCTCAGTACCACCATATATCTTCCTTTCGAAAATGAGAAGATATAACTGTTCTGTAAAGTCGTTAATCCACTGCACCATAAAAAAATTAAATTTTAAAAAACTACGAAATAAAAAAAAACTGAAATTGAAATGAATTTCCTCCGCAGAGTAAAACGTTGCACCCTAATGGATAAAATATAAAATAAAGATATATGACAGGAACAACACATTTTCTATTAATGAAAAAATAAACGAATACAGATCATGATGGGTACAGCACTTAGAAAGAATGTCTCGCGAAAGGGTCCCATGACATGCCTTTCTGTACAGACCATGGGGAAGAAGGGACATTGGCCGTCCAGAACAGAGATGATGGCCGGAACAGGGAATCTCTCTAAACCCGTGAAGTGAAGAAGAAGAAGACGTAGAAGAAGAAGAAGAAGAAGAAGAAGAAGAAGAAGAAGAAGAAAGAAATAAAGAAATAAAGAAAGGAAGAAAAGAAAGAAAGAAAGAAGGAATGAATGAAAAAGAAAGAAAAGAAAGAAAGAGACGCAGGTGCGCTTATATTCCAGCACTTGAAATGCGCAACTTGCGTCCGCTGAGAGCCCGCACTTGGCCCACCGCACGCGGGCCACGCCCCCTCGGCAGTCGCCGCCGCCCGCAACACCATCAGCAGGTGTATCAGCAAAAAGCCCCCGACCGCACGCGCCTTCGCGGAGCGACCCCTCGCACGGCCTGGCTCACCCACCCACCCGCGCGCGCGCGCCCTCGCGCCCGCAATTACAACCCCTTCCGCAGCCCCCAACCCCCACGCCGCCCGCGACGCGAGTCCGTTGCAACTCGCGCAAGGACACCCCAAGGGGGCTGCGGCGGCGCGCCCTTTTGCCGACATCGCCCTTTTCACCCTCGCTTCTATAACAAAAAAACAACGGAAATTTTTTTTTTTCGGAATGGAAACGGCGTCTTCGATTGCCGAGGGGAAAACTACTGGAGCTACGGCGTGTACGTGAGGAAGGATGGACGGACGTGAGGACGGGTGGTGGAGGGATGGACGCGAAGACGGTTGGAAGTGGGGAAGGATGAGCGTGAGAATGGGTGGTCGTGGAGATGGGTGCACGTGAGGACGGGTGCAGGTGAGGACGGGTGCACGTGAGGACGGGTGCACGTGAGGACGGGTGCACGTGAGGACGGGTGCACGTGAGGACGGGTGCACGTGAGGACGGGTGCACGTGAGGACGGGTGCACGTGAAGACGGGTGCACGTGAAGACGGGTGCACGTGAAGACGGGTGCACGTGAGGAAGGGTGGACATAGGGACGGAATGAGAACGCGAGTTCGGGAAAACGTGACGTCGAGAGGAAGGATGGGTGGATGTGACGGCGGGGGGACGTGACGAGATATCATGATAATGAGAGATTATGAATACATGGGAAGGAAGGCATAAGGGCGGAAGAACGTAAGTACAGATGGACGTGAGGACTTGTGGGCTTGAGGCACGGGCTGAGAACGCGCGAGCATGAGGGACGCGGCAAGCGACAACGCGAGGACGGGGAAGTCGAGTGCTCGAGGGCGGCGCGTTCGCGACACGGGGACTTCGCCGAGGGGTATGAGGGCCGAAAAAAATCGGGAGCGCGCGAGGTTTCAGGCAGGAAGCGGGAGGATGAGGCCGGCGCAGGAGGGAGGAGGACGGTCTACCGGAGCGGCTGGGACGTACCGTGTCGGTAATTACCCCTGTGCGCGCTGTTCCTTTTTTTCGGCGTTTTTCTTTTTTTTTCCACCCGGGAGCGCCGCAATCGCGCGTGGGCTATCACTAAATCACCGGCAGCGCGGAGGGGGCGGGGCGGGGCGGGACGGGGCGCCAGGGCAGCAGGTGGCAAGCGAGCGGGTGAGAGGTGCGCGCGGAAGGGCGAGAGAGGGAGGGAGAGCAGGCGAGGAAAGGAGAGCGAGAGACAACGGGTGGGAGAGAGCAGACGGGTGAGAGAAGGATGGAAAGCTGAGAGTCTGGGTGGAAAGGTGCTGGGAGCGTGACGGAAGGACGAGAGAAGCGACGTAGGGAGGGAATGCGGCCGAACAAGCGAGAGCGATCTGGCGGGAACGAGCGGACGAGCGAGAGACGTTAGGCGAGAGCGAGCGGGCGAGAGAGGGTAGGAGGGGGCGGGCGGGCGAGAGCGGGCGGGAGAGAGCGGGCGGGCGAGAGCGGGCGGGCGAGTGGGGCGGGCGAGCGAGACGGGGTGGGCGAGAGCGAGCGGGCGAGAGAGGGCGGACGAGAGAGGGTGGACGAGAGCGGGCGGGCGAGAGCGGGCGGGCGAGAGCGGGCGGGCGAGAGCGGGCGGGCGAGAGCGGGCGGTCGAAAGCGGGCGGGCGAGTGGGCGGGCGAGCGAGACGGGGTGGGCGAGAGCGAGCGGGCGAGAGAGGGCGGACGAGAGAGGGTGGACGAGAGCGGGCGGGCGAGAGCGGCGGGCGAGCGAGACGGGGTGGGCGAGAGCGAGCAGAGGGGAGCGAGCCATCGGGCGAGAGCGAGCAAGCGAGCGAGCGAGAGCGAGTGGGCGAACCCCCGAGCAGGCAAAAGGGTGGGTCGACAAGGCTGCGGAGGTGATACCCGAGCGAGGGGGGGAGAGAGTAGCTATCGCGCCGGAGGGAAATTGGGTGACATCGAGCGCTGCTCAACGATGAGACAGTGTCAAAGACAACGAAGGGAACTGGAAATGCAACCAGTGAGAAGTGGCAAAAATTAAATACGAGGCAGTAGAGGTGCACGAATAATAAGATATCTTTTTTGGATGAGAAGAGAAAATGAGAGAAGATTCGAATTTCTGAAAATGCAGATGAAGACAGAAAAATATATAACTAGCGCATAAGTACGAGTATCTAGGCGAAGAATGGAAGATACGATCATTCAAAGAAAGAAGAGAACCAAGAGGCGTCAAGCAGGCGTGAATCTCAAGGGTAGGACATAGATGAAGACAGCAAATTTTCTTCATTAACGATTATAGCACTTCACTATTCTAACAGATAATGTAATATAAAAATATTGAAATAAAATATGAAATAAATTTATTATACGAGTATTATTTCATTATTTTTATTACATGTAGTTTACGTAGATTTTTCGGGCGTTCCGGAGTTCCTGCCGGCGTTTGTCGGCAGGCAAGACTGGCAAAAGCCAGTAAAAAGTTCCAGAACCCACAACGAGAGGACAAACGAAGAGCTGTGGCGCCATCGCAGCAGAGCCGGATCCAGCCGAGCATTTTGGGGAGGCCATCGAAGATTTTTGTTAAATAATAAACATATTTGTTATTATATTGTATATTATATTATTTATGTGCTGTAGATATGACACTATACAATATTATTGGTTAAATAATTACATAATTTAAACTTTAAATAAATATTTAAATAAGTTTTGCCAAATAAAAGAAGGTTAACGGAAACTCTACGCCAGGGCTGTCCAACTGCCGACCCGCGATGCCATTCATTGTGGCCCGCGAAAGGTTTTTAGTCGAAAGTTAAAGTCCCTTTCATCCGTGGTGGGCGAGAACATTGTGTGCCTAGCGCACGCGCCTTGGCGGGATCAACGTCTTCTTAACGTAAAATTGGTTAAAAGTCGATTTAAGGATTTTTTCTTGTGAATTCAGAAATTCAAAATCCTCCCAATGTGTTTTCTGCGTTATGCACGGTACGGTCCGATATCACGCACGGTTTCACCCTCCTCCCCCCCGCCCATATCAGAGCAGCCGGGCAAAGAGCCGAGGTCGACAGTACGAGGAAGTCAGATGTGAGTTGTCCGGGTAATGAAAATATGGCCCGCGACCATATTAAGAGTTTTAGGTTTGGACCGCGAGGCCTTGGAAGTTAAACACCTCTGCTCTATAGTGCGATTTTTCTGACTTTGCCCCTCAAGCCCCTATGGCAACGATGGAATATCACTCGCCATTTCTCCGTCGTGCCGTTAGAAGTCGCAAGCACTGCTTGATACGATTGCGGTCATGCGATATCTAGCGGCATGACTGAGAACGTCGCGAAATGCCGTGACATATTCCATCGTGAAGACGGGTCTTCAGGGGCAAAGTTAGAAAAATCGCAGTATAAGTCTTTTTTGGGGGGGGGGCTCCTTAGTCCGCCAGTGCATGCCAGCACCGGAGGGACGCGGCAGGTGGTGGCAGCGAGGGCGGGCGGCCGGGTGACGGGAGGGGGGGTGATGCACGGCGGCGGCGGCGTGCAGACAGCGACAGAGAGGGCAGCCGGCAGACGGATAGGGGCGGCCGGAGAGGCGTAATAGGTCTGGGGGCGGAGAGGGTAACGAGATTGACGGGAGCTACGGTGATTGCGGCGAAGCGGGCAGGGGGGAGGGGAGGGACTAATTCGGTCGCGGGGCGAAGATCAAGGGCCGGTGACGGCGGGAAAGTGAAGCAGAGGTGGAGAGACAGAGGGGAGGGGGGTTGGGATCAGAGATCAGAAGACGGGAAGCGGAGAGGAAGATGTAGGGGAAGAAGGGAAGTGGGGAAAGTACAAGTTGTACAGAAGGGGTAGAGGAGGTGAGAAGTTGAGCGAGAAACAGAGCGTGTGAAACGAAAGAAGGTGGAATTAAAGCAAAGGACTCAGGAACAGGACTACTGGGCAACGACTGCGGATGCCAGAGATGCAAAGAATGATAAGCACTGAAAGCATCGGGAGCAACGTAAAGACAATTAAACTGTCAACTCTTTTTTCTGGCCTCCTTTCTCTACCTAAGTACGCAGTGGATAAAGCTGCAGTTTCGACTCCTGAATAAAAGACGTATGTGTTTTTACCAACTAATTACGATAAGCTCGGCTTTTAATATCACGTTTTCCGTCAATCAGTCATCTACCATCGTCATCCTTCTTATCAGCATTCGGTTAATTATGTTTTTCCATGATGTGTCGTCATTCTAAGCACAGATGGCTCCGATTGTAACCAATCTTCGCCAGCCTTTCGAATTCCGAGCATATGATGAATGTTTTCACAGTGAGACTGTGGTAGGCGAAAGTGAACCATCATATCATAAGCCATCCGTTTAGCTACATCTTATAAAGAATAAATGATTGTGATTTTATTAATCTCACAAGAAAAACAAATTTCTGCTCTCTGCACTCGATTATGAATATTTCTTCACGAATGTACTAGGAGGAGAATAACGAGAGGAAAAGGTTAAAAAGGAAGGGAAGAATTGGAAGAAAAGAAAGAGCAAGGACAATGAAGAAACAGAAAAGGAAGAAGAATTCTAAGGAGAAGGATGAGGCGACGACGAGGATGAGGAGATGAAGAAAGTCGACAAGAGTGCCAGAAAAGACGAACGCTTAATTATCAACTACAATAAAATACAATTAAAATCAAAATATAAAAAATATATTTATGAAACTAATTCATTAGTTCCGTCATCTTTGCGCCCTTGAACAGTCGTCCCTGATTCCGTGTCGAAAGGTACATCGAGCACAGCCGCAGGGGCGGATTCAGCCGATCATTTTTCGGGGGTGGGGGAGGAATAGTAGATTTTGTTAAACAACATACGTTATTAAATTGCATGTCATTTGTGTACTGCAGATGATACAATACAATAATATTGTTTAAATAATTACATAATTCGAACATAAATAAATATTTAAATGATTTTTGTCAAATAAAGAAAGGTAAACGAAAACTCTTGGCCTTTTGGGGGGGAGGGACATGACCCCCATATCTCCCCCTGGATTCACCAGTGGCACAGCGCCCACCCAAAAATCCCCCAGCAGTGGCAGCAAACGCGGCGTTTCCGCGGCGGCGCGAGAGCGTGAACGCGCACGAGCGTGTGTGCGTACGCGTGCCCGTCAACGCACGGGGCAGGGGAGGGAGCGGGGGCGTTTGCACCTCCGCGCTCGGGGCTCGCGCCAATTACCCGGCGCGCCGCGCTTCGCCGCCTCGCCGCCAGGCCGCGCTCGAGTCGCCGTTCGCTCCGCGAGGCCCGCTCAGTCGCTCGGCGCCAGCGGCCCGAGAGCGTCAAGGCGCACGAGAGAGAGAGACGCCAACTTCCCAACACCTTCGGCGTTCGCGTTCGGAAAAGGATCTTTTGACGAACTCCGATTCACGGGTGGAATCGTCATGAAATATTCAGGGCTAATTATTTAGGGAAATATTTAGGGGGAAGGGCTATTAAAAACAACAAGAACTTAAGATTGAATTTTACAAATGAATTTATGACAACAAGTATTCTTTTTTTATTTTTTTATCAATAAGTATTTTGGAAATTAATTATCCAAACGTTATTTTTTTCCACCTATCTCTACTATTACAACATTTTTCTACTATATTCTACTAGAAATTCAAACTCCGCCGCCTTGTCAAAATATTAAAATAGTTGTATTAAAAATTTGTTAATTCTTTGTATTGTAATCCTTCACAAATATTGCAAATATATTTAAGCATATTTGTAAGTGGTTTAAAATATTTTTCTTGGTCACTTTCAGGGTCGGGTGGGGGAGGTCATGTAATTCCTTCTGAAGCTGCCAACGTCTGATTCAACTTTAAGTGCTTCGTGCAGAACTGGTGTGCAAGTGAAATTTTTACGACCGCAGAACGCAAAGAGTGCAGAATGCCTACGTGACGATTTTATTTCCTTTATCTACTTAATGACTGAATCAATTGCAATGAATCACAAACGAAAACGATCATTAGAATACAGCGGGTGATCTACGGTAATCTTCTATTTTATTATATAAAATTAATAATACTTTAAAATTACTGTTGCTATAATTAAGCCAAATCACTTGTATGAATGCCGGATCCAAACATATAAAATTCTTAGAAGATAAATGTCTTTCAAAACATCGGGTTTACTGCAAACGAAGTGAATTTTTCATATTCTTTCATTAGTTAACTTCAACAAAATAAATTAGACAATATTTCCCCAAAATCACCTTGCATATCCTAGGAAGTAATAATCACTCGATTGATACATCATATGGAGTCATACTTTGTCCAGAATCTCTTCGACATTTCCTCTTAACAGGGGGCACTGCATACCCGGAGGTGTTCTGGGAAAAGAGGACAGATTGCCTGGCTTCTAACGGTGTTTCAACCCACATACTCTCTCGGCTACCAACAACTCACTGCTCTTTGAAGCAGTAGTACACTTACATCTAAACACAAAAATGAATAACCTTTCGGGCGCGTTCCAGCAGACATTTGTCATATTCGTATGTCACGAATTGACTAATTTGCTTTCAGTATCACAAAATCTTTTAAAGACCTAGGTTATAAAGGGCGTCATGCGAGTTTTGCAAACATTCCTCGGAAGTTGCTGGGTCTAAAACTAACTTTTATTCACATTTTTCTCGATGTCAAATATTGCATTTTTTGTTGCATTTCGTTATTTTCAATCAATGAATGCGTGTTTTAATTTTGAACAGAGATTCGAATCCCAATGCATCATATTTGAACATTACCGTCTTTCACAACTGTCCGAGGTATATGAAATGCGATTAAGACGGAATACGCAGAGCATGCGGAAAGGAGTAAATTGCATGTGCACGTGCATGCATATACTTATGACTGCTACAAAGGTGTTAGAGTCCTCTAGAGCAAGTACTTGGTGACGTGCTGGATTCAATATGATAACATCGTTCTGTTTATGGACACGGGCTAATTACAAATTATCACACGTGACGATCGAAGGTACTTCAACACAAAGGTCACTTGTTTTTACGATTCTCCCCATCTGCCTTCAAATGCATAATACATTCCGTATGTAACCTCCTGCTGTATTTCTGTAAGGAATGTTTTTCAGTTTCGTTCTGCCTTGAGTCTCTCGAGAATCTAGAGTCTCCCTTAATATCTTTTTAAGAAACCATCAGGGTGGTACCTCGAAATGAATTCTATCAAATATTTGTTTGGGGTCGTCTGTTACGTCAGTACTTTGTAGAAACATGGAGAGACAGACCAACAACCAGACATTTGAAGACATGAAGAATTTTTGGCGAAAATAAATCAAATATTTAATTTTATAGTTTTTTATGTAAGACTTACATTAAGAAGATAAAAATGACGCGATGGATAGCACACACACAAAGAAAACACACAATAGCTTGCTTGCTTACTTTAAAAAGAAGTACGTGAAAAAATAATCTAAGTGGAAATCATTAAAAATGTGTAGTAAAAATTAAAAAATTCGTGAAAATATTTACTACGGTAACTACTAGCAAACAAAAAAAGATCGTTTTATAAGACTTCTACCTTCAATATTTCTCTCTTGCTTTCACGACGGCAGGCTGATACAGAAGCTTGTTTTTCGTTCGCGGAGAAACAACATTAAAAACATTTAAACGACACATTTTCCTCTTCAATAACTTCGTTAACTTTGTTTAGCAACTACCGCGACGAGCGGACTGCTATTACCAACTCCGACCAACTCCACTGAGTCCTTTATTTTTTCTCTTTTTAACACAATTAGGCGATATTACTTGCACTTCATTGATCAATCCAATGAAACGGCCGCGCGAAATTAAATACATTACTGTGTGAACACTCTAGATGGAAAAATTGAGATTCGGTGCGTGACTAATACAATAATTGGAGTCTACGCTTTAAAATTAGTTTATTTGGCGACGAGTATTTTAATAAAAACCAATATTTCCATTATTTTTAACTGCGAACTGTCATTTTAAATTATGTGTGTGAAGACCATTTTCAACTATAATTAGGGTTGGTGCTAAAAGACTTGAAAGCAAAAGTATTTTCGTATACCATTGTATAAAACTGTTCAAAATAAAGCATTCGTAAGAAGCTGGTGATGAGTCTTAAGTCGTTTGCATGATTTAGGAACGTATCACACTGTTCTTCTACAATAAAACTCAGCACTTGCAGTGAAATTTGTTCACTCTTCAATAAAGAGATAATTAGTACGTTCCTCCCGGGCAGGTACTATGTGTAACGTCAAAGAGAGCTGCCATTGCAATACAGAATAAAAACCATAGCGTGATACTGCAAGTCACAAAAATGGCAATGAAATGAAAAGATAACGTTCATACATTTTTAAAAATTAAATTAAACGTGTTTATCAATTGAAACTTATTACTTTGTCGCACGCAATGTTCCATTGTCAGCAAAAAACGAAAATGTTCGAATGTGTGTTTATTCAACAACATCTGATAAACTGTTCACGAGGTTCAGGTCACGGCATTTCACTCGTAATGCAACTCATGCCCAGCACGCTCTTAGCATCCGCAAGCGAATCTTTGCCGATTCAACTAGACGGTAACAAGCATTTCAGGTTCTCGCCAGGACAATCCGGTACTGCAGGTTCTCGATACGAAAGTTATGCGAAAAGGATGTTCTTGACCATTGTGAGAAAAAGTTGCGAGTCATAAAATAGCAGACTAACGAATTGAGAATGAGTTCTCAGGGCACGCAACACACATGAACTTTTATAAAACCACACATTCTTCGCACAGCGTAAGACGTCATGTCATTGCAATTTGTTGGACGTGAAATAGGTTCGGATAGATATCGTTGCCTGATTTCGATAAATCTTCAACCGTGGTAACGATGCGTATAAAAAAGAAGAGATATCGAAAGTAGCCATCAACAGTCGTGCTCAGATTTTAATCATCAAGGCGGATTTGAAACTTGCGGAGACGAGAACGATGTATCGGATGTCAATATTCAACACATTACACCTCTCTTTACTGTTTTTTTTTTTATTTTCGCTTCAATCGCAAAATCATTATTTACCATATACAAAAGACAAAAAGACACTATTCTCAAGAATTACTACCATCTAGAACATGTCACGCTCCAGAGGCTGGTCATTTGTGAGGAGAACTAATGATTATTCTTGAGGCTTTGTCTCATCTTCAGCCCCAAATGCGTTACGAGGCCGTGCACTAAACGCAACAGAACAACCTGTCGTCCGCTTCCCCCTCCGCAAGCCGACATGAACGCACCGGGCCCTTGTCTCGGCGTTATCCCTGGAAGTCACGAATACAACCGCAGCCTCCGACCAAAAAACTTTCTTTATATAACAACCGAACCGACCCGACATCAACGGGCAACCAGTTCGGTGGGCGTTTTTTTCTGCCATCTCGGCAGCGCGGCACGGCGCGGCGGCGGCAACAGGCCCCCACTTCGGCCGGCAGCACCACCACCTCCACCACCGCCGCCGCCGCCAGCACCAGAGGGCACTGTGATCCGAATCGGAAAAGAAAGTGGACAAAAATGTATTTTTCGTAACATTACTTGTTATACTGGGGTTTAGTAACCAATCCAGGCAGTAAACGACATTCTAATCAACCCGCTTACGTTAAGAATTTCATCAGTCCGCCGTCCATTAAAGGATTTTAACAATACGCCGTCTGTTAAGGATATAACAATACATCGTCCGTTAAAATAAACGAAGCAAATGAATTGTCCCAAAAGAAACGTAACACGGTTCTTATTTGAAAAAAAAAAGAAGGAATTCGTACTTTTATTTTGTTTTTTGTAAGAACGGCCGACGGAGAAGTATTGAAGAATAGTATTAGGAAATGTATTGAACGACATACGGTCAATATCACAAATATCACGTCACATCGTGCCATGTACCGTGAAGTACAAAACATTTTCTTTTCATTTCAGCTTGAATCAGACATATTAAACAGTCGAAAAAAAAATTATTTTGTTCCTTTTCTGCATTTCCTCAAAACACCGTGCGGTGAACACTTCAATTCTCGTACGTGCATCTGAAAACATGAATTTTGACCGTCGCCGCCGGCTTCATCACCACCGTCGCCACAGCCTCCGCATCACCGCCTCGTCCTCCATCTCCTCCGCCGCCGCCATCACCGTCGCCACAGCCTCCGCATCACCGCCTCGTCCTCCATCTCCTCCTCCGCCGCCTCCATCACCGTCGCCACAGCCTCCGCATCACCGCCTCGTCCTCCATCTCCTCCGCCGCCGCCGCCTCCATCACCGTCGCCACAGCCTCCGCATCACCGCCTCGTCCTCCATCTCCTCATCCGCCACCGTCGCCGCCGCCAGCGCCAGCGCGGCGACCCTGAGCAGGTAGCGGCAGGCGCGTGTCCACCTGCCGGGGCGGGCGCCGCAGCGGCGGCGGCGGCGAGCGAGGGCCGGAGGCGGCGGCGGCGAGGCGCGCGCCGCAACCCCCACTCCTTGGCCTCGGCGTCCGCCGCGGCGCCCGCCCGTCCGCCCGCCCGCCCGCTCGCCGCCTGGTCCAGCGGAGGCAGCAACCGGGCCGCGTCATGCCGGTTCCCCCGACCCGAGGCCGCCGACCGCTGCTCACCGCCCGCCCGTCTCCCTCCCTCCTTCCCACCATCGGCCGCCTGCCTGCCTGCCTGCCTCCCGCCCCGTGGCAGCCACGCGCGTCGGGGCGTGAACGGGTCGTAAGTCACTTCCACCGCGCCGGAGCGCCTCCTACCCCCCCCCACCACCACCACCACACGCAGGGTGGTAGTGATGAGGGTGCAGAAGAAGATCAGAGGCTCTACGACGCGCTGCAGATGGCCGGGCGGGCGCGTGCAGGTTAGGCGCTCCCCAGGGGCTACGGGCGCGTCCTCCTTCCGAGGAGCGCCCCCACCCCCGCTTCCTTTCTGCTGGGCGACGGCGATGAGGGATCAGAGTAAAGGGGCGAGTGGAGCCGCTGCAGATGGCCGGACGCGTGCAGGTTAGGCACAGCCCGAGCGAGCGCGGGACGAGAATGGTTAATGAGATGATAACAATGGAACCACGGGCACCACCAAAAACGCGGATTCTCCGACGCCAGGTGCGAAGACGAATATACTCCGAAGGAGATGGGTTTTATTACTTAAAAAAAGGTATGAGGAAGAAGTATCGAATACACACGAGACAGAATTTGTGATTAGTAAAAGCTGCGATTTAAATTTATTAAATACAATGACATTTTTAAAACAATAATCCGGACTGGTAAGAGCATCTAAGATGCAATGTCACTGCACTTACGAAGTAATGAATGAGAACGGAAAATACACAACAAACAAGCCTGTGCCGATTTAATATCGAAGAGAGTCTAGAACGAGTCCTATGCATACAGCAAATAAGGACGAATTGTGGGGTGATGAGAAGGGAAGAAAGTGATACGGCACAGCTACCACTTCAACAGACATTACCCAAGCTTCCTTTGCTTGTATTTTCGAGAAAAAATGTTCTCAGAGAGCTCTAGAGTGATTATAAAAAAATATTTTCCGACAACACGTTTGGTAACACTAGACAGATTTTCTGGAACTGGATCTTGATTTTCTGCTTTCTTCCATTTCTCAACTCATTCTCTCTTCTTCCTCTTCATCAGTTCCCATTCATTTTGCTTTCTTTCAAATTTCTAGTAAACAATTTCGGCTCACTCAAATCCTTCCAACTTTTGATTCTTTCCTTTTTCTTCTTAAAAGTACGTACTAGATATACGTACACATATCACAATTTTGCTCTTAGCTCTCATTTTCTACGACTTATCGAAACAGCTTTAGAGATTTTATGTGGGAAAAGGGCTTCTAAGTGTAAATTCTAAATTAAAAAAACGAGTAAAATGATGTTTGTATATCAAAAAACGTTATTAGTAACAAAACGTCTGCTAATTTTGTAGCGCTCACGTTGCAGGGACAAATTGTATTAGTATCGGTACGCTTGGCCTTCAACATTCCAGGGGCCACTCCAAAGCACCGGCAGAGACAAGGCGCTGACGTCGACGGCGGCTGCGGCGGTGCCACCGAAGAGAAATAGTTGCGTCGTCCATCGGCGAAGGCCGTGGGCGTCGCGGCGCCACTGTCGCGACGCCCCGCCCCGCCCCCCTCCCCGATGAGCGCCGATAAGAGCGACGCCGTCGCCGAGCACACACGCGTGCTTTGTGCTTTGGGTGACGCAATAATCATTGACGTCACCGTCTACAGAATTCTCCTGAGGAGAGCTCAGGTAGCGAAAGCAAAATACAACACCATTCAACACTTGACTTTCGAAACTTATTTACATTAAATTTCTTGAAAATCGATAACCACAAATTTCTTGCGACACTGCGACAAATTTCTCCCTCAACGAGATGTCAAACACCTTGATACACGTTTTGTGCTTGCAATACCTTTTCGGTTGTAAATATGAAAATAGTTAATACTTGTACCTGGTAAAATACACTGATATTTATTATTGTAGCATTTTTATTTCGAGAGAGGAATTATTCCTTTAGGTGTCCTACTGCGTGCTTGTTTGGCAAATGTCCACAGCCAAGCGGCGTGGAGCGAAGGAATGGTATCAAGGCATCCCGTCGATCGAGCTTCAATTCGACTCATATTGTCTGGTATTTCGTTGTAGTTCCCACAATATCTGGCGTTGCTTGTTTGATGACTCGTTTGTTATTCGACTGAAGCTTTTATGGCTTACACGTTCCCAAAATATCTCCCAGGGATTAGATCAATGACTGAGCATTCAGTGAACATCGAATGGAATTTCATGAAATTAATGGTTTTGTTTCACTTAACAGTGTGAATAAATATGCAAAATAAAAAAAAATGTACGCAATAAAAGTTGATATTTCTTCTGTAATTATTTTTCGTTTACGATACATAGTTGTGATATAGGAAGAAATGTAATAGTGTCAATCTCAAAGAAAAAGTGTAGCTCAATGTAGTTAGTTTCGATCGTAACAGAAATTTATGAAGTTTTCCAAGTCCGTCACTGGCAATTTGACAAGTAACATATTTTTAAATAACTGCACATACAGAAATATATATTTAGTGAAATAATAATCCTTTCCACTTTCGGCACTGGCAAAAAGCACCTATTTACGATATTTCATCCTGTTATCGACAACTATTTAAATAAATTTCAAAATTTATTCCGAGAATGAAAGAATGTGTTGAATATTTAAGAACAACTCACCATTACCTTTCTAATTAAAATCTAGCATATAATTTCATGATTTTATTAGAAAATAAGAAATTTTACTCCGTTTCTGAGAATATTTAATATCGAAAAATCTTAACAAAAACTGACGATACAAATTTGCGACACATTTGTAATTAACATTTCCTAGAAATAATCATTTTATTATCTTGTGAGTGTAGATGCATTTCCACAAACTTCCTTTTGCGAATATTCGAGTTTTGAGTTTTGTAGAAAGATTATTTAGCGCATTCTGCAAACGTCATTTGATTGAATTTTCGTACATCAAAAGAATTGTTATTTTAGAATTATATTCCTCTCGTTCATTTGTAATTCCTAGACGCCGCAATTCCAGATTTGCTTCTATTTTTGAGTAATTTAACCTATCACATTCAAACGAACCATTCATTGTATTCGAGTATGTTTTTACAGAAGAGCTTTCTATCTTGAACTTACTGGTGGTAAAAACTTCCTTTCTGATGATTTCGAAATAAATATTGCGATCTTCAAATCTCAGCACAAGTTATTTGGCTGGCGTGAAGCAATTTTATGTAGGAATAAATATGATTTTTATAGATTTTTTTTAAATTTAAAGAGTTTTTGAAAATACTAACGAATGAAAACTAATATTGTTATCGATTGCCAATATTTAATAGGACAATATAGGCTAACAACATATTTACATCCTTCATTCACACAGAGCAAGAGAGCTCGAGATTTCCCCGCTTCATTTCACCCTCACATTCCTCACCTCTCGCAGGTGAGAGACAATTATCTGTAACATGTCAAGTAACCCGTTTTTACACCGCACAGCTCGCGTACTTCAATTAGGGACGTCCACAATAAAAATCGTTCCGTAAAACGATTAAATTATTATTTTATTTCATCAACAACGCACAATTCACATAATCACGCCTCTACAGTCGCCTCCGAACACACACACACACACACACACACAGCGCGGCACGGCAAATCCAGAGCAGAGACTGCGGCATCTGCATGGGAGAGAAACCACGGTGCGCTGAGCCCTAATGGCAGGGGCTTTCCGAGCAAGGCAAAAAAACAGAATTCAGTGAAGGCCGCTTGCCATCTGCTCCGGCCGCGGCCGCCGCCGCCGCCGCCGCTACCTGCTCCCTAGGCAGCTGCAGCGAGTGCTGTGCCCCCCCCCCCCACTGACGCCGCCGAGGTAGGAGACGCAGCCTCCTTTGAAAGAACGTCCGGTTGCCGCGACGAATGGTCAGATCAGAGCTCCTTTTCCCTTCTTTCTGTTCAACAGCAGCGGCTGCTAGGAGAGCAGCGTGGACGTCCCGCAAACGGAACAACCTGCTCTATTCAATAGACTTAAGCACTGCTCGGGCAGTGTATTCGGGATTCTGTGAAAAGACAAAAGATTTCTTTTCTTTTTGGGGGGATCGGGTTGGAGGGGTGGGGGTCTCTCTCCCGCTCGGAGAAATACTCGGAAGTGAACGATCAGGAAACTGCTTTCAGAGTTCGAACGAAGACAAAAAACATCTAATGACCAAAAAAATGACCAAGAGGCACGGTACACAAGAAGCATCAGGGGGAAATTTATGAAAGTTCGAATTATCAATAAAACGTGATGCATGGGGGAGGAAAATGTAGATTTCCAGGAAAAACTAACAGGTAAAATGAAACGAGTATGAAAATAAATAGCAACAAAATTTCGGTTGCAAACGAGTTATCTGGAAGCCGTAAACAAAATCCAAATGAACATGTAAAACTGGGAGCAATTTTATACAATACCAAGGGACTGCGAGACACAAAAGCTAAAGCAGAATTAACAATTCCTAACTCTACGACTAAAACTTAACAGATTCAAGACGGCAAACGGAGTGAATGGCGATAAGGAAACACTCCGGATAATCCCAAACAGCGATGCAGGAGGGGGCAAAGATATAATTCACGGAAAAACTAACAGACACATTGAAAGAAGGGTGCAAGCAATCATAAAAAAAATGACAGATAAGGAATTACAGGAGGAGACAGTTGAGAAATTATCTGGAAGAGTAATGTGAAGAGCTCCGTAGTAACGAACGCTACAATACCCACAAGAAACACACGAAGGAAAAGCCAAAGACCCTCCGAGAAAAGACAGGGCAAACCGAATGAAAGACGATAAGGCATCCCCTCAGAAAACCTCGGACAGCGGCGGCACAGGAGGGGTGCAACCGCCGACGCAGCACCACCCGCAACCCCCTCCCCTCCTGCCCCGTCGCACCCGTCGGAGATTCGGCGCGTATTAGCCCCCGCAGCCGTAATGGCTCCGATATTTCAGGCGCGCCGCCCGCCATTTGTCACGTGCCCTGTATCGCCGCCGCCGCTTCCCGCGGGAGGCGGACGAGGTTCCCCGATAGTGCTTCCCCGTGACGCGATAATTCGTGGCGGATAAATTTAATACCTCCACCGCAACACCCAGGCGGCTCGGCACGGCTCGGCGCGGTTGCGGCGCCGCGGAGCACGAGACGGCTCCCGCCGCTTGCCTCCGCCGCCGCCGCCGCGCGCGCTCCGGCAACTGGCGCGCTCTAGCGGCCGACGCGAGCATCTTGCACCGCGCCGCGCCGCCGGGCACTTCGTCTCTCGCGCTGACGCTCGCTGCGCAAGGCGGCGGCGCCTCGACGCGATGTATGTTTACAAACAGCGCTTACTTTGTTTGAAATTAACTCGTTTCTGTCGGTTCGCCAATTGGTTTTCGGACACGATTACAAATGGCATTATTTCTTAAAAAACATTTTTGGAGCGGGCATCCTTTAGGGCGCACCGCAAGGCAGCGGCGTCTCGACGGCGATGTAGTTTACAGTCAGCGTTTACTTTGTTTTTAGTAAATTCCTTTCTTTCGGTTCGCCAACTGTTTTTCAGAGACGATTTCAAATGGCATTATTTCTTTAAAAAAAGGCAGGCATCCTTTAGGGCGCACCGTACTTTACGTTAGCGCCTATCATAATTTTTAAAACACAAAAATACATTTTAGTACGTAAATTTGATTGTGCTCTGGTGTTTGTGTTAGTATGTTTTTTGCGGAGTGTATAATTTGATGTGAAAGACCATTCAATTGAAATTCGTTGTGAGATACTATTAAATGTAAAGGAGGGAAAAAATCGGAGTTTCTATTTATCCTTGGGAAATCGCCAACGCATAGCACTGACATGTTGGTTATGCGATACAAATACGTTCCAACTGAAACTATATATTTAATAACTTGCATTTATATTTCTGTTGCGTAGGACTCGTACATTTCATGTTGAACATCAATACTATTTCCTCTTCGACCAAAACTACACCACTACCTGAAGAATATTTCAAAATTCGAAGAGGAACTAACACAAACGATCAAACGACGCAAATAATCAAAGAAATACAGAAAGGAAGAAGAATGTATTAACTCGAAGCGTATGGAGATGTGTTTTACAAGAAACTAAACACGAACAACGCTCTACAATACCTAGATAACTCTACACATGAAACAAAATTAAAACACACATCAAGCTGATCAGATTAGGGCAAGAAAATGTTGAGAAAATCCAATCTATCCACATCAGACTATTTTATTTCAAAACATTACGGCATGTAACTTTTTCGAAATCCAATGAAAGTAGTATTCACGACCCCTCGTGTGGGTCCAGAAGAAAGGAATATTTTTAGGCCGCAAAAGAACTAATACAGGCACGTTGCCTCACAGAGGGTAACAATTTTAAGGTTTTGAAATTTTTAGATTATGACCGTTCAATAGGCGACGATTAATTGTTAAATCATCCTACAATGTAACGATTTACACATACACACAGTACATACACTTGTCCCCGCTTAAGGCCGCCCAACGCATAAAAAATATTGCAGATGCTTTATTGAACGATAGTTATACCCTTTCCTCGAAGAGGGTTCAACGATTTACCGGAGGCTAAAATTTACTTCAGGCATTTTCCTATTATCAAACTTTCCGGAGAGACATCGTTGCGCCACACACACACAGAATGTAAAAGGTTCAATGAAATCGTAATAAATCTTGTTTCTCTTAAACAGTTGCCTAGTTAGATGACATTCCCGGGTCTTAACTTTTCTTCCTTCACTTACATTCAGTTAGTTTTGTAGGGAATTTAAACAATTTCTATTGTAAGATCTCCGGAACTGTATTTTGTTTACATCTGTAGGAAATCCTGGTATTTAGAGTCCAAACTATTTGCCATAACGTCAGTACGATCAGTGTGTCAATATTTCAACTTTCTCACATGCCGACTATCTATTCGACAGCTTTTCCAAAGTACTCGTATTCCAAATAATGATAATCCTGATTATAAGTTGATGCGTGTTTCGCTGCAAAATATTATAATACTTACAATAATTTTGCTTCAAACATGTATTATTTTAGTATTAAATTAGTACGTGATTATTGCGTGGTTGCAAACACGGTTAGGAGAAGTCATTTTCCGTCAGCTTCAAAACTAACATTCATTTCACTTACATTCTTGCGTCGAACGGTAAGGAGAGTTAACAACCTCTGAGCCTAAAAATGGGAGAATATTATAATTTTTATTCAACGTGATATTTTATTATCTTGCAAACCTAGAACGCAATTTTTTTTAAAAAAAAATGAATAGTACAAAATGCATTGCGAAGTGATTTTACTTGTGAACATTTCTTTTGTGCTTTCATAATAAAAAGAAGCTTCACAGAAAATCTGCCGTAAGAGTCGTTCTGCGAATCTCTTCCGACCATTGCCTCCATCCCCTACACTCGCGAAAATACCTTTTCTTAGTTGTTCGCGGGAGGTCTACGGCCGTAGCGAATGCTTACCGCCGGCCCGCCGCTGCCACCGAACATTTCCCCGCGTTGCTCGTCACTATTAAAAAAAAAAAATTGTCCGTCCAATAGTATATAATTTGTCAAGGACTTTAAATTCATTTGCAATAATTAATTAGGCAAGATTCCAGTATTTAATCAGCAGGTAAATAATACCACCCAGAGGTTAAGAGAATAACTTATTTTGAATACATGCGAATAAATAGTATAAAACTCTAAAAGTAAAGTTGGGGAGGATAGAAAATGTCTTTTGGAAACGAGAACGAATTCAAGGATTTTGAATGTAATTTTGTCCAACCGCTGACGAACTTCTAGAATACTTTTTCTACTGTTGCAATCTCGATATGTATTTACTACTCGATGTTTACTACAGCAACGGAACCACTAAGGATACGAGAAATAACTCCGTTTCGTTCACTTTTTTCAAAATATTTTTCAAAAGTTGGGTTCTATACAATAATATATAGTGTCTGACGTAAGGAAATTCAATTTTATCACCCTACAACGCGAAGAGCATAAAGAGAGAAAAGTGCCTTTTCAATTCGTTGTCCTCAGATACCGAACTTGCGATATGTTTCGCTAAGGAATTCACGGCAGGTCTAAGACATTAGAGCTTCAGATCGCTTCTTCCGAAGCAAGCTATCACTATCGCTTTTCATTGGGTTTTTGAGAAATCCTTTTCACTATTACTACCTCGTCATTGAATTATAAATAATATAGAAATTGACAATCAGTATAATGCCGTTTGGTACCGGAGAGTATTACTCATTTTACGCAGTGCCATCTCCTATACCCCCACACATTAAAAAAACATATAGGTAACTATCAAGGAATATTGCACACTACACAACCTACGGATATGCTTAGTTTCATTTCAAACAATTTCTTCACTTTACAACTCAACGGACGTTGTACAGATAATCCATTCCTTTTTGCCGATTGCCTCTGTCCGTTGCCCCCGGCTCCCGAACTGTTTTGCTAAGCAACTCTCGGCAGGTCCGCGACGTTGCAGAACGTCTTGCATCTGCCCGCCGAAGCCCCCCTCCCCCCTCACCGCGACGCCGCCTCTGACAGGCTTCTGGAAACGCAAGGCCTCCTGGATAAACGTCCTCCCTAATTTACTCGAGGGACGTGGACACGCGATCGAAAAAACGTCTCTGCTTCGCCGATACCAGAAAAACATAATAATACGACTTTCCAAACCGGCTGTACGTGTCCGTATCTTTGTCTTCTCGGCGGTATCGCGTGACGGTTCGCGCGAACGCGAAGCAGCAGGAGAGGAGTCAACGGAGAGACGAGCGGGCACCTGGACGGCAGCTTGCCGCTGCTGCAGCAGCGACGATTCTCCGGCGACGAAGAGTTTTCTTTAATCTGTTCCAGTTTCAAGCTCGACTGGCTATGTCTAACGATCGAAAAAGGAAAAAGAATTAATCTTCTTTCTGCCATAAGATGCCGATGTGAAGTGAAGTGTGCAAAAAACTCCGGGAGAAATTTACCCCGTTTTCGAAGAGTTCGGGGCCCACCGCGATCCTGGCCCTAAAGTATAATAGCTTCTTTATGCATATCATTTGCATATTCAGGAGCAACCGAGATAGTACAATGAATAAGCAAATTGTTATTCTCTCACATTTCCTAAGGAACGAGATTAATCTCTGAGTAAAACGTATCAAGGAGGAACTTTGTAAAAAATAAAAAAAGTGGGGGGTATCACGCCTCTGGAGTAGATTCTGAACGTCTTTTGGATCCTATTAAGTTGGTGGTTAACTACAAAAAATATTTAGAGCACCTTTTTTAATTTTATATGGGAAAACGTTTCTTAAAAATTGTTTTGTTCAAATAAAAACCTTCCCTGGCAGTAGTAAATCAACACACGCATGTGTCGCCAAAAATTCGATTATCCTGAGTGCGAAAACACAGATAATTCTCCACGTACCTTTTTGAACAGACGGTTTCTCCACAGCACCTGGATATAAATCCAAACGAAGGCGATGACCAGAAATTCACTGGGATTTCCACCATCATTTTGGCATAACAATCAAACAAACAAAATCACAATCGTGCTTCTTGCGTGTACGGTTCACTACACGAGACACTGGCTACACTAACCAAACCAATCATTATGTAGCAAGTACCCTCCAACATCACAACTTGGAACGAGCACGACTACAACAGCCGCGCCGGTCGAGCACAGATTCAAACATGTTACCGCAGTCGCCGCTCGTTCTCACACTGTGCACTGGGAAGACACACACATCAAACATCCAGCGGGTCACAGCTCGCATGCGCACCGGCGACGACGTCACGAACACATTGTTGAGCGCGCACATCCACCACCGCCGGGTCGGTCGAAACTTCACGCGTGGCGCCCGCCTAGGCGCGAACGGCCGCCTGTTGCACTCCGCGCACAGCACCAACACACGCACTGCCTCTCACGCCAGGCCAGGCAGCGGGCCGTCCGCCGCGCACGGGGCGACGCAGCACGCACTACACGCGGGCGGAGCGGCCAGAGGAGCGCGCGGCAGCTGCGGCCGTCGAGCTCCGAAGACGCCGAGCGACAGATGGGAACATGGCGGCGGGACGCGGGCCCCCGCGTCACGTGGAACGCGCGCCGCCGGACCCGCCCGAGCGCGGCCGATCTCTCCCGAACGGTCGCGAGCCACCGGGCTGCCGCCGCCGCCGCACCGGAGTTTATCTCTTCGCGCCAGGCTCTGCCACGCGCCGCGCCAGCACAGCCCGATTGCGGCCAGACGCCACCAGGCTTGCCCCCCGCGCCGCACCGCACCGTGATGAGCAGCTCGCGGGTTCGTCACCGGGCGACGATCCGGGGGCCTCTCTCCTGCAGGTGCGCTCGCGTCGGCGGTCCGGAGAGCACTGGCGAGCGGCGGCGATCTCCGTGGCGGGGGAGGCGGAGGGGGGGGGGCGCCGCGGCCGGTCCAAACCCGCTCCCTTCCGGCGGCGTTTTAAATGGCTGACCCGGCAGGTGCAAGCGACCAGATTCCGACTACCTGAGGAGAGGGACGCTCCCCAAACGAGTTTCGCCCCGCACGGCGCGCGGCCGCCCGCCCGCCCGCCCGGGCGGTGGAGGCGGCGGCGGCGGCGGAGCTGGAGGAGACGGAGGAGGCAAAAAATGATGCGAGGCCGGTTTCTTTTTATTAGCCGCTCTCTTCCTCCTGCCTCTTTATTACGCCGTTGGCCTGTTCCAGCCGGAGCATCGGGTTCGCTGCTTGCGGTGGCTGGGGGGGGGGGAGGTAGCTTTCTTCCTCGGCATTATGATTCTTTTTTTTATTAGCTCTGCCGTCGTCGCTGTTTGACTTATTTTAGAATCTAGGATAAATAGGGATTTCAAGAGACTGACGGCGAGCCTTGTCCGCGGCTGCGGTTCCAACTTCTGGACCGCTCTTTGGGCTCTGCCCGTCGCGCTCCGAAGTTCAAGTTCATTGCACTCGAGTGTCGGCTTAACGATCGGACGAGTTCGGATGCATTCCGCTAAGCCAATTAATACGCGGCGAAATTGCAAGTGGTTTTGGAATTTTTGAGAAGCAGGGTATTAAATAGATGGCGCCGTTATGAACACAATTTCATGAAAAAGTTGTTCCTTTAATTATTCTCATAATTTACCATTAAATGAAAAGAAGATACGGAATCGACCCCAAATGTCGTCGATATATTACTAAAATACCTGTAATTAGTGCTCTTACATGTTTCACGGTTCTCCTTAACTATTTATTACTTACGATATTTTAATTTAAACATAAAATATCGAAAATTTATCCGCATTTCTTGCGTTAAAAAGAATATCACTGTACACGAACTAAATAATGACCATGTTATTGCACTATATTATTTTTGAAAGCAACGGAGCAAACATTCGGAAAACTGAACAATCTAAAGTAAACACATACTAGTAATTTGCAATAGCACAGCCAATTTGCCACACAGAATGGTTCCTAAAAAGTTGCATGGCACTACTCAACGACAAATTAAGCTATTGTATAACACTGCAACAAATAGATTTTGACTGACATAACATACAATGTTTAACAATAGTTATTTACATATAAAATATATTTAAAATAGTTGCAAAAAGTTGCAACGATTGAAGATCAATATTTAATGGCGGGCGGCCTCTTCCCTGGAGCCTTGCTGTTGCATGACATGAATTGTGTCCTAAGCACTGAGTGTGAAAATTCAGTCAGTGCGTACAATATGAGAATAGGAGAAATATTTGCATATTTCAGATCAAAACTTTTATTGGTTTTGATTTTTCCCGAGTTCCTGGGTATCTAACCAAACTACAGCCACCTCTCGTAAGGCCAGAAGCTGCCTAGTTTTTCTTTCGTTCTCTGTGCGCATTGCAAATGATTAATCCATACTGAACATGCACACAGCAGGACAGTGGATACCATACTCGTATGTTTAAATCTTAATAAAATAGAAATAAAAATAATCATATATTCGAACTGAATAAAAGCAGAAAAGAGGGAGAGAGAGAGAGAGAGAGAGAGAGAGAGAGAGAGAGAGAGAGAGAGAGAAGAAAAAGGCGAAGAAAAAGAAGAAGGAAAAGAAGAAAGACGAAGAAGAAGAAGAAGGAAAAGAAGAAAAACCAGATGTCTCCGACTTGTAATAAGAAGAACTTAATATCCAGTTCATCCCAAGGAAAGATAGACGAAACGTAGAATCAGATCAAAAAGTTAAATTTATTCATGACAAAATATTTCATATACCGCAAGAGCTCCAGATATTGGAATCCTCAGAGTATAAATCAGCAATATGGCACGTGCAGCTGAAGATGTGAGGGGACAAGGAAGCGATCTGCGTGTGTCCGTGTGCGGGGGAACATCCCCTCCCGACTCGCCGCGCACCCAGGGAGGGACGCGTTCAAAAGCGTTTGACAGATTTTCGTGGCACCTGGCCACGAAAGAGCTTTATCATGGCGGCGCATAGGATTAGAGGCGAATCCCCGACAAGCACGCGGGCCGGTTGGCGCCGACAAATCCGAATGATTTACCGGAAGAGACCTGTTCAACCGCGGCAAGACAGCATGACAATGCGCAGTGGGTGGGAACTCTACTTTGGGTGGTACAAAAATCTCAATATGTTTTCCTTATTATATTTTTCTCTCTTTCTCCTTATTGTTTTTCTTATATTGCTTTAACAAATACGTTCAGTTTAATTAAGAACGTACTCAGAAGCGACTGAAAGATAATCCACAGATCCACTGTGTGTGTGTGTGGGTTTTTGTTGGTAAAACTGTCACCTTAGTTTTAATATGTTTGCCTGTGAATATTTCACGAACGTTTTAATTGATCGTTATGAACTATTATCCAATACTGAAAATTCATTTTTGTAACAAACCAAATTTTATTGTGTCAACTGTTATTCATGAAATTTCAAAGGGCTCACTGAATGTATTTTGATTTATAGAAGGGATTCCGAAAGAGAAAAAGGAGGAGAGTGCTCTAGTGCAATCATGCCCGAAAATGAACTGACGGTAAATAGCGACAAATCGAGTGTTTAATATTAGTACAAATCTAAATGGCCTGCATAATGTTCGGAAGTCTGGAAGCCGCCTGATCTCCGAACTATTTTATTACATCTTTATCTAATATATCTAACGAAAATATACAACATCTATATCTAACAAATTTATCAATGTCTTTTGATCTATCGATGACAGAAAACAGTTCTTGCATTTTCTGCAATCAGCGTTTTAAAATTGCTTTACATTACATGGTTTCTAACACGTTAGGGAGCTTCGTCGAAAATGATTGAATAATAGTATTAATGATAAATTCGCACTACTTACGTACTGTTCAGTATAAAAATGAACAAACTGTAAGCACATTATGCTAAAAAACGTAGTGAACGTCGGGGAGAATGGCAAAAGGGCGCACGAGGCCAGCAAGTGTTGGGCGAAAACCTATTAGGAGCAGAGAGTAAGTAGCAACTCTCGTCAAGCCTTGGAACAGGGCTGCAATCACTAATTCGCTACGTACTGCCCATCAAGTCCGACTCGAATAACCGCTTCTGCGCAGGCAGCTGCCTCTCAGATGCCAGCGGGAAGCCGCAGTGGCTCGCGGGCGTCCGCACTCGCCCGTCAAGGTCACCGAAGTGCGAATCGCTGGGCGCTACCTTCTCCTATACAAGGTAATGACTAATGACGTACTCTGATCTAGAATAGAGTGATGTCTCTCATACTTTAATCAGGTTTAATTGTTTATTTTCGTATTTTTTTACTGGGTTGTTTTTAATTAGATTAGAAGGATTCGAAAAAATGGCCAGTCCCCCGCCAGCAGAGACGAGTCGAACCAAATTGTGAACCTGAAAGGGACGCTATAATAATTTTTTTTCATGATTATCCTTCCCCACGATTCCATCTCCTCCCATACAATAATAATAATAATAATAATAATAATAATAATAATACAATAATAACAATATGTAGTTGTTTTACATTCTTGATGTCATTGTTAATTCCAGATTCCAACATTTTTTTATTTAATGAACTTGATTTATGTATGCATTATTATAATTCATTTGTTCTGTGAGGTTATTGGATCTGTTTACATTATTGATATTCATTCCAGTATCTAAACGGGTGGGGCGTTACGCACCTATGAAACGTTGAAATAAAGTAAAACAACTTCCTGAGGTCGTAACTGACTTCCCCTCTGTGGTCCTAAATAACAATAACAACAACAACAATAATAATAATAATAATAATAATAATAATAATAATAATAATAATAATAATGTTCTCCAAAATAAAAATACAGTGAGTTCTTCTACCGAGATGCCCGCACACGAGCCAGAACGCTTGACACCTCGCACCAAACGGTGGATCGAAACGGGGTTAAAAGCGAGTGACGTTCGGAGAAACGGACACACGCATGTTACACAATCACTTTAGATAGCATGTGAGAAATGAAAACGTTGTACTCCTAGGTTATATTGGAGCGCTGCAAGGATCTTACAAAATAAATTAGACTATTTCGTTTGTCAATGATTTGTTCTTCTGACAATATCCATTTCGACATCGCTGGGAGCATCTAGTGTGCTTCAGATTGTAGCTGGTGGCAAGTAGAGGGGTACCAAAGTGATCTTCAATCAAATCAAATGATTGAGGATCAAATTTTATATGTGATGTTGTGTTGATAAGTGATGTGATGTGACGTTGTGGGAATTTTTATAAGTGGATTTCTATATGTTATAAATGATTGAGAACCAATATTTTTAAGTGTTCTCACGTTACCGTATATTAAATTCAAGTGAATGAAATTATTGTTTCACTACGTCGTATTAGTTACCTCTCAAGTCGTTTCCGATCCTTCGAGAGCCCTTAAAGCAACTCGCCACAGCTTTTCATCTTGCGGTAATACCATCAAACTTTTCAGATATATGTGTTGTTTCCAATCCGTACTGTGTCAAGGTTCCGGTGTATCTAACACTCCCATCTATCCATCTCCTTTGACGTTCTCTTCTTATGTCTTTACTCTCTCCTAGCATATCATTTCTAGTAAATCATAAATCGCAAAGTGCTCAAAATAATTCAATTTTAATTGAAATGCTATTAGTACAAGGAACATTCCTATTTAATTCGTTTAAGATGTGCTGAAAGAGCTGTCAAAGACATACTCTTCGCGCTGCAACCACTTCTCTCCAAGCTTTGAGCGTTAAATCTTCTGCACCTCTGCAACGGTGGAACTCGTGATTCCTTCACATGCAACATTCCTCTCGAATGCACAACTACAGCATTGATAATTTTCAAACACTGTGTGAAACTCACATCGTCAAATAATCTAATTCTCTGTCGCTCAAGTCGTCGGGAGCGCCATTCAAAAGGCGGTGTAGCGTGGCGGGTAGTCGGAACGTCAGTGCGTGGCGGAATAGGGTCTGGCGGGGTGTGGCAAGTTAGAACGGGGCGTGGCGGAACGTGAACGTGGTGGAGCAGGAGTGGCGAGGTGGAGACGGGGGAGTGGCGTGACGGAATGGGGCGTGAAGTGACATGACGTGGAGCGACAGGGCGTGCCCAGATGGCGGGGCGAAGCAGGGCAGAGCGAAATGGGGCGCGGAGGAAGTGACAGGAGAGAGTGGGCGTGGGGAGCAGGGAGGGTTTAGCAAAGGCGGGACAGGACGAAGGGAGGCATGGCGAGGCGTGGAGTCGCCTGGCGGGGAGAGGTGAAGGGTGGGGTCTCTGGTTGTCCGGCTAAAGAATAGGGTAAGGCGAGATATGGTGGGACCCGACAGTCGTGGCGGGATGTGGCATTGCAAAGCGCGGCGAGATGAGGAGGGGTAAGGCGGGATGAAGTGGGTATGTGGGAACGTGGTGGGTAGGGGCGCAGCAAAACGTGGCGAGACGGGGAGGGGCGAGGCGGCATGGAGTGGGCATGGGGGAGCGTCAGAGGGATGGAGTGGGCACGAGGAAAGGTAGCTAGGTATGACAGAACCTGGCGAGGTGAAGCCAGGAGAGGGTCGGTGGAGAAAGACGGCGTGCGGCTTCGGAGAGGGGGGAGGCATGACGAAACTGGAGGATGGAGCGAGGCGGGACGGTGCAGGCAGAACGAAACGTGGCGGGACGGGGCGTAGCAAGGCATGACGTGACACGACGTGGCGTGGTGAAGCATAGAGAAGTTTGATGAGGAAGTCGTCGTGCGGCATGGCGGGGGAGTGGGGGCTGGCTTAGCTGAAGAATGGGGTGTGACGGGGAATGGGTGGAGTACGACGTTCGTGGCGAGATATCGCGTGACGAGTGGTGGCGGGGAGAAGGGACGACTGGTGGAGCGGTGCGTGATATGGTGTGTTGTGGCGCGGCGTGGAAGGGTTTGGTGAGGGAAGACGGCGTAAGGTGTGGCGCAGGAGGGCGTGGTGATGCTGAAGAATAGGGTGTTGGCGGGATATAATGGGACATGGCGAAGCGAAGCGTGGAGGTGACGGGGGTGGCGGGGAGAAGGGACGGTAGGTGGAGCTGTACAGGGGAGTGGCGGGGGCATGGCAGAGGGAAGGGACGCCCGGCGGAGCGGCGCGTGTTATGGTGTGCCGCGCCGTGGTGAGGTGGGGAGGGGGCGTGGCGGGGGTAAGGGACACCTGGCGGAGAGGTACATGTCATGGTGAGCCGCGGCGTCGCGAGGCGTGGCGAGGAGAGGCGGGGGGCATGGCGGCGGGTAAGAACGCCGGGTGGACCTGTGTTTGTTATGGTGTGGAGGGGAGTGGCTGAAGCATGGCAGAGGGAAGGGACGCCCGGCGGAGCGGTGCATGCCATGGTGAGCCGCGGTGTTGCGAGGCGTGGCGTGGAGCGGGGGGGGGCGTGGCGAGGGTAAGGGCCGCCTGGCGGACGGGCGCATGCCATGGCGTGGCGTGGCGAGGAGCGGCGGGGGCGTGGCGGGGGTAAGGGCCGCCTGGCGGACCGGTGCATGCCATGGTGTGGCGTGGCGTGGAGCGGCGGGGGCGTGGCGGGGGTGAGGGCCTCCTGGCGGAGCGTGCGTGTCACGGCGAGGCGCCGCCGCGCGTGCAGCGCCCGTGCAGTAGTGCGCTCGCGCGCAGCGGTTGCGCCTCCCCGGAACGTCTGCTCCTGATGATGAAATATGAACGCGACAGGGGAGAAGTTGGCGCACAATGCGAGCGCCTCGCCGCCGCGCCACCTTCCTCGCCGCACGCCACACGCGGCCCGCCACGCTCCGCCACGCCCCGCCCCCGGGTCCCGAACAGTGGGCCTAATACGCAACACAAGAGGACATACTACCAATAGAGGTTTTTCTAATTCTGCCTCTGAAGGCCCGTCTTCACAATGAAATATATCACGGTACTTCCCGTCTTTCTCAGTCGTGCCACTACATGTCGCATGATCGCGGCCGTATCAAGCAGCGCTTGCGATCATCCTATCGGCAGGGCCGAGAAAGACGCGAAATGCCGTGTGATATTCCATCGTGGATATAGGGGCTCGAGAGGCTGAGTTAGAAAAATCGCAGTATAGTGCCTATGATTTCGCAGCAAGCTTTCAAATCCACGAAAATAAAATAAGTGTAGATGATAGTTTTATACCACACGATGACTCACTGTTAGCGAGATAGATTTCCATGCCCCGACTCAGGATTCGATTCCCGGATGGGACAAAATTAAAGTGCCTGTTTTCACTGTCATGGCCCAGTTCATATACCTGGTTGACAATTAAAACGTTTTTCGCAGATAGATAATGCCAAAATAATGGCGTAAGGGGTTGGAACCTACTCCCCTGTGCCCACGACTATCGAGTCCGTGACCATCAGGCTTAAATGCTATGGCAAAGCCATAGTCTGAAGAGGCTGCAGTAATGGAGTTCAAGCGTAGTTAGTGTTTACGATCTATAACAAGGGGTTTCAGTACTGTCGAGGGTGAGAAGCTAGATCCCAAGAGAGGTAACGTGAGGGACATTATCCTCCCATATGAATAAAGCTTGAAATACATGCCAAGTCATTTGAAAATTACTTTTTAAACCACATTTATTTAATTCCTTATGTTGTTGCATACACGCGTAGAAGCTAAAGCGACATTGACTCGTGGCTGTGACTACAGACTCCTACAATTAGAAGGCAAACAGAAACCGCATTAGCTCCCCCTCTTGAGTGTGCCACTGACTAATTACCAACTCATAACTATCTTCTGATACGTGTCGGATAAAGCGGATTTTAACGTAGTTTCGAGAGGAAAAAACGCCACGGTGCATCCAAGCTGTTTCCCCGTCTTCGCGCGCCTTTCGGCCCACATCGCCTCGCGCGGGGCATTCCCACTTACACGCGCGCGAACGCCGCCTCCTCGCCGCGTGGGGTGGGGTGGGGTGGGGTGGGGTGGAGGGCGGGCGCGCGCCGTCGGGGGAGGATAAATCAAAAGGCGCGCGCGAGGGGAGGAAGGATGCGACAAAGCTAACTTGTCCCGCGCCGCCGCCGCGCGGGGCGAAGAAGGGGACCGGGTGACGGGTGGCGGCGGCAGGAAGGAAGGCGAGCGTGGGGCGGGGCGGGGCGGGGCGGGGCGGCGGAAGGCGGTAGGGTGCTGTGCGGAGGGTTGCGGAAGGTGGTAGGGGTTGAGGGAGCAGGGTTCCGCAAGGCAGTGGTAAAGAAAAACTGAGGAAAGGCGGAAGAGAACTGGCGGAGGGTGATGAGAGTGAAGGAAAAGAAGGATATGTTTGGAGTGATGTTGGGAAATGAGGATGATGGTAGTGGGAAAAGGAGGAAGGAAGAAAATCGGTGGTGCTCAAGAGGCGCTGAAGAGGCTTGAGGTGAGAAAGCACAGGCTCCAAAAGACCGGGGATAGACAGCAAACTGACTCATTAACTGACGGTTCCCAGCACGTCAACTGTTTTGGCCACTCGTTCCGTTAGTGTAGTTAATGTTTATTTCTGGAGGTGGTGGTGTTTCCGTCGCCATTGGATGATCCAGCGTCGACCTGCACATCGCGTTGCGGGCGTTGTCGTCCCCTTCCCCAGAGGGGCACCGCCCTAGCTGGGACAAGCTGCAAGCCACCGACATGTGAGGTAGATTAGTGTCTGTGAGATTTCAAAACGAGATAGTAGAGGAGAGAGAAAATGGGAGAAAGCAGGCCGCGAGCAATGAGACTGAAGAAACAGTGATTAAGTGGGTTGGAGGTGACTGGTAGACGTCATAGTGTTGGAAACGCCGGATAAGCGGTGGAATATGACAGGGTAGTGGTACTCACGAAGGACCAGGGATTCAAAAGATGTGATAGAAGGAGAAGAAAACCCGGATGGAAAGAATCAAAAGAGGCCAAGGTAACGAATGTCAGAAAACACGACCGGTTCGGTTAGCTCTGATGAAGATTTTACTGAGAATCACTGTGTCCGGAGTCACGTTAGAGAGACAGAGTCGAAGTAAGGAGAGTGCAGGGAAAAGCCGTCAAAAGTCAGTTCAGGATGGCAGAACATGAATAACAAAGACGGAGACAGATCTTTACAGCGGAGAACGTGCGATTGGAGAGATCGAGGGTTATGGAAAGTGAAGGGAGGGAGGGTGAAGAAAAACAGGACCGGGTGGATTGGGGTTGATGAGAAGGTCGTTGAGAATCACCATGAGTAATTCCGAGGTGACAGAGTCGACGCATGGTGAATGCCGAGGGGAGTATGATAGAATGAAGTTGGCAGAAGGGATGGGAAGGAAGTAATAAACATCGGACGTGTTGCCAGAGCTGTCATAACACTTTGAATGCGACCATGTGGGTTTCTGGGGTTCACAACACACCCTTCAATAGGAAATGGGCTATAATGGTATTGAACCTACACATTTATTGTTATTTTTAGTTAGAGTTTTGTATATAATGCAGGATAAAGATTCATTATTCGTAAGTAAAAATAATATATTAAATAGCGTTTAACAAACAATCAGGCATTTTTACGGACGGGGAGGGGGACCTACTGGAGATCGTTACTTCGTGCCCCCCGGGCCCAAGTCTAAATTTGGTACTGGATATTACTGATGTGAAGTGGGAGCGACGTCCTATGCCTGAACCAAATGCAAGACGACCAGGCAGGCCGTATAGGCATGTTGAGAGTCAAGGTAGAAGATGAGGGTCGATGCAAGAAATGCCAGGACAGGAGCAGCTGGCGATAATCATGTGATTGAAAATGAGAGGGTCATCAGGAAGACAGATATGAGAAACGCGGGCGGTAAACACTGAAAATTATGGTGACGGCGGGTACGATGGCGAGGAAGGATTTAAGAAGGGGGAGCACCAGACGAAACAAAAATAGTGAGCGAAGGGATGGATAAATTTGTGTGCGATGTTGATGGAGTTATCGGGTGCAGGGAAGCAGTCACGTAGTGGCGCAAGGACTCTCGTGACATGTTAGAGCAGGCATGTCAGAAACATCAGACAAACGAACTGCCCGAATCAGACAAAATAACTCAGAGCGTGTGCATCTGATGTGTTATCCAGGTTTTATATTTGTTACGCTACAAATGGAATTGGAAATAAATGAATTTATATCATTGGTCTTATTGGTAAGCATGTTTTCTGGTCAGTCGCTGCATGCCTGAAATGACATTCAACAGAATTTGAAAACATGTCAATCAATAATAATTCATGATATACGTATTTTCGGGTGTTAAAAGAAATCAAAATACCATCTTCTGTGCAAGGAAACATCTGACCAGCACAGCAGTTTTACGACAAGTTTTATTGTTTCCTAACGACCAGAAGTTTCTACTTTTCGTGAGTCAAATCAGCAAGTACCACATGAAAGAAAATCTACTTTGATGAAGATAAAAACGACGAAACTTCGAAATTTGTTAATCGGTGAAATTAGTTTCAATGATGAAATGGAGTTGGGTCGCGGCAGTGTTCTGCAAATGTCTCCGACTAAAGTAATGGGACTGCGAGGTTTCTATCAGGATATGCAAATGATACAGAGTTTCGACGAGATACAGACTGGAAAGAAATTCGAAAATCACGCAAAATTCTTTCTTAAGGTATCCGTACCTCCGAGGACGGAATGTTACGTGAATTAATTACAGGTAGAATATATTATTTCGTTACTGCGCAACAGACTGATGTAATACAGAAAACCCTGTTTTGAGGAGATATGTTGGAAGCTTCAGATGCAAATATTAAGTAGTACTCGTACAATGATGCAATACGATTCAATTTTTAGTTTGAAAAAGAATGACTGCGCAAGATGAGTTTTGAGTTCTTTACACAACATGCGTCCTACGAAAAGATACGCCGGAAACATTAAAAATACACAGGAAATGTACAATTAGGATGACGAAAGCAAACGCATGAATTTGGACGCTATTTGTGCGAAAAACAAATGAGTGTATATTCTCCGAAGCCACTCAACCTCAAAGCAGCTGGTACAACCTTCACATTACCAGATTCTCGGGTCTATGCCCTGTTACGTAATAAGGCCCTCCTATGGTGACATGCGAATCAAACAGAACGTATCACACTCTCCCTCGAGGCACGCTAAGCCGTGTGCCCCAACACACAACGCGGCTCCCGGAGTGTGAACCCACCGCTCAAAGGCCTCGCCGCGAGCCTCCTCCCCCTCCAAGCCCTTCCCCCACCCCGTCTGCCACCCCTCCTTTGGCCGGCGGGCGGGCGAGAGTGCAAAGGGGCGGGGCCGGCAGAAGTCGTCGCCGTCGCGTGGCTACGCATTGTGCGTGGGGCGCCGCGGGGGGCGCGTCTTCACAATTAGCCTCGGCGGGGAAGGGCACGTCCGGAAGGGCGCAGCGAGCCCTCGGGGGGCGCGGGGAAGCAGGCACCCACTCGAGGGGGCATCCCCTGCAACACAATTAAAGTTGCTGCGGGTGGCGACGGTGACGCTCGGGATGGTGATGGGCTCCATTGGAGGGCGATGATTAGTCCAGAGGTGATGGCGTAGGACAGTGGTATCAAGGTCTTGTACTAGTGGCAGTGGCACACATCGTGGCATCGTAGCATGCCACGAGCTTCTCTGCGCAACCAGCGTCGGGAAAGGGAACTATTGCGAGTAGCAGTAACCCCACAGTTTTACTATAGGGATGGCGTTGTCTCTGGTGGCAGGGTAATGCACTGCGTGGAGGGGCGATTTCGTCGTGGCACTTGTGCCACGGACTCCTGCTCGTGACATCGACCATGACAACACTGGCGTAGGACGATAGTGGTGATGCAGGAGTGGAGTAGTAACGATAGAAGATGGTGGCGAACCTTGTTATGTATATTCTTATTTATACTTATCATATAACGACGAAACAAGACATTCGTTTATGCACTTCCGTTTATATTCTCATTCCAAATCATTCCGTACATCGATACATTTTTTTGTACATAGAAACGCTGTCTACCCTAACAACCTCTCCAACAATTCAAAGACTCCATTGCAGCCGCCTCTGAAGCACCCTAATGTCAACAACAAAAATAAATATTATGATATGTATGAATGCAATACAATAACAAACGCAATATATTGCGTTATAACTGACAGAATAGCCATAATAAATAGCTGTAATAAATAGTGATAAATGCTCTGGTGATGAGGCGTGATAACGGCGGAGATGTCACCGTGTATCTAGTTTCGGGGACGGATATGATTATTCCGACAGTGATGAGTTGGGTTGAAGGTGGCGATTTAAGCTTCGATAACAATAACAGAGTGGATGTAATGGTGACAAAGGTTTGGCGATGGTGATGTGTGATAACGACGAAGATATGTTGGTGGTGGACACGGAGGTGGTGTGGAATTTGGTGATGGCGAGATTTCATTCGGCTATGGTGAACATGAATACTGGTTACCAGTCGAGTTGATATACAGTTACGAATTGTATTGTATTGTATTGAAAGAGGTGGTTTGTTGAGGGCAGATAGGGAAGGCTTTCGAGGGCAATCTCTCAAACGATAGTATGCAAGTCTTTCTAAGATCATCATTGCTCTGAAAATAATACACACGCAGTCATAAACCCATCCACAATGATTAATCCTCAAAATTAAATTAGCCAAAAGAGGTGTCAGCCATTATTTACATTCAGATGTAACAGATGGTGCAATTAGTGGTCAAAAAGTTGAAATAGTTTTATCATATTCTGGTCCAACAAAGCAGGTGACAGTCGATCACAAACGGAGTTCACATAAATGAACTGCAACTTTAGAAATGTTTCAAAAATATTTCTGAAGTCTCCTTTCTTTTGAGAATAACAGATTAGCGTTCTTTTTTGCACTTACACCAAGACAAGTCATCTATTATTGCAACATTCGTGTATCAATAACACGAAAACCAGAACATTTGTTTCGGCTTCCACATTCCCAGAGGTCATTCCTCCCCGAGCTAGTCAACAAAAGAATACAGAGCTACCCCACACGTCAGGGCGCAGTATACTATGGATGAATGGAATATCTCTGCGAGTGAAGACAGGTGCACCCCAGGAGACGGGGGGAGGCAGTGGGAGGCGGCGAAATTGTTATAGGAGCTGGGAGCGCCGAGGCGGTAACGGCCCAGCAAACGTCGCCTGGCACTTCCACGCAGATAGCGCGGGAGGGGGCAACTCCAAGACAGAAGTAGTGGCAGGGGAGACACAAGTCAAGGAGGGAGCGGGCCGCCCTGACACGACGGCCGCGGTGGCAGGGGGAGATTTAGTGAGGACGGAGGGGGCGGAACACGCCGCGAGGAGGGGAGGAGTGAGTGTGCTCGAGCGGAGGGAGGACGCGACGAGGCAGCACAATGCGAGGACGCGGCGGCGGCGACAGAGCTGGAGGGGGCGGGGTGGCGCCGGTGATGGAGGTGCGGGGGTGGGGGCGGAGGAGTGGAAGCGGCGTAATGGAGGCGGTGGGGGTGATGGAGGAGGAGGAGGCGGCGGCGGTGGAGGTATCGGGGGAAGAGGCGGCGGTGACAGATCTGAAGGCAGGGGCGAGTTGGAGGCGGCGGTGGAGCTGGGGGCGGCAGGGTGGAGGCGGCGGCGAGGGTGGTGGCTGCGGTGGGGGTGGAGGCGGTAGGGATGGAGGCGGTGGGGATGGAGGCAGCTGCGGTGGTGGCGGCGGTTGGGGTGGGGTGGAGGGGGGGATGGGGGTGGAGGCGACGGCGGGGGTGGTGGGGGCGGCGGGGTTGTGGCGGCGGCGGGGTTGGAGGCGGTAGTGGTGGAGGAGGTGGGGGTGAAGGTGGTGGCAGGGGTGGAGGCGGTAGGGATGGAGGCGGTGGGGGTGGAGGTGGTGAGGGTGGAGGCGGTAGCGGGAGTGTGGCGGCGGGGGTGGAGGTGACGAGTGAAGAGGCGGCGGCGACAGACCTGAAGGCGGGGGCGAGGTTGGGGTGACGATGGGGGTGGGGGCGCCTGAAGCGAGCAGGGCCGGAGGACAACGCAGGGGGCGGAGATGGCTGACGTGGCCGGTGAGGAGAGCTGGAGGAGTTCTGGAGTGGCGAGCCTTGTACGATTTCTGTAGAGGGACGCCATGAATGCAAGAGGCGTGGCGAAGCAGCACAGAATAATGCAATGGTTAGAGCGCAGAGAGTACTTCACGTGATAGGGGAGAAATTGAATTATGATATTAATACCTGCTGGCTGTAAGGGACGGAAATAAAAATGCCTTTGAGACGCGCATCTCCCGAGTGAGCAAAGAAGCAAAGATACAACATAACCTACGCCTTAAGCACAGAAAGAACAGGAACACAAAGAAAACTGATACAGCTACGTGAAACAATCAGTTTAGACTTCTCTGTATTTCATTTAAAGGAAAAATGAAAACCGTAAATAGAAGACCCTCTTTTAGTTTTTGTGGAAAGTTGTGCAGTGTTCCAAACGCAAAATTACCAACAAGAATCTAGAAATCAAAAATGTAAAATCATTGAGACCATATCAAGGACAAGCATTAATACTATGACAGAATAGAACACGCCCAAGAAGTTCAACCCTTGCCCAAGAATTTCATCTATCATAAGTGCGTTTCTTAAAATTCTTCTGAATTGACGGATGAAGAATTTGTCCAAGAATTCTAAGCTAACCCAATTCAATTAGTACCTTAACATGGAATTTGAATCATCACTCATAAACGAGCGCATTCCACAGTGTACCATTTATCCCCTTGGGTCAGCTTTTGGACGAAAAAACCTCGCCATCTGGACGGCGCCTCGCGGGCCGGGCCATTGGGGGCGAGCCGTGCTTCGCTGACGTGAGGCCGCGTTGGCGGGTTGAGGACACCGCTCTGAGGGTGACGAGCTCAAAGACGTTTTTATATTAATCAGGCAGGCAGAAGACCAGATCCTCGCCGTCAACAAGGAAATGCCCGAGTGAAACGAATCAAACTGACCTATCAATTTGAGGATTTTTTCTAAGCTAACTCAAATAATTAGTACCTTTACATGTAATTTGAATCACCACTCATAATTGCGCGCATTTCACAGTGTCCCGTTCATCTCTTTGGGTCAGCTGTTTATTGACGAAAAACCTCGCCATCTGGACCGCGCCTCGCGGGCCGGGCTGTTGGGGGCGAGCGGTGCATCGCCTACGCGTGGGCGCGTTGTCGGGTTGAGTATGCTAGGAAAGTGAGTCAAGATGAGTGGTAACTGTATTTAACCCTAAATTACTTTAGACATTTTGCGTTGGCTGAACTCAAAAATGATTTATGTTAATCCCGGAGGCAGAAGCCTGGAGCTTCGCTGTCAACTTGGAAATGCGCAAGTGAAACGAATCGAATTGACTACAGACAATTAGGGTATTTTTTTCTAAGCTAACTTAATCCAACTATCTTACATGCTTTTTGAATATCCACTCCATATTCATTTAACATGTGTCCCATTTGTCCATTCCTTCAGCTGTTTATCGACGAAAAACCTCGCCTTCTGGACCGCGCCTCGCGGGCCGGGCTGTGGGGGGCGTGCTGTGCCTCGCTGACGCGTGGGCGCGTTGGCGGGTTGAGGGCGCCGCTTTGAGGGCGACGAGGCGCGCGATTGGCGGGCGCGGGGGCGGAGGGCGGAGGGCGAGGGCCGGCCCGCACGGGTCAACGCGCGCGCCCTCTCTAATCTTGGCGCCGCCAGCGCCGCGCGGTGCGGCTCGGCGCGGCGCGGCGCGGCAGCCGCTGGCCGGCCGGAGCCCCGGGAGCTCGTTCGTCCTCGGTCGCTGGACCGCTCCGCTCGCCGCTGGCGTCTTAATCTCCGCCGCGGCCGCCGCCTGGGATTTCGCCCCCGCTTTCGCGTTCGCCTCAGCCTTCCGCCGTTTTCTACGCCTCTCCCTTCGCCTTTCGATTCCCTCCGCTTCTCGCCCTATGCAGTATTCTCCTGCGCCTTCGTATTTTCAGTCGTTCTGTCTTGGTCTCCTCATTCACACATACATTCGCCTTCGCCTTCACATCTAGCTTCGCCTTCTCATCTAGCTTCGCCTTCACATCTACCTTCGCCTTTACATCTGCCTTCGCCTTCACATCTACCTTCGCCTTCACATCTACCATCGCCTTCACATCTACCTTCGCCTTCACATCTACCTTCGCCTTTTATTTTCCTCCGCTATTCTCCTTCACCACTGCCCACACCACTCTTTTGCGGTCGACTTTCCATCTTTCTGCTGAAGCAACCTCTGCCATTTCCACGTTCGCCTTCATTTGACGTCTACCTTCGCCCTCGCTTTCGTCTTCGGCCCCACGTTCGCATTTCTTTCCCGCCCTTTCTTTCTCTTCACCTTCGCCTTCTATTCCACCTGCACCGCTACCTCCGGGATTTCTCCTTCGGCTTGCGTTTCTCCTTCTCCTCCCTCCGCATTACATCTGCTTTGCACTCATCACATTGCATCGCCATCGTCAGCGCCTCCACCCTTTCTATTTCACCTTCGTCTGCGCTCTGGCGGTTTCGCGTTGCAAGATGATGGGTGTTGTATTGCGCATCGCCAGACAGGACAGACAATAAGCCCTCTCGGTCACTCGCAGCGTTTTAAGCTCTGACGGGTACACACAGCGTGTGGGTCACTCACGTATATAAGAGGCTACTTTGATAGCGGCCAGAGACCATATTACATCATACTCTTTTTGTAAAATTCAAGTGAAAATTTACGAACATTATTCTGAACGTACTTTTCCACATTAATTCATTGTTTCCATGTATAATTATTCATAAAAAATGTTACATTCTCCGAATCTCTTATAATTTTAGATGCGACCGATGAATCTAGCGGTGCTTGGTCCCTCTGAACATTCGTCACCTAGAGTCCCTAGATACAGAATTTCATTCAATTGTTCCACTGATCTCGCCATTTCATATCCAGTTGTCACGAGAATTGGAACTGTGTGGTATTCTGTGAGTTGAGAACTATGAATCTATCCAAAACCAATATTAATATTCTTGAAAATCTCCATTAAGTCACAAATTGTTATAATTTCCCTTCAGCTCCTCATTGCTACCTGACGGGGTTATCGGGTAAGAGGATGTTAAATGGCGGCGGTTGCGCTACTCTCTGCATCTAGGGACTCTATCGTCACCTGTTTTGGAATGCCCTCTAGCATGACCGCCTTTAATAAAGGTGTTTGCAAAGAAATTTGTTAAAGGTGGCCGTGCTTCTACTCCTTGTTCCGAGGTTCGTCCTCGCGGGCGCCGCTCGTCGCACTTTTTGGCGTCTTAATCCCCGCGCGCTGTCGTCCGGGCCAGCAGGGAGGGGGAGGGGAGTGGGAAGGAGGCGGGAGGGGAGGGGCACGAGTCTAGGACCCGCCGGAGCCACCGGTCGTGCCTTTCTCCGTGATGCGACAGCTTCACGCTGCAACCGTCGAGTCACGTCCGTCGCAACTTCCGGTGCATCGGGAGTTCGACTCTCTCTCCACAGAATCTGCTCAGACCTTTGTCTGCTCTGATCTCTGCCTTTGATTTCTCCTTACATTTAGATTTCATATGACATGTGTTTTCTCTTGCTTCGTGATTAGTCAAGATCAGAAGTTATTTCTTTCATTCTCATACGATTTGTTATTTTTTCTTGTGTGTTCAGAGACCTCAATTGTTCTACTCTACAAGTCCAAGTAATAAAGGCAATAGTCCTTTATCTCGTATTTGTCGATTACGCTCCCCTCATTTCAGCGATGTTGAATTTGTCTCCTCTGAATACCCACTTTCTCATGCTAAATTGTTTACTTGATCATATCATTATCTTACATTCTTGTTTTTTTATTTTTGATTTCTTCCACAAGTTAATATCTTGATTTTCTATTTTCCCAAGAAACCATGACGACAAATTCTTTGCTGTTTTTCCAAGATCGGTTTCCTTTATTTCAATGTTTCCCTTTTCACACCTCGAAAACTACTAACCGATTTTCTCACTTTATGTTAACTAAGCTACATACAAGTAGTGTACTAGTAGTTGTAGTGTAATAGAAACCCAAATAAATACAATATCAAAATGTATACTTTAAAATATATCACAAATTTTGAGGGGGAACATTATTTTTCGTCTTGAGCGACGTTCATTTTTAAAGCCTCTTAATAGAATTATTGAAATTTAGTGAAATAAACCCACATTTAAAGAACATAAAGCCTTTGTTTTGTGACGGCACGGAGGTGAGGTGCAAATTAGGTGAATTTAAATTTCTCCGAAACTGTCTTTCATCCATTTCTAAAAAAAAACCATTTTGTCAGAAACACATGAAAGATATGTCACGTGATTATTCGTATCTGGTAATAAAAAAAGTTTTAGTAAGATGATCTTTTTGGAGCAGTGTACTTCAACACGTTTTTATTATTATAACTCCTTTATTGGATTATTATTAATGTTCTTAAAAAGTCCTTTAATTCCCGGATTCTGTCCAATGCGTCGTCTTAACACGTCAGCCTTCCCCTGCGCCTCCATCGCTTCTCCTTCCCCACCCGGGGGCTGTCGCCACCAACTCGTCGGCGGACCGGAGGCGAGGCGAGTCGAGTCGAGTCGAGAGCTCCGATTTGGAAGAGACTTTGTGCCGGAACGGCCTCCGTTGCCGCCGCCGCCGCCGGTGCCGCCGTGGGGATTAAGGCCCGCTGGCGGTCTGCCGCCGCCCCCGCCGCCGCCCCCGAGCGCCGAGCGCCGCCGTCACGCCTGTCCGAGCGGGTTGGCCGCCGCGACGCCCGCAGAAAAACGGAGGAGCGGCGGGCGAGGCGGTCAGCGGCGGCGGTGGCGGTGACGGAGGTAGAGGTTGAAGTGGTGTACTCGGAGGTGAACAACGAGGTGGTGGCTTGGGCGGCGGTGATGCAGGTGTGGTGATAGTGGTGGCGGCAACGGAGGGTTTTGTTGGTTGTGGTGGTGATGGTAGTGGCAAAGATGGGAGTGGCGGTGATGGTAATCGGCGGTGATGGTAATGGCGGTGATGGTAGTGGCGGTGATGGTAGTGGCGGTGATGGTAGTGGCGGTGATGGTAGTGGCGGTGATGGTAGTGGCGGTGATGGTAGTGGCGGTGATGGTAGTGGCGGTGATGGTACCGGCGGTGATGGTACCCCGCGGTGATGGTACCGGCGGTGATAGTAGTGACGGTGATGGTAGAGGAGGGGATGGTTGAGGACGTTTGGAAGTCGTGGGTGGCAGTGACAATACATACGGTAATGGTAATGACGACGGAGGTTACTGTGGATGATAATGGCGGTGGAAAATGGTAGTGGCAGTAGAGACGGTGATGGTAGTGGATGATGATAGAGGCGAGGAAGGTAGAAATTAGAACTGGTAGTGGCGGGTGGTAGTGGCCGTGATGGTAGAGGCGATGAGGCAGCAACGGGGAGAGTAGTGACGGGTGATAGTAGTGACGGGTGATAGTAGTGACGGGGGTGGTAGTGGCGATGGTGTTAGAAACGGTGTACTGGCGGCGGTGTCTCTGAAGCAAGAGCTGCGCCTTTCCAGGAGGCCTGCGCTCTCGGCGATCGCCCGCTCGATTTCGCTATCTGTTGGGCTTAACGAAGTTCGCTACAGCTACAGACGGATTCTTTCGGAGCGAAAGCACACAATGCGAGTCATGTTTGGCCAGAAGTTTGAGAAAGAGGAAGTAAAAATGGCCAAATCTAATCAGCCGTATGAAATCCAATCCGCTTTTCTGTCCTTTTATGTAAATCGAACATTTTATATAATTTAAATGTATTTACTTGTAACAACTTTCTCGTAGATGGGTATGAGAAATTCCTGTGAGATAAAAGACGTTTTATAAACATTCCATGTATTCCCGATGAACAAAAGTCGCATTAGGAAACAAAATAAATGCGAAAGTTCAATGTTTTCAATAAAGAAAGAAAAAATGTGAATAAAGAATTATTTTATGCAATTCCTTCGTTCTTCTTAGAGGATATTTTAGCATTATATTTTTGAAACATTTCTTGGGGAATCTCTCTAATTAGATTATTGTCAAGATATCTTCAAGCTGGAAAATCTGCGAAAAGAAAAATATTTGAAAATTACGCAACACATAGAACTTTCAAGCAAACTTCCTTATTGACTAGCGCTCAAATTCAAATCACTGATGATCCAACTACACTCTGGTTTCTACAATGAGAACCACACTCTAGTTCCCGCTTGATCAACTGCTCAAATAATAACACTTCGTTCGTAGTTATTATACCGTCTAATAAACTAAAACATGCGGCTGGTTCCCGCATCAATATTGGACTCAGCATAGTAATGAATAAATATACAAAGTTCTGTTCATAGCAGGATTATTTGACATTTCTAATGTTCATTTCCTTTCACAGAAACGAGTAGCGAGGTCACGGAGCCACACCCCGTGCCAAGACAGTTTCCACCGAACAATGAAAGCTGACCCCGAAATTCATCCCACCTCCGAACTTCGCCGCAGCCAGCGACGCGCATAACCCATTCACCACCCGGTTCCATTCACATGTACTCGCGACCCTATTATCTCCCGAATATGATGCGGTCGGCGCGGGCGCACCGGCGTACTCCGTCATACCCAGCTCGCGCAATTCCAGGATATTACCGTCGCAAGTGGCGCCCACCGTTTGGTCACTTCGCCGCACGGCGGAAGGCGGTCACTTGGGGCAAGAGAGAGAGACAGGGAGAGGGAGAGTCAGAGAGAGAAAGAGAGGGCAGAGGAGGGAGCTCCTTCACGTATAACGGCGCAATATAGGAAGGAAACCGGACGGTGCGACGGCGGGGACGGCGTGGGAGGAAGGGGGCGGAGAGCGGCGGAGGTGGGGAGGGGTAGCAGCAGAGAATTGGAAGCGTCCACGGCTCCGGAGCGCGAGGAAGAGTGCTGGAGTGGGAATTAGCTCGGGAGCACCCAATTTGAGGTCAAGCCCTGCCCGTGCTTTTTCTTCCCTTTTCTTTCAATTTGCTAATATGGCCCGGGGGCCGGCGCTTCGTGGGGGGCGATATTAGACATTAACGCGGGCCGCGGCGCCGGCCCCGCCCCCCACCCCGCGCCCCCGGCGGCTCTCGGGCGCTGCCAGGACGTTCAAGACGCGCGCTAATGCCGCCATTACAGGCCCTTTAGGCCCTTTGTGGTGCTAATCCAAGTGGCGGAGGTGGCGGCGGGGTCAAGAGCGGCCGGCGGCGCCCAAGACGCCTATGCCGCCGCCGCCGCCGCCTTCGCCGGGCTGGGCGTGGCGGGGCGGGGCGCTGTCCGCGCCAGATGCGGTCATAAAGGCGACGCGGCGGACGCCCGGCCGGGGAAGAAGGGCCGACTCCGGCGCCCGGACCGGATATTGGGGCAGTGGGTGCGGGCGGAGGCGGCCGCGGATGGAGCCGAGGCGGAGGTGGACGCGTGGGGTCCGCACCCCACGGGCGGTCACCGACTGCAACCAGCGGTGAACGTTTCCTAAATAACTATACTTCTAACTAACTATACTAACTAACTCGAGAAGAACTCGAGCACAGGTGAACATGGCAGAATCTTCGGAATTGTGTATGTTAAGTCAGCGGGCTAAGATGTATGTGATAGGAGGTTTCAAGTTTTGTTTCCACGAACTTTTAAGTGGTGGTTTCCAACGTTGGTAGTGCTTTTAAAGGACGTGAATATGTTTTTTTTGAAAAGAGACACAACTGTATTAATAATAATATATCAATGTACGTATTTCTAAGCAGTCGACGGAAAACGTTGAAATCATTCCTTACCCTAAGGATGAAAAGGGGACGGGATGCTATCGTGCTATGCCTTTTGAGGGAGGTAAGTCAATGGCTTGGGAAAAAATAGGTGAGAGCGAGGGCTTCCGGTAACTATTTGGCTCGGTAACTATTTGGCTTTCCGAGAATTTCAAGCTGAGGCAGGTCACAGAATGGCGGCCGAAACGTTGGCACCTGTGCCTGAGACGTGGCGTCTCCCGCACAGCCAGATATACTTCGGTTTTTATTTCTTGGCGTGTGAGGGCCTGTGTTCACGATAGAATATCTCACGGCATTTGCGTCTTTCTCAGTCTTGTCACATGATCGCGACCGTATCGGGCAAAGCTAGCGATCATGCGACACCTAGCGGCAAGACTGAGAAAGACGCGAAAAAAATGACTTAACACACACAATTCCGAAGATTCTGCCAAGTTCACCTGTGCTCGAGTTTTTCTCTGGACTGGTACGAGAACATCTATTTCAGCTATGCTGTTGGATAGAAACTTGACTGTTTCTTCCGAAACAGCGGACGAACGAAACGCCAAGCAGTCGGGCTGTGCCTTCTCACGTAACGAAAAGTGAAAGGGAATTGGCTGGGAAGCAGGGGTGATGGAAAACTGATCGCGAGAAATAATCCCCTCATCTTGTCCCTTGAAACACACTTTCTAATTATATAGGTAAATTGTTGACCAAATCATCTCAGGTAAGGAAAAGGACTGAGGAAAAGGACATGTAGGTATAGGGATGACAAAAAATATTTTCCACCGGAAACACGGATATATTAGTATCGATATTTTGCTTTCTATTCTTTCTTCATATCTATATTTTGTTGCAAAAACATAACTGAATTTTCTCTTACAACATCAGATACACATACATTTGTATTCTACATATATGTATCCTATTAATGGAGTTTTTCATGGTCAAATAATAAAATGTTAATTATTTTCGTGAGAGGGGAAGTTAAAGGGTATTCTTCAGTTTAGTCTTCGCATTTTATTTTCCAGCGTCCTCAAAAGAAGATTCTGTCTTCATTGATCAGGATGAAAACAATACTAGAGTCCGTATATCTCGAACATCTCTATTAGCAATATTTGTTAGGATGAATATTCAGTTCAAAAATTTTAATTTTCTTAATACGTAGGATGATTTACTTACATAACACTTCTCTATATCGCTGTATATAATGTTATTGCATTAATATTATATTTTATTCTTTGCATAATGTCTATAATAATGTTAATGCGAACTTCATTACCCGCGAAACTTTACCATTCGTCACAGTTACCACTCGTTTCTTAAATAACTTCTGTATAAAGTGTGCATGAAATTGCGACAGTGAGAGAATAATGTAACGACGCGATGCAGAATACTAGCCAATGGGTAGTCGGGAAACGGCCCTCGTGACATGTGTCTGTAAAGATTTAGGAGGCAGCATTTTTATTCATTTCCGTAGAATGAGGTCAGTTGAACGGATTGAACGAATAGGCCGCGTGACATCCGAAACCGATGACATCCGAAAACGTTGGCAGTGACTGCCGTTAAGTTCGTTGAGAGTAAATTGTCGAAATTTCTTTTAAAATTTCACATACAAAGATTAAAAATCTTATAAAAGTATAAAAAATGATCCTTGTGAAAGAGAGGTTCACCCGCCAAACTAAACTATCTTCGAGAAGAGAACACCATTCACCATGAAATTTAATTTTTGAAATTCAGTTGTTTTTGAAAACTAAGTTTTGAAGACGTAGGACAGATGATGGATTTAAAGTCGTTTTTAGCTGTTCAAAAGTGTGCACACACAGAGGTGACCAGAAGGTTGGGGGAGGGGGGCAACTGGGGCAACTAGCCCCAGGCCCCGACTAAACAGGGGCCCCGAATTTTCTTTCATTCAAAAGAAATAAAATAACGTATTCATCTCCGAAATTTAACGCAATAAGTTATTTCCCTGCGTGGGGAAATGAATTCTGTTTACTGTATGAATTGGAAGAGTTCAGAATTTTTGTTTCAAAAGAGGAACCCCCATGGATCAACTATCCCAGCCCCCTGTGCACACACAAAAAATATTTTCTCTTTGAACATGTAAATATTGCAGGTTAGTTATTTTTATTTCTGGTCAATGTTTGTTTTCAAGAGGTATTTTTTGGTTGCTAGGCGGTTTAGCTCATTGGTCAGCGTGCTCGCTTTTCATGACGCAAGTTCATAATGTGTGTTGCTGTGTGACGACGAGAAAATTCACTTCTCAGGTTGGAAAGGCCAGAATGCGGCTGAGGATGTCTTCCTGCAAACCATACGTACCCCCTTAACCCATGACCGCGAGGTTAGGACGCAGCTGATAGGCTCTGGCCCGTAAACGGGCTGTCGCACCAAGAACAAACAAAACAATTATTTTTTGGTTGTTTGTGATATAATGCACGAGTGCAGTGGTGTTGAGAGATACTTCATTAAAGAACTATAATAATAAACATATTTTATACTCTTAATTAAATCTAATAATAAAATAATAATAATAATAATAATAATAATAATAATAATAATAATAATCAGCCAGTCCCGTGGTGTAGACAGTTGAGGCAGCCGTCGACTGCGCCGAGGAGGCTGCAGGTTCGAGTATGTGCATTCGAATATGTTCGAAAACGTGAATTCTCGGGAACTACAAGTGGTAAAATATGAGTAAATGGGAAGATTGTGCAAAGAAAGGAAAACAACCCACCAACGGTGCATGGTCGTCAGCAGACAATCACAAAATTTGCATTCGTGTGAACTCAATTTCAAAATTAAAACAGTTATTTGGACGCTGCTCAACCAACGCAGCAAACCGAATAGCAACATGATTTACTTTATGACCAGTGTAGATGGCATCTCGGGGATTGGCAATAAAGACGACAGAGCGGCGCCTCAGAATCGGTGGTTCCTGGCGGCGACGTCGCGGGCAGCAGGGGCGGGGGGGGGGGAGAGCTTGGCGCCTCGCCTGCACTTCGGCGCGACGGTAGCAGCTCTTGCAAAGATAATGCCCCTCCACGCGCCTCCCCTTGCTGGCGCCGCCTCCGAATCCACCCCCGCCCCCGCAGCCGCCTACACCGCCCCCTCCGTCGCCTCTGCACCCGCCGCCGACCCCGCCACCACCCCCTCCGCCACCCCATCTGCCGCCAACCTCTCCGCCGCCTCCACCCCACCGGCCCCCCGCCCCCGTGCTCGCCACCGCCCCTCCGCCGCCGCCCCCACCGTCGCACCTCCGGCCTCCGCCGCCCCCGCCGTCCCCGACGCCACGGCCTCCGCCGCCGCGCCTTCCGCCGCCGCCCCCATCACCGCCCCGTCACCGCGCCCGCCGCCGCCGCCCCCCGCCACCGGTCCCCGCCGCCGACCCCCCCGTCGCTGTCCCCTCAGCTGTCGCCCTCTCCGCTGCCGCCCCCGCCGCCGCCCCCTCCGCCACCGCTCCCTCCACCTCCGCCCCTTCCGCCACGATGCTTCCGCCGCAGCCAACGCCCCCGTTCCGCCGCTGCCACCACTCCACCCCTCTCTCCACCCCCCTCCATCGCCGCGTCGCCCACGCCACCCTCTGCCAACTCTCCAACTCCGTCCCTCCGTCGCCCTCCCCCATCCCAGCCACCCCCACCGACTTCGTCCCCACCCGCCCAGTCCCCCCCGCCTACCACCGCGACAGCCCCTGGCGGCGGCGATCGGAATTGCAAGAGACGTTTATGGGCGTCCGCCGCCCCCGAGTCGAAGTCGAGGGCCGAGGGTGCGCTAAGTGAGCAAATCCCGGCTAGCGCCGCGTCGCGCGCCTCGGCTGCTGGGGGGCATATTAATGCAAGGCGCGGCGAGGCCCGCACGCACCGTGTTCTCCGCTCCATTACGTCAATAAAATCACTTCCCTGCCCCTGGGAATGGGCGAAAGTCGAGGGCGAAAAGCCAATGCCCAAACAATCCCCAGAGGTGGAAATGAACCTCGTTTAAATCAGCTAACGCTACATTATCCTGTTGGTTCTACACGTATGAATATAGTATTTCATTTCATTTCGTTTATTAACGAATGAAAATTTTACCAGTTTTATTGGAAAATTGAACGGAAAAACTATTACGTAATTGAGCCAGGAACAGTTACAGTTGAAGGGATAATTGCAATATTTTGTTATGCATAGAGATTACAGACAATAAAAAGGGGAAGGATAAAACGATGACTGATTCATAAACGTGTTGATGTCCTACAATATCGAATATTTAGAATTTTTTAGTTTCGTAAAGCACTAACTGACATAGCCTAATCTGTTTATCAAAAGAAAAAAAATTATTTTGTAAAAAACTATTATAGCAACACTTCAATGTTTCGTGTTGCGTATGTTGTTCCAGAAACCGTGACCTCAAATATGAACTGTATGTTGTTCCAGTCAACCGTGACCTCAAATATGAACTGAAACAGAATATTCTAGTGTAAGAACACTTGACGTATGGAAACCTAATTAAGCATGAACTAACTGGTATTGCGTCCGAACGAGACTTCGTGTAAGTTATGCAAATACTTTGGCAAGAACGGAGCGGACGGAGGAGCGACGGCGGAACGAGATGGGGAGAGAGAGGGACGAAGAAAAATGAGACCTGATTCCATACAACTACCAAGGTCAATATCCGTTAAGTGTAGTGCATGCTGAACTCCGGGACATGACGGCGGTGCTCCCGTGATCGGTGGTGAGATCCGGCGCTGACATACACGGCTGCCTCCGTGTATTTTCTGCGCTAGGTATCTCCCCCCAGAGGATCACCGCTCCTGACGGTACAAGTTTTAAGCTCGCAATTTGTCACCCGGCATCTATGGTGGTATAGTTCGTGTGTCTATTTAAGGGAAGAGAAAGATCAAGGATGAGGAAGGAGAGATCGCTCCGGTCCGTGGACCGTTTTTAGGATACAGTTCTGGCACTCACCTCGCGCAGAATTGAGGTGACATTGTGAAAACAGGCGGAACGAGGTATAGAGGGGTTACTATAAGAAGAGAGGGCGAGCGAGCAGGCGGGCGAGCGAGCGAGCGGGCGGGCGGGCGAGCGAGCGAGCGGGCGGGCGGGCGAGCGAGCGAGCGGGCGGGCGGGCGAGCGAGCGGGCGGGCGGGCGGGCGGGCGGGCGGGCGGGCGGGCGGGCAGGCGGGCGGGCGGGCGGGCGGGCGGGCGGGCGGGCGGGCGGGCGGGCGGGCGGGCGGGAGGGCAGGCGAGTGAGCGAGCGGGCGGTGTGAGGCAGTGCTCGGCGGTGTGAGGCAAGCGACGCGACGTGCGGAGCGACAGACGTGCTGGGCAGCCCTCCTGAGAAGGGCTGGGATGCGCTGGGCGCTGATGGCACTGTGTGTGGGAGGTGAGGCAAGGGGAGGTTGGGAACATGGGCGAACCGCCGTCCAGAATCGCAGAATGGCGCGGTGGAGGGGGGGGTGCAGACGGAGAACGGCCAGGCGGGGCGGGCGGATCTTGTCGCGGCGGGGCCACGCGGGAGAATGGAGAGGCGGGGATTGGAGGGACGGGTGAGACCAAGGAAAAAGCTGTTTCGGGTAGGGAACGGGTGGGGAGATAGAAGGGGTAGGGTGAAGATGCCGGGGCGAGGAGAGAGGAGATGGCGTGGTGTGAAAGAGAGGGGCAAATCCGGGCTAGTCGGGCCGTGACGTAGCGATACGGGGCATGACGTGACGGGGAGGAGCGTAGCGGGTGGAAGAATTGCGGGGAGGAGCTTGGCGGGAAAGAGCGTGGCGTGGAAGGGTGTGGCGGGGAGGGTAGGGCGTGGCAGGGGTGGCGTGGGGGGAGGCGGGGCCGGGCGGGTCATGGCGGGACCACCGGGGCGGGGTATTGTGGTGCAGGGGTATTGAGGGGCGGGGTATTGAGGGGCGGGGTATTGCGGGGCGGGGTATTGTGGGGCGGGAAGTGGTGGGTTGGGTGTGGCGGGGCGTGGCGAGGCAGGGCGAGGCTGGGCGGGGCGGGGGCGGGGCGGACGGGCGACGACCTCTCACCCGTGCACACGCGCCGGCCGCCCGCCGTCGCCCGAGGGCTGGCGGCACACATGGGCTGGCGACGCGCGGCCCCAACGCGTACACAAAACGCCCAGAAATTCCAGGACGCGCGACCCTTATTATAAACTTCCTCCTCTCCGGCTCGGCCTGCGTTTCCACGATTTCTACGCAGATGCGAAGAGTGGATGACAAGAGTCGTTCATTCATTCTAATATCCTTCTTCACTCACAAATAACTGTGAGTAATAAGCTGATATTTGCATGTTCCTAGAGACACGCAGCAACAAAAATTCTGCTGAACAAAACCACACACACACAATGGTTTTCCAAAAAGTAGCACGCACTCTGCTCAAAATAAATAATCGCTGCAATAAATTAAATATTTCAACTGAAACAGTTTCCATAACACTGTAATAACATAATATAGTGTATTTATACTGTACGGCTATTCCTTAGATACAAAGAAAATTAAATGTTGCTGTTACACATGACGCAACACGCAAATAGCAAATACTGAGTACCAGACAGCACATTCCTTGAAACCTGCTTTCGGACGACGTCGGTTGTGTCAGTCTGAAGATGAAAATTCAGTCCATAAGCGAAACTTGAAATTGGAGAAATAACACTATCAAATATTTGCATTTTTCACTTAAAATCGAATCTGTACGATTGTTTTAGATTTTTATCGGGCTTCTCGGTATCTAACGAAACCACAGACACCATTTCCATGGCAGGAGGCTTTCTTTCAGGCTTGCTTTCTAAATCTGCGCGCACTGGAAATGAGAAATATACATGTCTCAGTAGTTTTTCAAACATTTTCCAAAATGTGTGTGGAAACCGAGTTCGCTTAGTGATACTCAAGAACGGGGAAGAAATATTAAGAAACGTTATACTTTTTAATTATCGTCTTTCAAATTTTGTACAATATCAGTAAACTTTAAAATATACAATATACATAAGTGAAAATATGAAATACATTCAATTCAAATATACATCTTGCCCGTACCGAAATTTCACAGTTTCTAAATGTACAGGAAGAATCACTTTTTTCTTTAGACATAACTGAAATTACTATCAATTTAATAATTTTATCCGTTTATCAGCGCGTTTAAGGAAAATATTGATTTTAATATTAATTAAGCAGTGTAAAGTAAAAAGTGGAAAACAAAAGAAAAAATAATATTTTTGGTGAGTCTGAATGATGAGGTGAAATCGTGCGTCGGCAGTTAATGTCTTTTGCCTCTGTCTCAGGCCCGAGAATGGACAATAACAGGGCTGGGGGCGGGAAAATTTTAGCAGGGCATGTTTTTCTTGTAGAATGTCTGGGACACTACAACCAGGAGACGTGATCGTCAAAATCAAATCCACTGACAATTACCACCCTATTCATATCCTACATTAATTCAGCTAAGACCGAGAAAATGGGTAAATAGGATTGAAGTAAGTTATACCAGTTTGGAATTGGCACTTAGTTGAAGTGCTGTCAACGAAATTCCAAGAAACGCAGGGTCACGTGGGCCCACTGAATTTTTTCAAAACCTCGTGCGTTAAAATAACTCTCACTCAGTTAAATTTGCATACCATCTCTCACATTTATACACTGCATGTACTCGCAAATGTCATCTACCTCACCTTTGATGTCAGATTCTACCACTTACCGCAACCCCAAACCGTGTTCCTCCACTGCGAACAAGCTCTACTCACCTGCAACAGAAAATCAGACATTCGACGTCAGAGCGAGGGACGCAGCAGGGCGGGGGGGGGGGGTAGAGTCAAAGGGGCGAGAAAAAGCGGCGCGGGGCGTGAGGAGGGAGCCCTAGGAGGGAAAAGCGAAGCACGTCGGAGACGACGCTGCGTGCTCCGCATCTCATGCAGTCAGCGCCATCCAAGCCTTCGATTCCGCAATCGACTCCAAGTAGTCGATATCTCCAGGAGCGTCCCTAGAGTTGATGCCACTCTGACGAACATGTACGCAAATAACCTTAATGGTAGTTCTCAAGCGAATATTTCGCAAGGAGTTCACACAAAATATTTACAATCCCAGGGAACGTAATAACATTTCGTTCAGCCGGCCCCGTGAATCGCTAAAGCAGTAGTGCCGTAGCGATCTCGGACCCAAGGACCGCCGGGTTCGAGTCCCACCTCGAGCATGGTTGTATGAGTTCGACGTTTCATCCCCTATCATCTGCATATCGTTTAATCCTCATAAATACCTTTACGTTAATATCCAATAGCGGTCACTAATGACCTAGAAATTGATGCTACCTGAAATAAAAAAAGTTTCACTCACATTCTGTTAATTCATTCTTCAAGACTGGAAATGAAATGGCACCGTAGCTTTTCACAGACATTGCAATGCGTATTTTTGTCATATTTTTTATTCCTAAATAACTTTTTTTAGGACCGGTAAATGACAAAAATGTATTAAAATGGTCAGAAGAATAGAGTCACGTCCCCACCTCGCCTGACCAATCCCCTCCGCCAGTACCCACCACTACCACAGTTCCCACCATGATGCACTAGTTACAGCATGTTCCCACCAAGCCCCGTCAAGGTCCGTCGGGTTACACCAAGCCCCGCCATGCTTCGCCTCGTCTCAGACCACGTCACACGTCGCCATGCTGCGCCTCGTCTCATATTCCCCGCCCCTCATCGTCCTTCTACCCCGTCACCCTTTCTCCCCGCTCGCCTTCTCCGCCCCGCCCCCTCCTTGTCCTTTACCCCGTCACCCGTTCTCAGCGCTTGCCTTCCCCGTCCCGCCACCTCTTCGTTCTTTACCCCGTCACCCGTTTAACCCCCCCTCGCACCTTCCCCGCCCCGCCCTCTCCTTGTCCTTTACCCCGTCACCCGTTCTCTCCCCCGCTCGCCTTCCCCGTCCCGCCCCCTCCTCTTCCTTTACCACTTCATCCGTTCCCCCACCCTCGCGCCTTCCTCGTCCCGCCCCCTCATCGTCCTTTACCCCGTCACCCAATATCCACCCCGATCACCCCGCCCCGCCCTTCCTCGTCCTTTACCCCGTCATCCGTTCTCCCCATCGCGCCGCCGCCGCACCACCTGGCGGGCGGGCGGGCGCGCCGATCGCCCCAAATGAAGACAAATGCCGCGCGCCGCGCCGCGATTTTTCACGGCGTTCAACCCCGAGGTGTCGTCGCGGCGCCCGGCGGCGGGAATCCCCCCAAGGTGGCGGCAGCGGCGGCGGAAGCGCGGGGAGGGGAAGGGTGGGGTGGGGGCGGGAGACGTCCCGCAGCAACAGATGCGCCGCGGCGCCGCGTGCGTCTCCCGCGGGCGCGGATCGTGTTCGCGCGCTGGAGGGCGGGCTTCGCTGGCGCTCTTCCGCTCGGAGCAAACGCCGTGCGTTAGTCCACCAGAGAAAGAAAGAAGAGTTCAACGGGCAGAGATATCAGCTAGATTGGCCGGAGAATATTAATTTTTATGGACATCTTGTGAACTGGTGCGAACAGAACAACTATGCGTTGGTGGTGATCACAGACAGAGAGACGGAGAGGCGGTTAAGCAGACAGACGGACAGATGGACAGACGGTTAAGCGTTCAGACGGACAGGTGGACAGGCCGCAAGGCGGTGAAATCGGTCAGACGGACAGACAGACAGACGGATGGATGGACAGAAAGAGCTGTTAAAAATACGCACTCACATCTTCCGTATTAGGGACCCCCAAACGTCCATTTCCATTAATATCTCGTCATCGACTTTTTTTTTTTTCAGCAGATAGATCATTTAGATAATTTTCTGTCTCCTGCCTACCCGAAATAGTATCAACTGAGCTGGCTGGAATAATATCACCCTCGCATTAGAGCATCGTACAATTTATTTAAGAAAACAGAACGGATTTATTACGGATATTTCTTACGGATTTATATGTACCCGTACCTATCAATTGCTATCGACACAAACTTGCAAGACCAAGAATATACCGGCGTGTGTACTGCTCACTTTTCTGATAGACACATTTAGTGAGAATGAAAGACGATTTGATGATACGTTTATTATTTTATTATTAACTTGTATTCTTGTGAAAAAACATTAATAACATTAACAAAACGAAAATGACGTACAGTTTTGAACGCAAGAGAAACTAATATTAACAGTATGACAAATCTGAGTTCAAGGTGGGTAGTTACATTAATAGTAATTCTTGTCGCAACGGGAGGGCGCAATACAGAGAATTTTCGCCGACGGCGTTCACCTCAGGGTTAGCCTGCCTGTTCCGTCGGAGAAGCTGATCCCGGATCATCCTCATTTATATTTATGGCACGCCAAGGAGCCGCCGCGCCATGCAACAGCGCCGTAATTGAAAACGGCACGACCAAAGAAATGAAGGAAACAAAACGTTTTTACTCTTTCGCACTGTGGAATACAACGTTACTCGTTTCGGACGGAATTATATCCCTAAAGAGATGTATGCAGATTGGGAGGACTGCGTGTCTGATATAATTATTTGCGATAACGCTCCAATTTGTGATTTGGGTCACCGAGATAACATTTTCTGTTTCCTGAGAACAGCTCAAGAAAAGAATCTTCTGGAACCTTGTATTGTTTAGGTCAGACACAGCTCGCTAAAATATGTTTTTAGTTCAATATGTTTCAGTATAAAAAATGCGAAGAAGTATTTAACATTTTATTTCCATTTATCAAACGAATGGAATTTACCGGCTCAAGATTCGTGATGGAGTAAAGGCTGGATTTTAAAACTTTTACATTTGGCATAACAACTACGACACTTGCATTTCTAACGGACACCTTTTCTTAAACTTAAAATTGTTAATTGGCGATTTTATCTACGGGTTAACAAATTATTTTCCAATTAAATTAAAAATGTTTTTGTAATTTTACAAAATATCAGGTCCTATCTCTACCATGTTACTCGCAGAAGCATTGCCGTGTCACCGAAAGAGAATTTCATTAATCATGACAATCAAAATAATCAAGCCCCCAATTAAGATATCACAAGTAATCTTAAAGGATACTCCACAAAGTAAAAGTAAGCCAAAAACAATTTTCACGGAGGATTAAATTTTTACACCTTGATTCCTCAAATACTTAACCTTTTTTAGTGGTCACCATTTTGAGTTTTATGTAACTTTCCACAACAACGACAATACAAAATGCAGTTCCTTTAGGTCTGCTATCAAAAAAGTGCTTAGATTGGTTCCAAAGTTTTGAGGAGGACTTGAAACTTACAGATCCTCCCGTGAAAAACGCAATCCTCCATTTTTCGTTTTGTCGAAGTGGAAAGTGTTACTGAGGTATCCCCTTAAGTTGAATATTAAACAGCTGTACACGCAACGCATTATTCTTGGCGATGCTCGCTTAACAAGACGTTAGGGAAGCATTCCGCTCCAACCTCCCCGATTTTTCTCCATCTGATCTAGTTAACGATTTGGTGAGTGGGCGTTTGTGAGCGCGTTTCCGGCAATGCAAAGTCGACAAATACCACGCAATTGGGGACCTTCACGTGTGACGCAATCGTGTTCGAATTGAGTCAACTGTCACTGACACCGAACGCATGGCGACACCAAGACGAACGACGGAGGGAAGTTGCCTATCAGAGGCAGTTGCTGAAAGAGTGACAATCAAAAATTGGCCAGCATTCACAAAGAAATATTTGTGTGTGGTTCATTATCATGATCCTCTGTTGTGAATGGTTTGAAAGTGTAGAAGGAGGAGATGAGAATTTTGGTGATGCGGTGATTTGGAGTGGGTGATGTACGGGTGGAGTGTTGGGATGGAGATATAAGGGTGGGATATGAGGCGGTGGTGTTTCAGTGGAGATGTGGGGATGGACAAGAGAAGAGAAAATGAAGATGAGGCAGTGATGTAGGGGTTAAGATTGGTGATCGGTGGTGATATGATTTGAATGATGATAAACATTGATAGAATGAGACAGAGGAAATGTCGCGAATCCCGCGAACCCATTTAATCCTCCTTAAATATAGATTACTAAAGAAGGGACCGTTTTAACAGTTACTGCTTGGCCATTGCCTGCAAGTTACGTCCATGCATACATTTTTTCAGCGTATTCGTTTACAGTTAGGTCATTTATAAATGGCTTCATCACTATCTCTTGCAACGCCATCGCCCTGCATGTTCACTTGTTTCATGCATGGGTTTGTCGGCGGCCCATTTCAATGCGAATGCTGGCACAATTTCTGTTTGTCACTCTTTCAGCAACTGCCTCTGATAGGCACCTTCCCTCCACCGTTCGTCTTCGTGTCGCCTTGCGTTCGGTCACAGCACCGCAACGCCCTGCATGGTCACATGGACATTCACTTGTTTCTCAACCTGTCAAAATGGTCCCTTCTTAGAGCAATTCCTGTATAAGATGAACCCGTTTTTGAACTCCGATATCCAGAAGGTAAGCAGTCTTCCTCAGGTCAAAGCGGTTGAGCCGCAGCCCCGTGGGGTTGTTGGGCGCTGGCGGGGAGCGTGTGCCGCCGCCGCCCCTGGCGGGGGCGGGCCGCGACAGCAGTCTTCGCCGCGGGGCGCGCGCCGGCACAGGGCCCCCGCGCGGGGGGGGGGGAGGGACAGGACGCGGGCGCCGGAGGGCGTGTCTGCAGCGGACGGCGCTCGTCAGCGGCGCGCGGAGGGAGCTGTCTGCAGGTGCTGGCGGCCACGCTCAGGGGAGGGCGGCGACGGGACAGGGGCGGGGACGAAGATGTGTGGCGGACGTGAGAGAGGGGTTGTGGGGATGGAACTACGGGGTGGAGATGTAAAGATGGTGTGCGGTTGGATATGAGGGGTGTGGAAAGGTGGTGGAGAAGATTTGGAGGCAGAGACAAAGAAGGGAAGATGTGTGGGTGATGTGAGAGAGGGGTTGTGGGGATGGAGTTATGGGGGGATACTATGGAGGAGGAGATATAAAGATGATATTGTGGGAGTGGATACTAGAGATGTGGAGAGCAGGCGGCGAAGATTTGGAAACACAGACGAGGAAGGAAAGATGTGTGGGTATTGAGAGAGAGAGAGAGAGGTTGTGGGGGTGGGGAATTGAGGGTGTAGATATAAAGATGAAAGTGTGGGAGTGGATATGAGGGATGTGGAGAGGGGGTGGCGAAGATTTGGAGACAGAGACGAGGAAGGGAGGATGTGTGGGTGGGAGAGAGAGAGAGAAGAGGTTGTGGGGGTGGGTAATTGAGGGTGTAGATATAAAGATGGAGGGTTGGGGTGGATATGAGGGGTGTGGAGAGGAGGTGGCGAAGATTTGGAGGCAGAGCCAAAGAAGGGAAGATGTGTGGGTGATGTGAGAGAGGAGTTGTGGGGGTGGGTAATTGGTGGGGTGGAGATGTAAAGATGGAGGTGTGGGGGTGGATATAAGGGATGTGAAGAGGTGGTGGCGAAGATTTGGAAGCAGAGACGAGGAAGGGAAGCTATGAAGGCGGAGATGGCGGAGATGTGGTGTGGGTATATGAGCGGAGACATGGAGACGGAGGTGAAGACGGTGTACGGTGGGCGATACGTGAGAACGGACGGTAGCGATGGTATGAGCGCGGAGGCGTGTGAACGCAGATGTAGGGAAGGTGATGTTGAGGATGGAGGCGTGTGGACAGAGATGTGGGGAAGGAGGTGTTGACGATGGAGGGGTGGGAATGGAGGCTGAATGCAGCGATGCGGGATTGAGAATGCGGAGTCGAGGGCGTGGGGGGGAGGTGGTGTGTCGGTGACAGTGTGGGAGTGAGTGAAGTCGTGAGCACGCAAGTATGGGGAAGGTGGTGCGCAGCCAATTGGGCAAAATTGCCGGTGGTGCGCTCGATGGTGTACCGATGATGGCTTGTTAAGGATCCGGGAGTGTGGACGGTGCGGCAACGGCGTTGTGGGGGTGGGGTGATTTTACTAGTACGAGAAGTTGTGAGAACAGCAGAGGCGGACGATTGATTGATTGATGTTTCCGGGTGCGTCAACTACTTAGATCATTGGTACCGTAAATGTAGTGTATGTTTTCTCGGGATGTGGCGATGATCTTTTCTCCGCTGGATGGCGAGATCCGGCGCCGACCTATCGACTAGCGGGTCTTTTCCTCTCAACCAGGTATCTCCCACCAGCGGGGCACCGCCCCAGCCGGGACAAGCCATGTGTCTCCCGGCATGTGTGGTAATGTAGTGCATGTTAGTGTAATTGTGTGTGTAAGAGGAGAGGATAGGACAAGAAAACGAAAGGAAAGTTCGTGCGCGCCCCATGGCCTGTTTGTTAGGGTACTGCTCTGACATTCGTCTGGTGTTTATCGGAGGAAACCACGGAAAACTACCGATCAGAGCAGCCGGTCGCTAGAATTCTCCTCCAGACAGCGATAGAGTTCGGCCTAGCTGACAATCTAGTGTCGAAAATCCTACTGCCGTCGACCTAGGACCTCCCGGTCAGAGGGACTGCAGTGACATCAGGTTGATGCACTGAGCCACCTCTCCCGGCAGAGGCGGACGCGGAGGGTATGGGGTCTGCGATTGAGAAAGCACTCGCAACTGGTAGGACGAGCGTTACGGGAATGAGACGGCAGGGCTGCAAGGGAATTGGCTGTGTTGGGGGTGCCTCGGGGGGTGTGTGTGTGCTGTGGGCAGTGCTCGCGGGAGCGGCGAAAAAAAACAAGAAGAACAAAGAAGCGGAAGCATCGGTCCTACCGGGTAGTAGAAAAGGAAAAAGAAACGTTAGTCATTTGGAATGGTTGTAGGAGACTGTAAGGCCGACCTGATTCACAAAAAGTTGTCGGTTAAGAATTCTAGAGAGAGAAACATACGCTATGAAAGTGCGTCTCATCGTGATGAGAATAGTCTGTAGTATTCAAAAAATAGTGACAAAAACATTGGAACTATATCAAATTTGGGGCAACGTTGTGAGAAGATTCTTTCTCGTAAGAACAATATATCTCAAAACCAGAGTCGTCCACAACTCGTCAGATAAAGAGCGAGGGCGAAGGCCATGACGTGGGCGAGGGCGAGGGAGAGGGGGGGAGTGCGAAGGCCAGGGCGAGGGTGGAGGCGAAGGAGAGGGGGAGGGGAGGGTGAAGACCAGAGCAAGGGCGGAGGCGGGGGCGAAGGAGAGGGGGAGGGGAGGGTGAAGGCCAGGGCGAGGGCAAGGGTGAGGGGGAGGGAAGGGCAAAGGCGAGGGCGAGCGCGAGCGCGAGGGCGAGGGCAAGGGAGAGGAGAAGGGGAGAGGAGAGGAAGGGAGCGCGAGGGCGAGGAGCGCGGCGAGGCTGGGACAGAACGAGGCGGCGGCGAGAGAGAAGGAAAGGAAATGTAAGGAAGCGGAGGAAACGGGAGGAAAAGGAGAAAGGAAACGGATGGGAGGAACGAGTGTCGATTAAACGGATAGGAGAAAAAAGGATGCGGATTAAATGTAAGGAAGAAAAGGATGCACATTAAACGGATGGAAGAAAAAAGGCTGGATTAAATGGAAAGGAGAAAAGAGGAAGAAGGCAACAGAATGGAGAAAAGTGAAGGAAAGAATTGGAAGGGAGAAAAGTGAAGGAAGGAATCACAAAGAAGGGGTGCGGATAAAACGGAGGAATGCAAAGGGAAGAAGAAAACAGAAGGGAGAACAAGGGTGCGGATTAAACGGGAGGGAGAAATCGGAGGAGAAACGACGGAAGATGAAAGGGAGATTAAAGAATTCAAAGCAATGAAGAGGAGAGGTCGAAGGAAAGCGGGCGGTATGAGGAAGCGGCAAATGGAATGGAGAGTAGAATGGTCGTGAACGAAAATAAAGGGACGAAAAAAAGACACTGTGGAAGGAGAAGAAGTAGAGATGAGTACAGTGGCTGGACAGCGTGAGAAGGATAGACGTGGGGGGCAAGGAACAAGGTGATACGACTGGATGGATCGATTATTTTGTTTCGAGCAGCTTCAACTGATATTAGTCCCATAAGCGTATTTCGTGTAATATCCGGAGACGTGTCTGCGTTCCTCCCACTTTGAAACACGAATTCCGGCGCCGACCTACACGTTCCCTTGTCGTGAATTACCCTATCCAGGTATCTCCCTCCACCGGGGCCCCGCCCCCAGCTATTGAAGCTCCCAACCGATCTCTGGACGTGCGTGGTAGTGTAGTGCATTTAAGTGTAAAGGGAGAGACGCCCACGATGAGGAAGGAAAGATCTCGCGCGGTCCGTTTGTGAAGGCACTGCATCGAGATTCGCGGGCGTGGCGGACGCGGTGCAGGTCGGGACAGAACGAGGAAACGGCGGCGCCGCGGTGCGGGAGGCGCGGTGGGGCGGGGAGGGGCGGGGCGGGGCGGAGTCGCCCGGGGGTCCCCGCCACATCCGCGCGCGACGCTCAAATATGCATGCGGCGCGCCATTATTTCGCCCGCGTCCGCCTGAATAATTCGCGCCCGTTGGACAGCGGCCAAGAGCGGCGCTGTGCCGCGCGGCGCGGGGCGTGGTAGGGGGCGGGGCGGGGCGACGGCGGAGGCGTCGCTGCACCGCGGCGCGGACACCTCCGAGTCCTCCGAGCGCGGCAGAGGGGCGACGGGAGAGCCGGAGGGAATCAATGAGAAGAGGACGACGAGTTGCGTAGACCGAGAGGGAGGGGTGGCGCGAGTACGTGGGGCGAGCGTGCGATGAGGGTGTTCCATATAGATGTCTTGCGCAAAACGAAGAATAGCGTAAGGATTACTGTTGCCGTTCGTTTGTTTAAGTAATGCGTGTTTCAACATTCGTTTCGAGAATAGGTTTTGAGGATTTAATAAATAATTAATTACGACGTGAAGCAACATTGTAGGTTCACTCATTAAACATTTTTTTTCAATTAAAATCACACTTTCAAATATGCGCCACCGTGAGCGACAGAACGCGAGAGAGAATGGGAGAGCCACCGAGCGCGTGATTGTGTTTGTGTGTGTGTGTGTGTGTGTGTGAGAGAGAGAGAGAGAGAGAGAAGGAGAGAGAGGGAGAGAGAAGGAGAGAGAGGGAGAGAGAGGGAGAGAGAGGGAGAGAGAGGGAGAGAGAGGGAGAGAGAGGGAGAGAGAGGGAGAGAGAGGGAGAGAGAGGGAGAGAGAGGGGGAGAGAGGGGGAGAGAGGGAGAGAGAGGGAGAGAGAGGGAGAGAGAGGGAGAGAGAGGGAGAGAGAGGGAGAGAGAGGGAGAGAGAGGGAGAGAGAGGGAGAGGGAGAGAGAGGGAGAGAGAGATGGGAGATAGAGAGGAACCTCTTTTCTGTTTCTGAATTTACAATTAAAGCTGCTTTTATTTCTAGAGAAAATCAAATGTTTGATGTAATTCTCACAAAAAGTTCTGTAGGTTATAAAAAAAAAAATTAATAAAGGTGAATTAATTACATGTATAGCGGGATTCGGCAAGTGACAATTTTGAATTGGTCGAGATTATTCAAGGAAGTAGAAATTTAAACAATAGTTTGGATATTGTTTTCATCCAAACGGTAGAGAAGCCACTCTGTGAAGGTTTTTAATTTGGTAATAATTATCGTTACCTAAATAACTATTACCGGTATTGTTGATTTTAAACAAAAAAACATGATTTACTTGCAGATCTTAAACATTATATTTTCTTTCAAATACACACTTTTTCAGGAAAAGTAATTTCAGTATTTTTAAGTTGTCTAAAAGTAATATAATTTTATTTCCTCTTCGTTCCTATAAATTGAATCAAAACAAATTTTTGTAGTGAGTGACAGTTTAAAAGTTAACCTTTAACCTCCAGAAAGGGAGATAGTTTTTACTTGATTAAACTCACTTGCTGATTAAAAATCAATAAAAATTCACGTGAATTGATTTTAGTGTTTTCTTTTATAATATTAAATAACTTAAGTTTAAAAATAATGAAATTCGTTCTGTGTTCGGTAACGTATTTTTCTCTTTTGTTTTTACTCTAACTGCGATAAAGTCTGTAATTTTGGACAACCCTGACTCTAGAAAATATCTATACAGGAGACATTAGACGTACTACATTGAAGAAGCGGTAACAGACATAGATTATAAACATTAGTGTCGACTGTTGCAGAACTCGAGGTGGCAATAAATGCAAGTAGTGAAAGAAGAGTAAGTAGTGTAGGAAGTGCGAATAGGTAGTATCGTTTTCTTAAGGAAACCCTTGGTTCTATAACTGGCACATGTTTAAGGCGAAGATGCAAATGGTTCAGGCCGGGGCAATAGAGTGGTTCACTAGAAGTGAGTAGGACAGAAAGAGGAAAGGGAAGTGAGACGGCAAAAAACAAGAGCGACGTCATTCTTTTAACGCACAGTAAAGGAGCGAGTGGGATTGTCTTTGCAATGGTTCTCTGTTAGGAATGATGTTTATTCATGACTTCCTGGAACTTAAAAGGTACGAATTGATCTGAAAGAATTTATATCTTGCACTTGGCATTACACACCTAATTCATTTTCAAATGCGCATGAATATATGTGCATATAATTTACATAGGCAAATCATACATTATACTAACAATCATGATGTCATACATTGGGTTTGAAGTGTGAAGAAATTAAAAAATAACGGAAAAAATTGATTATGAGAGTTCAATATCAGTAATTGGCAAACATTTGTAACTCTTTACTCATTGTCTAATTAATGTAGCAAATTACTTTTTAGAATCGAAGTAATGTTTTCGTTTGCTCGCTCATTCTCTGAATATCGGAACCTTCTATGGAGATTTATGCATCCTGTAGCGGCGGTTTCCAACGAGGAAATCTATTTTAGAGAGTTTTAAAAAAAACATATTATCAAGTATGCAATAGGTGAAACTAATCGTCGAAGGCCATAGCGGAATCGCAAAAGAAAACCAAATCGATGCGAGAAAAAACGTCAAGTGATTGATACGCACTTTTTGTAATATTCTGAGGAAGTGGCATGTAACATTCAATTAAAGAGATCGGTACAACACAATAATAACCGTCATTTCTGTATTTTTTGTACAAAACATTAAAAAGAAAGTTTATGAATATACAGACATGTCTTATGATACGATTAAAAGAAGTTCGACATTTGACAGTTGCGAGTTGAAATTGACAGTTGCGAGTGGAAAGCAGTGACGTGGACAGGTTGCGCCCAACTGAACATGTGATCCCGGGACATGAAAATATACCCTTGAAATAAATACTTGTAAAAGGAAATATCATACTTATAAAATCACATACTCATATTGTATGAAGCAACAGCTTCAGAAGCACAATTGTCGATCACCAACGTATTGTAATCGGACCGTAGTTTGCGTATACTCTCCTCGAATCTTTCAATCCACATAGGGCAGTTCTACGAATTCGTTTATAGGGTATTCGGAACGTAATGTTGATTTTTCAAGGAAACTCAAATCTTTTTATATCTCGGACACGTGAAATGAGGGTTCTCATTAAGCTTTCCCGACCCTTTGAAATGGTTAATTCTCCTATTCCAATATAGGGATCTTCCACGCACCGGCGAGAGCACGCGGCGAAATGAACCTCTCTCGCGACGCGAGCCGGGCCGCGGGTGCGCAGACACGCGCGGTGGCCCGCAGTGATCGTCGGTGGCGCCGCCACGCCCCTCCCTCCACCCCTCCCCATCCCTTCCCCCGGGGGTGGGAGGGGGCGGAGAACGCGAGCTCAGCGAAACGCGGCCAGGCGAAGTTGCGCTCCCGGCATTAAGGACACTGCAACGGCGAGCGAGTGCATTAAAATCGCGGGAAAAGCTGGACGTTTATGGGTCGTAATCCCCTCCGGCGGCGGTGGGCGCGGGGACGGGGCGAGGCGGGTGGTGACGGTGGTGGTGGTGATGGACAGAGCAGCGGGTAGCGGGTAATGGATGGTGGGCAGCGGGCAGCAAGAGGCAGAGGGGATGAGATGTCGTGGCGGCAGGTGTGGCGAAGGAAGGCGGAGTGGTCGGGACGGTGGGCGGACGGCGAGGGTGGTGGGGACGGGACGAGCAGCGAGGGCGGCGAGGGCGGCGAGGGCGGCGAGGGCGGCGAGGGCGGCGAGGGCGGCGAGGGCGGCGAGGGCGGCGAGGGCGGCGAGGGCGGCGAGGGCGGCGAGGGCGGCGAGGGCGGCGAGGGCGGCGAGGGCGGCGAGGGCGGCGAGGGCGGCGAGGGCGGCGAGGGCGGCGAGGACGGTGAGGTCCACAACTACGGCAGAAGGGGCGGGGTGCCTGAAAACGAGGCTAACATGAGCTATGAAGGCGGTATGAAGACGGCGACGTGTGGGTTGAGGGCGGTGCAGGCAACGGAGGTGGCGTAGGCAGCGAGGGAGGGAGCGGCGGGGTCGCCCGGCACTAAGGGGGTGGCGGAGGCAGCAAAGGCGGGGGGGGGGGAGCGAAGGCACGGGCGGCGGAGGGGAAGGTCGCAGTTGACGAGAAGTGTGTGGGAGGGCAAATGGGAGGCCAGCGAACGAGACGCTTTCGCGCCCACCGCCGCCGCCACCGCGGCGACGACCGCACACTCTGACGGGGGACCGCGCGAACGAGCGCTCGCGAACGTTCGCTCGCTCTCGTCCTCCCCCCCCCCGACGCCAGCCCGCCGTGATCCGAGCGCCACTCCTCGAAAAGTACAAAGCGGGCACTTTGTCGCCATCCATCGCTTTGTTCCGATGAAACGCCAGGCCCTGCGAGCGGCGAACGAGGGAAAAACGGGGTGGAAGTCAAGCGCTCGGAGATACTGCCCTGTTTCATGGGGCGTCGAAATAGCCTTCTTTACAACGACGCTGTTGGTCACTTGTGACATACGGCACTAAATTGTAGAGGAAAGAAAATCGTGTTGCCAGCCATATTCAGAAATATTTGTCACGCAAATATTTGTGGGAGGAAAAGATTTCATGTGTTGGAAACATCTGCATTCACGAAATATCGTGCCAACAACAGTATTATTATTCATATGAAAGATGACATTAAAATTGTTCCACTTCAGCTCAATATATCGTTCCGTACTTACTGCACCACTAAACACTCAAGATAGATCCGTGTAACGTGCCCAATCTCAGCTATTGACAAATCTCTGTTATGTATTAATATGGGGACAGTCAACAACGTCACGCCAAAAAAAAATTACTGGGCACGAATTACAGTTTACAGAAACAGACGCTAATTTGCTTTCTCTTAAAATTCCGAATCCACCACGACATCGCATTCCCGAACTAGCTTTGCACATAACCCATCTTTTTGGCGAGACCACAACCTAAAAGTCAAACATCAGTCTCCGTCGACGAAATTACGTATCGGATAGAAAGTTCCAAAGCAAACACTGTGCAGCGGGCTTTCCCACCTCGAGCCGCACCCCCCCTTCTCTGCCCACATCGCACCGACCCCCTCCCCCCCCCCGCGTCTCCCGCCCGCCATGTCCTTACGAGCCCGCCGAGCCGCGAATCTCTCCTTCACTTCAAAGGTGTCTCTGTATAACAATCTGCAAGAGAAACGAAAAAAAGAAGAAGAGAAGAGCCGAAAGAATATACATGAAACGAAATTCCAAGTTGCTCCAGAGGAGAGGGGCGGGGAGGGGAGGGGTGGGGCGCTTCAGATTTGTATGGCGACGAAGTGTAATTGAAAAGGAGCGAGGGAAGTATTCGACAGAGGATCGCTTCGCTGCGTCCCCGCACCCGCCTGCTCCGCCGCCTGCAGACAACCCTTTCCTCCAGCGCGGTGAAGAGGGACTGTGGTGGCAGCGGCGGGAAGGTGCAGGCCGGAGAAGGACACCAGACAGCAACGCGAGTTCTGTCTACGAAGAACCGTCCGAAGTGGAAAAACACAGTGGTAAACATAACAAGGCGTGGAACAGAATAAGACCCAACATTTGCACTCGCGTGAACATTGCTTGTGATTTATTTTATTCTTTTTTATTTATTTGGTCAAAAACAGTAAAGAACTGTATATGACTTATGGGGGAGGAGATTATCTGCGCACATTTTCTTGAGGTCCAGAATAAAAAATAAAAAAAGCAAAAAATAAAAAAAAGCACGAGATTAGCAACATTTGAAAAATCAAACATTTTTGTTCTCGAGTTATAGAAAGCATAATTGCAACGGAAAACAAACTGCTGGTTTGTTTTTTCTGCATTGCTAACAAAATAGTAACTCACCTTCAATTCTACTTCTACCAACTCAAGCAATAGGAGTGCTCAACAAAACGTGCCTATAGTGAAGCTACATTTACGTCCTTGACGTCATTTACTTCCCCACATTGCGTGCTTTGACGCCATTGTTTTAAAAGAGAAAGTATTGTAGATTCATACAGGAACCCACCTTGGTACGAAGTAGATATACCCCTTACAATGTAATAAATCGACCAAAAAGTCTCATTCACTAGATCACCTCTCTTAGCATACCAACTATGGAAAGGATTATGAAGTTTTCTTAGATGTTCGGTTAGGCGCCGCGTCCCAAACAATAAATTTGCCCTGAGGAAGGACTCATTATGATGACCGAAACAATGGCAACACTGACTAAAGCACGATTTCGGAGATTCACGTCGAATGACTGTGACCGTCGAAGGTTATATCTAGTTCAGAAATAGTTATTAACTAGAGAATAGTTCAATGAGAGAGATCTAAATGGATTTTGAAATGTAAAAAACTTGCGTCTGAGTGATGACGCGACGAACCCGGCTCGAAGCCGGTTCACAGGAAGACATGACTTCGTAGTTTACAATCGAAAGGGAGAAATATACCGAAATAATTCGGAAAGTCGTTTATCGCAAGGTGTCCGATGTTGGAGTGATAAGGTTTTGTAGAAAATCATGCGCGATCGAAAACAGAGATCTGCGAATAGTAGGGAATGGGAGAACAGCAACAAATTCCGCGATTGTACGGGCTCAGTTTAGCTCAGAACAATTGTCCCTGACACAAAATGCGACCCGCACCGGAAAGTCCTCGGATTCGAAACCCGACAACGGCAGATTTTCGATACTAAGTACATTGCTAGATCGAATTCAGGCGCTGCCTGGAAGAAAATTCTAGCGATCGGTTGCTTTTCGCCAGCTAGAATTTTTCTGAAGTTGTTTTCCGTTATTTCTCCGACCAGTACCAATCTTACCAATACCGGAACAGTATCCTAACAAATGGTCACAGAATTTTCTTTAAGATGGCCCATTTCTGATTCAATACCTTCCTAATAATTTTATACCTATTTCTTGGACATCGTCGCGGCTGATATATTTTCGCTTCTACACCTATATCTTCTATTTTACGCCTCCAGGAGGCGTCTCTCGTGCATGGCGGTCACCGCTCCCGGTGGTACCGCTTACGACTTGCAGCGCCCCTTGCGTGGAAGTGCAGAATCATCAGAAGAAGCCCCACGCTGCTAAGACCCCCGAATTTGATTTGCCGATTCCTTTTATTAAGCCTCCAGCTGTTATTCTTTGGTCCGTAGTGCAGCGGCGGTGCGATGCAATGAAGGCGTGGGTGGCAGGGGTGGCAGGGGTGACGAGGTGGCGGGGGCGGCGGGAGCGGGGGCGGCGGGAGCGGGGGCGGCGGGAGCGGGGGCGGCGGGAGCGGGGGCGGCGGGAGCGGGGGCGGCGGGAGCGGGGGCGGCGGGAGCGGGGGCGGCGGGAGCGGGGGGCGGCGGGAGCGGGGGCGGCGGGAGCGGGGGCGGCGGGAGCGGGGGCGGCGGGAGCGGGGGCGGCGGGAGCGGGGGCGGCGGGAGCGGGGGCGGCGGGAGCGGGGGCGGCGGGAGCGGGGGGCGGCGGGAGCGGGGGCGGCGGGAGCGGGGGCGGCGGGAGCGGGGGCGGCGGGAGCGGGGGCGGCGGGAGCGGGGGCGGCGGGAGCGGGGGGCGGCGGGAGCGGGGGCGGCGGGAGCGGGAGCGGGGGGCGGCGGGAGCGGGGGCGGCGGGCGGCGGGGGCGGCAGGGGCGGGGGGCAGCTGCGGCGGCTGGGGCGGCGGGCGGTGGTGGCGGCTGGGGCGGCGGGGGCGGCTGGGGTGGTGGGGGCGGAGGGGGTGGCGGGGGGCGGCGGGGGCGGCAGGGGCAGGGGCGAAGGGGCCGCAGGGGAGGGGGCGGCGGGGCGGATGGGGTGGGGGGCGGCGGGGGCGGAGGGGGTGGCAGGGCAGCGGGGCGGCGGGGGTGGCGGGGCGGCGGGGGGTGCCGGGGCAGCGGGGGGTGGCGGGGCTGCGGGGGGTGGCGGGGCTGCGGGGGCGGCGAGGGCTGCGGAAATGCGTTGGCAGAGGGGCCACTGGTAGCGGGTGCTCTTTAGGCCCCATTTACAGTTCGCTTCTTCAGGTCCTTTCTCTGTGCAAGAAAGTAAATTGAATCCCTGGAGCCTTCAAAGACTCTTTCACAGACTCCGATTTCCCCTTGGCCCGATTGTGCTGCACTACGATAGTTACTTGGCTTCACAGAATACAATAAAGCTAGAAGTGCAAGAATGCAATAGTAAGAATTCTCGAAACTAGGAACTGAGCAAAAATGATGATCTCACACTCTTCATCACTTTTGCTCACCTAGTCAAGAAGAGACTTTTCTTGAAAAATGTAAAAGTAAGAAGGAAACAACAATATGCATTACTGTACAGTAAGTATGATATACTGAACACGTTTTACAGGAAAAATGCTAAACGTACTATATATTTTTTGTTACATTATTACAACTCTACGTGTCCATTTTCTAGTTATCTGAAAGAACAATGAAATACAAGGATGAGGATGAAGAAGTCTCATAACTTATTACTCCCAACAAACTTGGTCGGAATATTAAACTTCGGTAATTCTTTATGTGTGGAAATATTTGAAATCTCAGTTTGGAATAATTCATCTCCATTTCTCGGTATGTTTGAAGGTACGTATACACATCCCCCGAAAAAAATGTTTTGTTTTCTCAACCATGAAGGCTGTCTTCATTATCTCCACTTTGCAATCTAATAAACGTAAAAACCAACACAGGAACAACGTAGAAATAATTGAACGAAACGGAGTGTGTTCCCAAAATCGGAGGACAAAAATCCATGCAAAAATTCATTTTAAGTTTTGGATCTGGTTGATTGAAAATATTTATTCAGATTTAACTCAAGGGAACTTTACAGCCATTAATGGTTGCTCATTATTTTATTTATCATAAAAATAGTAAAAATTATATATGAGGAAAGGGAGAGAAGTGCAATCAATTGCCTACAATTAACGATACCCTCATAACGAATTGTCTTTTGCGACATGAATCTGAAGTTCTATTACAAATAATAATCAGGAAGATCTCTTTGCCTCGTTTTGTATAGGCACACGATTTCACCGACAAACTTTAGATTTTAAAAAAATGTATATACGAAGTACAAGTAAATAAGCTGCATTCATTTAGGTTGAAGAAATGAAACGAAAGCGGCTCGGTTGAACCTGATTCATCTTTCTTGGAAGTTGATATTGGCGCGATATTCTGCTCGGCATTAAAAATCGTATTTTTATTATCGCGTCTGCGCGTGAACTTTTCACATCGATTGGCTTATCCTTTCCTCGTTTTTCAACCCTGCGAAAATCGCATCCGAAATAATCCGGTTTTCGCGCGAATGCATCGGCGACCCCCAGGGGCGAATCCTTCTGGGACACCGCCCTCCAACGGAAGGGCGGCCGGAATTAGGGAAGGGCGAGAATGAGGGCGAAGCCGAGGGCGGCCGTGAAGGAAAGAGGGAGTTCCACAGAGGATGAAGGCGAGGGTGAGGACAAGATTACGGGTGAGGGCGACTGGGAAAGCAAGGATGTGGGAGAGGGCTAGGGAAGTGAATGAGGTGTGAGTGAGGACGAGAGCAAGAGGAATGATGGCAGCAAGGATGAAGGACAGGACAAGGACAAGGGTGAGGTTGACGGCTGGGTGTTGAGGGGAGGGCGAGGGCAAGGGCGAGGGCGAAGGCGAGGGCAAAGGGCAAAGGGGAAGGCGAGGGCAAGGGTGAGGGCAAGGACGAGGGCAAGGGCGAAGGCGAGGGCTTGGGCAAAGGCGAAGGCGAGGGCGAGGGCGAGGGCTTGGGAGAGGGTGAAGGCGAAGGCGAAGGCGAGGGTGAGGGTGAGGGCGAGGGCAAGGACGAGGGCGACGGCGAGGGCGAGGGCGAGGGCAAGGGCGAGGGTGACGGCGAGGGTGAGGGTGAGGGTGAAGGTGAGGGCGAGGGGAATGCGAGAGCGATGGTGAAGGTGACGGTGACAGTGAAAACAGTGGCGGAAGAAAGAGCGAGAACGAAGGTGAGGGCTAGGTTGACGGCAAGAGAAAGAATGAAGAAAAGTTTGAAGGTGACGGCGAGGCAGAAGACGGCAGCGCAACACCCACCTAAACGAATACTGGTGAGCAGACGACAACGGCAGAGGAAAAATAACGCAGCAGTGATGTAGTGGACAGACAGAGGCGATGCGGAACGCAGCCGACTCGAATCCAGAAGCGGACAGCTGGCAGGGGGCAGGTCGCGAGACCACGCGTCACTCCAAGTTAACTCCGAATCCGAGCGGTTAACGCAATTGCGCGCGTGCGACGACTGGGGGATGGAGCCCGCTCCGGTCCGGTGGCGACCCCGCCCCGTGCCGTCCCGCCCCGTGCCGTCCCGCCCCGCCCCACCCCTCGCCACCGCCCCTCCCCCTCCCCCTCCCCGCCCCGCCCCTCGCCAAAAACCCCTCCCCCTCCCCTCCCCGCTCCCCGCCCCGCCCCTCGCCACCGCCCCTCCCCCTCCCCTCCCCGCTCCCCGCCCCGCGCCGCGCCGCGTCCTCTGCCCCGCGCCCACTGCACCACGCTCACAGCACCTCTCCGCCTCATGAACAAAAAAGAAAGACGAAATATAATAAAATAAAATAATGCAGATGACAAAGAAATTAGGCAAACTTAAGAGTAAAGAAAAAGGAGAAAAAGTTTGATTAATTTGTGTTTCCGAGTGCGTCAACAGGGACTCGGGGCGTCAACAGAGACCTTCCGAGGGCATCAAAAGTTAAATGTACTGTATGTTACATCCTGGTATGTGGCTGTGTTTCTTTCCCGCAGGAACGGGAGATTCGGAGCCAAACTACGCAACGACTTGCTTGGTTTCCACTTTTGAGATATCTCTGCCATGGGATACCGACCTAAGAGGAACAAGCTGTAAGTTTCCCACTGGTCTTCCGGCATGTGAGGGTAGTGTAGTGCGCAAGAAGAAAATGAAGAAGATAATTCGAAGAAAAAGAAGGTAAAGAAATGGTGAAAGAAAAAACAACTGGAAGGAACATAAGGAAATAAAAAAAATCGAACAAATGGAAGGTGAAGAAGTTAAAGGAAAAAACAAGTGGAAGGAAAAGAAAGAAAATAAATAAAAGAAATCGAAGAATTGGAAAGTGAACGGGATAAAGCAACTGGAAGTAAAAGGAGGAAAAGTAGGAAAATATATAAAACAAGAAGACAAAGAAAACGGATAGAGAAAACCTGAAGAAGAACGACAACAAAAGAAGAAAAACAAGACGAAGAAAACGGATAAGGAAAAACTGAAGAAGATCCACAACGAAAGAAGAAAAACAAGAAAACGAAGAAAACGGATAATGAAAAGCCGAAGAAAAACCACAACGAAAGAAGAAAAACAACAAGACGAAGAAAGCGGATATGATAAAACTGAAGAAGAACCATACCGAAAGAAGAAAAACAAGAAGAAGAAAACGGATAAGGAAAAGCTGAAAAAGAATCACAACGCGACCGCCCGCCAGAGAGCGAGGGCCCGAGAGCGAGGGCCCGAGAGCGAGGGCCAGAGAGCGAGGGCCAGAGAGCGACCGCCAGAGAGTGACCGCCAGAGAGCGACCGCCAGGGAGCGACCGCCAGAGAGCGACCGCCAGAGAGCGACCGCCAGAGAGCGCCAGAGAGCGACCGTCAGAGAGCGCCAGAGAGCGACCGCCAGTCAGCGAGGGCGGGTCGCGGCGAGCAGCGCTGGGCCCGCGCGGTGCCGCCGCGCCCCGCGGTGGGCCAGCGCGCGCGTCGTCCTGCAACGCGAATCAATTATTCCTCACCGCGGCGCGGGTTTCGTCAGCCGTCCGCGCTCCACGACCGCTGACGGGCGCCGCCGGCGCGAGCGGATTGGCGCGGACGGGTGGTCGGCGTCGCGAGTCGGTTCGTGTCGTGTCGCGTCGGTTCGTGTCGCGTTGGGTTGGGTCGTGTCCAGGGAGACCCGCCGTCGGCATACGGGCTGCCATGCTCCACCGCTCGCTCTCTGCTTGTGTACTTGCGGACGAAAATCGTTGCCAAGAAGGCTTGTGAAGGACGTGGAAATGCTGATTTTCGTAAGCTATGAAACCGATCTTGTAATCGAGTTATATATGCTTAATAACCGAGCTCTCTTCTCTCTACGGTATAAATTATCATTTTCAAGTTTGTATTAATTTATTAATTATATCTTTGTGGATGATGAATGAACATTACTTTTGAGAAATACATTTAAAAATAACAAATTATTTTTCACACGTTATGAAAAATTTGGCGAAATGGTAGAATGACAGTCTCTCATTCATAACTTACCTAATATCACTTTTAACAATCGAAACCTTGAACAAAAACTAATAACCAACGAACTATAAACATTTACTAATCGACCATGCCTCATCCCAACGATGATTGCAGATCTGTTACACTCAAATCATTAATACGAGACCAGAATGTTGAATATCGGTGTTGTGGAATGGAGCCGTGTCGAGGTTTGCAGCATGAGTACGGGCCAGAATGCGAGGAAACTTTCTGCTGGCTCTCTGTATGTGAGCGTATAGGCGAATCGTTCTCAAGTAAGTAGCTGAAGAAGGACTATTTGCTATTTTTTTCTGATTAGTATTTGATTTTACTCAAGACTTAGGGTTAACTGAAGATGAAATATGATTTTTCGGAAACAAATATCAGTCAGGCCTCTCATCGGAAACGATTGCAGATATGATTTTTTGCGAAACTTTATTATGAGAAAATTTTATTGGGTTCACCATCCTTTCAACAAACGACGTCCTATAATACAGATGATTGATTGTAGGACTTTATGGCATAAATATTTTACGAAATTTCGTAAATTTTTATACAATATGTAATTCATAATATGAATGAAAGGCAAGGCCAATGATGCGACAAATATTTGTGTTGAATCGATATTTGAAAATTTAGAGCTCATAAATCATAATAACAACACAGGCGGGTTATTGTAAAAACAGCTTAATAGGGAAGTCTGAAGCGCTAATGATTTAGAGCACCTTCTAACCTCGTAAGAGTTATTAAATAATTCTTCAAAATTTGTGTGATTTAGTTTTATTGATGAGTTCTTCTCCAAGGTTCCCAGGACAGATACTTACGTTCATTTTTCACAAAGGCAAGAAAATTTTGACACTAATGTAGAAATGATTTGCGCTGTGAAGGCTCCCTGAAACTGGCAAGATAATTAATGTTACTCCTTTGTAAATACTATACGCGCACTTTTACTTGCTACTCCACAGCGGAGGGTACGGGGATTGGCGGGTTCTGTCTACGCCACGGCAGTGCAGTGTTGTCAAAGTCAGAAAACTCAGCGTAACAAAGCGTCTCGGACTAGATAGCAATGAGAAACAACGCAAGATTTTTTAAAATTCTGAAGAAATAATAAATAATTGAAAATATAAATTATTGAGTAACAAGAAAGATCACGGTACGTAGAGGTTGTCAGAAAGAGAAATCCCAATTGTAAACGAAGAAGGTGAGCATCACTGCAAACTGACCCGTGACATTCCGAGTGGAACTCATATTTTCTACCGAGCCGTGCTCTGTCGGGCTGAGTGAGAACTACGGAGTTGGATTATCAAGAAAAGGTGCGCGCGTAGTTCACGTTCCCGTAATTTATTTTCGAGAATGTGTCCACCTAGCAGTTCCCATAAAAAAATCCGTCGAATCATTTTACTAAAGGAATGTGTTGCAAATTATAACTTTTAACGTCTGAATTGATATGGCATTTCGCCCTGAGGAAGGTCCCAGTACGACGGCCTTGGCAACTGTGCCTAGGAAGCGGCGCGTCTCCCGGACAGCCAATACCAATTGAGTTCGCTCGCGGAAGTCTTCGCTTTCCATTCACAATATTATTTATCCGTACATTGTAAATATCCAGGAGTTGTAAATGAACGTCAAACACAACTGCACCCAAAGATCTCCCAACTGCAACACCCAAAGATCACACAACTGCAAACACCTCAAGTGTGGCCAGATCAATCAGAAATATCCATTTTGGGAAGAAATCGGGGTATCATGAAGCACTAGTGGCATTCAGAGACATACGGACGAAAAAAGTTAGTTTCCTTCCTCAGGACCTTTCAGTATTAGAAACTCTGGAAATATGTATTTCCATCAAAATCCCCTATATCGATTGTGATTACTATATTGATTTTTTGCATTATATAACATTTGCTATACAACCTATTATTCGAGAAATTAATAATTATAGAAAAGATGTATGTTTAAAAAACATTCATTTGCTTTACATATTCAAAATTTCTTGTTCAATTTGCAATCAAAATAACAGAATATAATCTACTCAAAATTTACTACTACGCTCACACCATGATCTGACGATTTTAATTACAGACAATAATTATGACAAATTTAAACGGTACAATTGTGAACCGAAGGACTCTTATAACACTACACTGCGTTCATTGTGTCGAATTTTCTGCATAACATTTTTTTTGTCTCAACACTTACAAAGCTCATTGCAGGGCATAAAAGCTGTCGTACGTATCAACGCAGGTGCATTACATTAACACAACAAACGATGCGGAGGCAAGAAAAGGAAGTGTGGGTTGAGTCAATGCACGCAGACAGATGCATGCTACCGCCAGCTGGCGGGAACATCGTCGCAGCTTGAGGTTGCGTGCGGATCGTCTTGCGTCATCTAGTAAAATTAGGTAGCACGTCAGTAAGAACATCTCAACGTGGGATTGAAATTTCGTGCGAATACATCATTCATTATAACAAGTTTCCTTTAGTAAATTATCTGTTTTTATTGTGGTATCAGAATCGGTTATCTAAATATTGACAGATACGTTCAAATATCGCATCAAATCAACTCTAAATGAATAATTTAGTGTCGTATTTTTATAACCAATTACACAAAATTAAATGTTGTATTTAATGCAATTAATTATGTTCGGGTAAATCAAGTGAAGTGATATTAAACATTTGTTTTCGTGATCACTTTTAAATGTTTTATGTTCCGCAAAGGCCAATTGCTGAATCTTTCTAATTAAAAATATTTGCTAGCAAGAAACATCTAAAGAAGCTGTAATCATAGATGACTCTGGATTTACAAATTTTCAGAGTGGAACCGGTGGAGCCGGGGCTGCCTTGTCGCGTGCAGTACGAAATTCCTGGCTCAGCTGGCGCCACATATGGCAACAACTTCCCTATTCCGCAAACATAAGATCTCTTGGGCTACGAGGCTGCCACTACGTGCATAAAGCACTCGTTTCAAGTCTTGCCTACTCATGGGGATTTTTTATAACACAACATATATATTTCCGAGACTCAAGAAATGTAGTTTTCCGGGGTTTCTCCGATCAACATCAGGCGAATGCCGGAACACTACCTTAACAAACGGGCCACGAACCGCGCGTGATCTTTCCTTCCTCTTCCTTGGCCTCTCCTCTTACACACACACTTACACTAACATGCACTACACTACCACACATGCCGGGAGACCGGTCGGGAGCTCTCAGCTTGTCTCGGCTGGGGCGGTGCCCCGCTGGTGGGAGATACCTGGTTGAGGGGAAAACCCCGCTAGTCGACGGTAGGTCGGCGCCGGATCTCACCATCCAGCGGGGAAAAGATCATCATCGCCGCCTCCCGGGGGAAAACACGCACTACACTTACGGGACTAATGACCTAAGTAGTTGTCGCGCCCGGAAATACGAATCAATCCATCAATCAAGAAATGTATTTCTATTTTGAGAACATTTGGAAAGGTATTCCATTTATAAAATTAAACAGTACTGTACAAAATTGTTACATTTATATATTGCAGGTTTAAGTTAGTTTATATCGCCCAACGTGTACTGACATATCCCCAGAATTGTTCATAATGCTAACACTTAACATCAAAACCATAGATGAAGATTCCCCATTCTAGAATCATATCCTAGAAATCAAGAAATCTCGCTACCGAAGATTAGCTCAAATGATTTCAGAGAAATTATAATTTGAATTATGATCATTTTGCATACTTTTGCAAATTGATTGCAAATTTTAATTTTAGACAATCATATTTGTTGGAAAACAGTCACATAAAATAAAGTTAAAAATTGATAAACAACCCACAACCAAGTACTGTTTATCAATTTTTATCTTTATTGTACGTTAATGTTTCCCGACAAATGAGTGTTTAAAATTGGAATTTGGAATCCTTTATAAATAAGATTTCAGAAAAATCTTCTGTCACTATACCCCCACAACAAACAAAGAAACACCCACAGTAAACAACAAAAATGAAGTTCTTTTTTTCCCACATGCACAGAATTAATCGCACTGCTACGTAAATCGTGCTTACGTCCATCAAATCAAACATGAAGATTGCCTATTCTACATTCTGATCGCAGAATTCAAGAATTCCAGCTACCTGAGAACTACCCAAATGATTCCACAGAAATCCCAGTGGCAAGGAACACAAATTATATTCAAAAGTTTTTCTACATGCACGACAGAAGCAATCGTATATGAACCAATCGTACATTAATCAATAGTAGATTAATCAATCTGACATAAATCAATCGTACATGAATTAATCGTACATGAACCAATCAGTGCTCCGTTAATCGTGCTTGGGTAAATCGAACCAAATCGCAGAATTCAAAGATTCAGATCCAAGACTTCAAAGATTCTAGCGACCCAACAACTGCCCAAACGATCTCAGAGGGACCCTCCCTCACCAACGCCCTAATGTCAAACACCAGAAATAAAATGCAAGTGTTTTCGCGCCAGTCGATCCCAATCTCGGCCGTGGAGGGCGAAGTGTATTTTGGTCGACGGGAAGTGGCCCACTCCGGTGACATCGGACACCGTGTTGACAAGGCGCGGCGCGAGCAATGCTTTCCCGGGGGGCCGTCGACCCCCGGCGGCGGCGGCGGCGGCGGCGGCGGCGGCGGCGGCGCCGGCGGCGGCGCAAAAACTGCCAAGGAAGGAAGAAAGAGCGGGCGGCGCGATGGCCCACAAGAAGAGTGGAATGCGCGCCGAAGAACGGAAACCAACGAAGATCAGTACCGATGGAGACGGCGTGCGCCACTGGGGTGGAGGAGGGTCGTGTGACTATCTTGGGGAAGATGTAGGAGCCGACACCATAAACATATAGGAGTTTATCAGTTGCGGCTCGTGGTTTTCTAAATGGGGAAGGCTGCAAATGTTTAATTGCTTGAGGGGGGTCCTTCAATTCGGGGGACCTTCAATTCGGTACTAGGTTTTCATTTTTAGGGACAGCAGGGGGACCTGTTCTTTGACACAGTTTTATCTACACATTTCATTAGGACTTAGCTTTTAAATAGTATTTTATTTCTAAGCACCATTTCTTCCGATACATACATAAGGGAGAAGCGCACCTACCGCGAGTTTGAACAACTAGCTGAAACTCGGTGCTACTCACTGAGGTGTGTAGTAATGCTATCTGGTGAGCACTCCCTTCAGACGCCAGGCCCACGCGCGAAGGCTGCCAGGCGGCAGCCTTCGTTCGCCCATAAGCCCGTGCAGTGAATACATGACGTCACGCCTCATCGTTTTACACAGGCATTGTGACGGGACGAAGTGGAAGCCTAACGCTTTTCTCTTCCCTGTCAACAGCTTCAAATTTTTGTAGGGGAGGCTCCGCCTTACAGCCTTTAATGACGAGCCGCGCCTGGAGTTTATAATGCGATTTTTCTAACTCTGCCTCTCAAGCCCCTATGGACATGAAGGAATATCACGCGGCATTTAGCGTCTTTCTTGGTCGTGCCGCTAGAAGTCTCATGATCGAAAGCACTGCTTGATACGGTCGTGATCATGCGATATCTGGCGGCACAGCTGAGAAAAACGCGAAATACCGTGACATATTTCATCGTGAAGACTGGCCTTGGGAGGCAAAGTTAGAAAAATCGCAGTATAGTCTGATTAGTTTGATTGATTGGTTGATTCGTTTATTCATTGATGATTCCGGGCGCGTCAACGGCGAAGGTTGTTATTCTCGTAAGTGTAGTGTATATTTTCTTCGGAAGGTGGCAGTGATATTCCCCCGCTAGATGATGAGATCCGAGGCCGATCTATCTTCGGGATTTTTCCCAACCAGGCGTCTCCCGTCAGCGGGGCATCGTCTGGCCTACCGGTCAGAGGCACTGCAGTGACATCAGATCATGCCTTGAGCCACCTCTCCCGGCTTGATGCATTAATGATTCTGGACGCGTCAACGGGTAAGATAATTAGTTCCCTAAGTGTGGTGCTTGTTTTATTGCGGGAAGTGGCTGTGATCTTCCCCCGCTGAAAGGCGAAATCTGGCGCCGACCTAGTCGGCTAGTGGGAATTTTCCCCAACCAGGTATCCCCACCAGCGGGGCACCATCCCAGACAGAACAAGCTCTAAATTTCCGACTGGTCGCTTGATAAGTGTGGTAGTGTAGTATATGTTAGGGTAAGGGTGTGTGAGCAAGTGTTGAGAATAGGACAAGGGTGCGGAAGGAACATCGCGCACGGTCCGTGGCCTGTTTGTTAGGGTACTGCTCCGGCATTCGCTTCAGGGTGGTCGGAGAAACCAAGTAGAACTACCGTTCAGAGGAGCTGGCCGCTAGAATTCTCCTCCAGACAGCGATTGAATTCGACTAAACTGTCTAGCTAGTGTCCAAAATCCTGTCACACTCGTGATTCGAACCCTAGGGCTTCCTTGTCAGATGTTCTGCAGTGTCATCAATTGATTCCCTGAGCCACATTTGCCGATGTCACTAGTTGGACCTGTACGAATATTCAACATTTTGTAAATCATTGATTTAAAAGGGAACATAGCTTCATACTAGAAATCAACTTCGCACATTTCGAAAACCCAGGCTACAAAATGAAGCTACCATAAAAATCTAACAGAACGTCAAAATAATCTCCTTTTGTACATACAGCATAAGAAATATAATTCGTTTTCTATCCAAACTTCGAAATTTGATAATTAGATCAATGTTTAGTTTTGATTTTAATAGAGAAAGGATAATTTTGTTAAGTTGTAATGGGTGTAGTTTACATATTTACATCAAGACGTAAATACAGTATTTTTGTCTATGGCGTAGAACCAATACTAAAAATGTATTTAAATTTGGTTTTATGTATTCACGACTGAAAAGCACGTAAACGTGTTTGCCAGTTAAAATATGGAACGCGTGTAAGGCGGGTTGCTGACTTCAAAAGGTATTTTAGCGTAAATTGGACGGGCGGGGAGTTTTCTCAGAAGCACTCAGTGAGCCAGACCTGGTCTTGCAGCTCCGGGCAGCGTGACGTAGTGACAGGCAATGTAATAGCTAGCCGAAGCCTAAAGAAATCCAACCGGCCTTCAATGCGCAATAGCGCGACTTTGATAGTGAACTGCGTTCTAGAAATGCAAGTGCAAGAAATACGTTCGTTGATATTATTAACTGGGATTGTCGTGACTCCTTTGGCTTTCCTTAAACCTTCGAAGACCAAGAATTTCTTCATACTCATTTGCCAAGAGGGATAACGAAGTTACTCCAAGAAACATTGGATATGTTATTAAGATTTTGAATAAGAAGTCATAAGATAATTTTGATTTATCAGATTAAACATTATTTATAGTTTTTATATATTTTATTAATATTTTATTATTAGTAACAGAAATGAAAGGAAAATGAGAAAAATGTCTGTAGGAATGAAAGTTACGAAAAAAATCAATTATCCCATTTTAAAATTAGTTTATTTACTCCATGTTCTGATAACAGTGCACAATAATTCACTGTCATCAATTTGACATACCGGCACAATAAACATCAGTCGGTATTCATTACTTGATTTCCGGAGACACCCCCCCTTGCATTCATTCTTGAAGTGTTACCGATTATTTCTTTTACGTGTTTTAATTTCTTTGCACTGACACTGACTACCTCTACAATATGAATTACGAGATTAGACTTAATCATTCTCATTGATTGATGTTTGGTCATCATTAATGAATTTGCGAATAAATAAACTTCAACCTCGTAAATTTACATATACTCTGGTATAACATCGTATACAAATCCACAGCAACGCGTTCACAAGCTCCTGGAATCTGAAATAACATAAAGAATAACATAAAGATAATAACATAGAAATACTACTATTGGATCTCAAGAAGACTACGAAAATAACCGCAAGTACAAATACAGGCCTGCACGACACAGTCCCAATTGACGGAATGATGTTCCGGGCACGTCACCTGCTAGGGTCATTACTCCAGTTAATTTAGTGAATGAAACTACGGTATCGGGGACATGGCACGTGCCATGGGCGCCATTCACAAAGGGCGTTATTAAGAGTATACGCGCTAAAACAAATAACAACCACCCTAGTTTGAACTATCCTGGCAGGACTGCAAATTTTATGTTTGCCATGGGCGCCTGAATACCTAGATACGCCTCTGAGTAAATGTTCTTATTCCTAAAAGAGACGATGTTAGCTCTTGAAGGGTGAGATTTTCCGACGGGCGGACGGGCGGACGGGCGGACGGGCGGACGGGCGGACGGGCGGACGGGCGGACGGGCGGACGGGCGGACGGGCGGACGGGCGGACGGGCGGACGGGCGGACGGGCGGACGGGCGGACGGGCGGACGGGCGGACGGGCGGACGGGCGGACGGGCGGACGGGCGGACGGGCGGACGGGCGGACGGGCGGACGGGCGGACGGGCGGACGGGCGGACGGGCGGACGGGCGGACGGGCGGACGGGCGGACGGGCGGACGGGCGGACGGGCGGACGGGCGGACGGGCGGGCGGACGGGCGGACGGGCCGTGGGTCGGACGGACGGATGTGATGTACCCGTACGTGCATGAACCGTGGCCAGTGGCAGATCCGTGGGCGGGGGGAGCATGGGAGTCATCCCCCCCAAAAGATCTAGGGTGTTCGTTAGTTACGTTTCTTTATATGGCACAGTTGACTTATATTTATTTATAGTAACATTGTTATTATTTAAATAATAATATTGTTTATTAGTCATATGTACGCATCAAAAATAATGTACAAGACAATAAATGTTCATTATTTAACAAAAATGTATGATGCACCCCCCCCAAAAAAAAAACACGATCGGCTGGATCCGCCCCTGCCGTGGCCCCGAATGTTGGAGTCCCGTCGGTATATAGCGATTTTCGTAACTTTGCCTCTGACAGAAATCAGCTGTTCACGGTTTCATCCAATCGGGAGCTTGAACATCACCATAGTTACGTCACTGTCGCGAAATATGAGCTCCTGATTGGATGGCAGCGAAACAGCTGATTCCTGTCAGGGGCGAAGCTACGAAAATCACAGTATAGTCGAAGGGTGAAGCGGCCGCCACTGCTCTCCATACTCTGCTCTGCAGCGTGCGCGTTGGCGGCAGCTGCAGCACAGGCGTCGGCCGGCACGTGGGAGGCAGCGAAGGCGCTCGCAAGCGGCGACGAGAGAAGCCGCGCCCGGGGCCCACTCCGCCGCCGTGTGAGAGGGCGGGGCGCTGGGAGCTGGGAGCGGCCATGTGGCGAGCGAGCGCCCAGGAAGCGTTCGCGCCCTCCGACCGACCGACCCGCCAGCCCGCTCGCTCGCCCACCGCCCGCTCGCTGGTCGTCGCCCGCTCGCCCAGCCGACCCACTCTCCCACCCGCTCCAGCGCTCGCTCGCTCTCCCACCTGCTCCACCGCCCGCTCGCCCGCCCGCTCGCCCGGTCGCTTGCCCACTCGCCCACCCGCCCCACTGTTCCTCGCCCGCTCCCTGGCCGCAGCTCGATCGCCCAGCCGGCTCACTCGCCCAGCCACTCCACCGTTCGCCCGCCCGCCCATCAGTCCATTCGTCCATCCGCCCATCCGATGGCCCGTCCGCCCGTCACTCCATCCGTCCCTCGGCTCGCCGGCGTCCGCTTGCCCGCCCGCCCGCCCGACAGTGCATCCGTCCGTCCGTCCGTCCGCCCGGCATCCGCCTGCCCGCCCACCCGTCCGTCCGTCCATCATCCGTCCGTCCGTCCGTCCGCCCGTCTACTCGCCCGTCTGCTCGTCCGTCAGTCCGTCCGTCCCCCTGCTCGTCCGCCCGCCCGGCCTACGATGTCAACATTGTCGCTCGCTGATGAGAGCCTGATCGTCCGTCCGCCTGCCCGCCCGTTCGCCCACCCACTCGCTCATCCGCTTCACCATCCGCCCGCCCCATCACTCGCTGCAAGCCTCTCGGCCTCCGCCCCTCGCTATTCGTTCCACCCCCATCGCCCTTTACCCCCTCCCCCCGCCTGCTCTCTCGCTTGCCCGCTCAACTTGACGAGAATTTCAGTTGTCACCTACCCCTTGGTTCACTTCGTTTGTCCTTCAGTTCTCTCTCTCTTTCTCTCGCATTCTCTCTAGCACATACCTACCGCAATTTCATTCCTACTCATTCAAGACCGAAGTCACCTTTCGTTCCTGGAGGTGAGTTGTAGCGGTCAGCTGCTCTGATCGGTAGTACTCGGCGGTTCCTTCTCCCAATACCAAGTGATGCCGCAGCAGTACCCTAACAACGGGCCACGGATAGCGCGTGATCTTTCTTTCCTCTTCTTTGTGCTATCTTCACCCCCTTTCAACCCTTACTTACATGCACTTACTTACACACACTTCCTTACATGCACTACACTACCATACATGTCGGGAACCTAGAGCTTGACCCGGCAAGGAAGGTGGAAGACACCTGGTTTGGGAAAACCCCGTAAGCGGACATGTAGGTCAGCACCAGATCTCATCATTCAGCGGAGGATGTTCACTACCACCTTCCATGAAAAACATGCACCACTCTTACGGGAATAATAACGATATCACTTGATGCGCCCGGAAAAACCAAATAGTCAACTCTCTCATTCATTCTCATCTGCCCCCCCCCATTTTCCGTTCCCTCGTTTCAGACCTGTTCTCGCTTATTCCTTACTTCTCCATGTCCTCTTCTGGATCATTCACGGCAGCCTCCTACCAACTCTCGTGCGATCACTCCTACCCTCGTTTGCTTTCTTTTCTCACCTCCCGAACTCTCCCATCCCCCAGAACCCCGACAATCCCATCCTCCAGAACTCTCGCTCTCCTTCTCCCTCTCTCTCTCTCTCTCTCTCGCATGCACCTCAACCATCGCCGCCGCCCGCGCCTTCTTCTTCTTCTGCCCCACCCCTCCGGAGGCGTTTTTCCGACGCCCGCGCGACAGCTGGGCCGCAGCCTCGCGCTCTCACGCCGCCCCCGCCCCGTCCGCTCCCCCGCCCACGCCGCTGATACACTCCGGCACGCACCGGCCTGGCCCGGCCGCCCGCGCAGCCCGCAGCCGCGCAGCTGCCGAGATGCGGCGCCCGATAAAGGAAATCTCTGCGCCTGCGTTTGCGCAGCAGGTGAGCGCGCACGACTGCTCCGAGACACGTGGCGGTTGAAGATGAACAGATCCATTTGAAGGGCTTTCGGCAGTAACAAGCTACGCCACATCAGCTTCGGAAAGCCTCCCGCAATTCGTAGATCATAAACTTGAATTGGCGAAAGGGTGTCTTGCCTTGTTTGGGAATACGTTTTGTTCGTATTTATAAAGGGCAGTAAGAAAACGAGACAAGTTTTTACGCGAATCGAAATATTAACATTTACAAACAGCGAGGTGTTTACTGTGGCTATTGTGACTTATTTTATTATTGCCCCGTACCTTTTATTTGAACTCAGTTTGCAAGATGCTCTAAACTCAATTAATCATGATATCAAAAACATCATGTTACTGTCGAACACAGCATATACTTTAGAGGGAAACTGCAAACACAATGAGACATAAGATTTTATGTAAGTGGGTCGGTTTGAACCTGATAGAGATATTTGTAATTTGTTTTTCTTTTATTTGGGAGCGACTGTTTATATCCACTATTTTCTACTTTGCTTATATTCAATGCTTAGAGAATTTTTTTGCCATACCAGTTTCAATATCTAGCGGTTCCCACGAAAACTGCTTATTGAAACAATATATCAAAATTCATCAAAACTCCTGCAACCATCTTTAACGTTGGCGAGATGTGAAAAATACTTGGCGCTCTCTAAAGAAAGCATTGGGCATAATAAAAGTAAAAAAAAATCGTAATTAGGTGCGTACGCCGAACAAGTTAACCATGTGTGTGGCTTTGGATGACTCGAGTTCGGACTAACGTGCGAAAGCATTTGTCCATTTAAACTTCACAGAAACGTTCGTGCTTTCGATGAGAAGATTTTGAACAATAAGATCTCGATTTTTGCAAGGAAGGTGAATAAACCTCTGCGGGTCACTTTAAACCAGTGTTGTCAAGATCGATGCCACGAGCGGGAGTCCCTGGCACGATTGCCACGACGAAATCGCCCCTTACACCCCGCCACCAGAGACAGCGCCATTCCTGTTGTAAAACAGCGGGGATAGTAATAGTTTCCTTTCCCGACGTTAGTTGCAGAGATATGGTGGCATGCTAAGGCGCCACGACGCGTGCCACTGCCACCAGTAGAAGACCTTGACACCAGTGCTATAAACAAACAGAAACATTTGCTCCGTGTATGCAAAGAAGTCGCAAAACCATGTATCAGATTTGTGAGACAACTGAGTGAACTCCTAGGTGTCGTTATAAACCTAGGTGTCAACTATAAACTCTACAGAAACACATGTCGACACCGAATCGCTTACTTGCAAAGATACTGCAAACCAAGCTATGAACTTTGCAATGTACAACTGAGTAAACTAAAGCATGTTTCTGTAAACAAAACAAAATTATTAATGTCGTTGGATTGGTGCCGCTCCTTACGATATTAACTAGACGAAATTAACAAGCCACCTTCACTTTGAGAGGACAGGAACGTAGAATCCTTGCCAAAACTGCAGACACTATTGCAGAGAGATGAATCAGAGCAGCGGATATGTGTGCATCAATTTCACTTCCGTATCTATCCACATTTCTGTCATTTGTTAATACACACACAATTAGATTATAACGTTTTATATCTATCTACTCTCTCATTATTTCAGTCTAAGAAATCGAAAACAAGAAATAGCCTCAGAATTTTAGGATTTTTTTCTCCGTTTCATTTTCTAAAGTAGGGAAAAACGCATTATTGGCATACTGAAATACACGCTCTTATCTTAAAGAAATCGTTTGAAAATGGAATTTTTATCATTTTCACGTCGTAATATACGTATAATTACGTGTTATTCCATGAATATAATATAAACGATTTTATAAAATTCAATGTGATGATAATAATATATCTATAAAGGTTTAGTCACAAAAATGTTTGTATTACTTGAAAATATTGTTCAATCGATTTACTTTGATCTCAAATATCTAAGGAATTTTATCGAACAGTTCAAACGTTTTTGTTTGTTTTATACGACTACACAGAAAGGTTGTACAATTCGCAACGCAGTATTCACCGTCTTGCTTTACTGATCGTGGCTCTTGATGGAGCATCCAACAGACTGAAAACGCCAACGCCAACTAGCGCGATCTGGGAAAGAACGACGTCCCCCATACAGTTTCCGCTCCTTCGGTTTTGCTCGGAGACGCTAACACAGAACTCACCAAACCGTAAACTCGATAGTAGAGAAAACAAATGACAGACGCTTTTCGAGAAAGACGCCGTGCCGTATCTCCAAGAGAAACGCAAACTCAGACTTGAGTGGAAAAGACCTTCTTTTCACGTGCAAAGTCCAACGGACAAGTTGTCAAAGCAACAGTCTGCAATATTTTTCATTCACAAACTAGCTGTCATTGATACAATTTATAATTTAACGTCTGATAGTAATGAGTACACTAAAATGCAAAATAGATCTTGAAATATTTGATTGGAGTTTCATTGTGTGCTCATCGGGAGGCGAAAACTTGTTATCATGCTGGTAAAATAATAGTCCAAAAATATCAGGAAGAAATCACTTTAAAATAAGTTTATCACGCGTACATTTTCACGATATGCGTGGAAATTACATAACTTACAACATGAGTAATGTCACCGGACATACTCATTCAAGTCATTGAAATCATTCTCGACTGAGTCAAGATTAAACCAACTTTAAACACAAGCATATAGTAAAGGACGATAAAACAATTTCACAAGATGCAATTGCTGTTTTCATCGAGAATTCTTCCTCTTCCCGAAAATGAACTTTTAATACTAAGAACTATTCCGTCGACACCATTTTAAAAACAAGAAAAAATAGTTAATCGAAAATTTATTCCCGAAATACGAACAATTAAATTTTCAATATGGAATCCATACGTCTGGAGAAAAACATCGTTTTAATATTAATTAGAAAAAATATGTGCCATGTGCGAAGACACGAGAAGAACTTTTCAATCCAAAGTACGGCGGGTGCTGAAGTCATTCTACATTTGCCGATATCAGTGGTGAGACAAAATCAGACGGGTAACCAGTACCAAAACATGAATCTTTCAAAGGGGTAACCTTCGAAATTACGAGTTTTCGTGCAGTTAACAGCTTACGACACTTGTTCGTGCAGCTCATTTACTTACGACACTTGTTCCGTGACTGCATCTTAGCAGGGGCGGAACCAGACAATCATTTGGAGGTAGGGGGATAATTTATTTTAGTTAAATAAAAAACATATTTACGCATTATTTTTGTAGTGTGCAAATGATGATCAACAATATTATTGTTTAAATAAGTACATAATTTAATGTAAATAAATATTTAGATCAATTGTGCCATATAAAGGGAGGTAACAAACGAAAATCCTAGGCCTTTTTGGGGGGGGCATGGACCCTATGGAAGCCCCCTGATCCGCCTTTGGGGGGGACATGGCCCCATGGCACACTCCTGGATTCGCCACTTCATGTTAGAGCACGGTGATGGCGGTGTTCCTCTGCATCAGAACATGAGGTACGGAGTCAACCTACAAAATACGACGGAGTGCGGGCTTTTCTCCCACACTCTCCACCGAGGCACCACCCCAGACGGGACATTCCGCCGACTGATTTCCCAACCTATCTGGTAATGCTGTGGATGTACGTGTGTATACTGGGGAGAAGGGGAAAGGATGAGAAAGAAAAGATGGCGCTGATTCGTGGCCCGTTTATTAAGATAATGCTCATCTAATCGCTTGGTTTTCATGGTAGAAATCACGGAAAACATCTGAGCACAGTACCCAGCCGCTAGAATTATCCTCAAATTGGGTCGAAAATCCTCCACCGACGAATCTCGAACCCTAGCGCCTACCGGTCACCGACGATGCAGAAGCCACGGTGTTGTCACTGAGCTTTTCCAGCCGGTAAGCACCCTTGGAGCACTTAAGGGCAATGCAATTTCCTTCGAATACAACCTCGAGCGACATATTGGCCAGTCGTAACTAGAGTGTTTAACTTCTCTCTCAGGCCGGGAGCTAACACAACGCAATGACTTCTGCTTTCCACTTTGAAAACAGACTAAGAGTTGAAAAAGAATGTATAGAAATATATCTGCCAAGATTCTATTGATGTTTTCCGTGTATATTATTTCAATGCTAGACAGTGTCTACCTACGCCACTGGCCGCAGTCATTCTCTCTCATCCTCCTGCAGAATGCCCAGCGGGCACGTCGGGCTCGACGGGCACGCTCTTCTAAGGGGCGCGCGTTTTACCGCGTTTCCACGTCGTCTCTAATTAAATTTACGACGCACAGAAATTTCGAAATAAAATGTCAAATCAGAAAAAAAACGAGAAAGAGAGAGAGACAGAGAGAAAAAAAAAGCGATGACACGACCGCAAGTTCCCGCATTTTACGTGTCGCTTTTATTTCAGCGGTGGACCGAGGGTAGAAAAAAAAAGCGGTCTTTCCCCGCCTGTTTACGGCGAGGCGGGCTGAGGTTGCGCTGTGGTTGAGGCGCGGGGCGCGGCGGGGAGGCGGCGGCGGCGCGGCGGTCGGATGCACGGGCTGGTCCCTGGGGAACGCCCCGGTCGCCGCCCCCCAACGCGCCCGCCCCTGGTTCCGGCGCTCCAGGGGGCCCGCTGGGAGCGCGCCGGAAGACAGGGTGGCCGGGGGTTGGCACGGGGTGACTGGGGGGGAAGAGGGGGTCAGGATTGCCAGGAGTGGGGAAGGGTGGCGGTTGGGATGGAAAATGCGGGGACGAGCGAGTGGTGGACAGTTGTGGTGGAGAGTTAGAGGGGGCGGTGAGGACTGTGGTAATAATAGTGGGGCGGTGAGGACTGGGGTGGAGAGTTAGAGGGGTGGCAATAGTTGAGGGCGGGGGGACAGGGCAAGGTGGGAGTGACAGGTGGGGACGGAGTGACAGGCGAGGACGGGATGGCAGGTGAAGATGTGGTTGGCGTGTGGCGGCGGGGTGGACCTGGGGGAAGTCCGGGTGTTGATGGTGGCCAGGGTGCCCGAAAGTGGCGGGTGACGAAGTCAGTCCATGGTGATAAGATGGGGGAATGGGCGGGGATGGTCTCGAAGGGGCCCCAAGCCTCAGTAGACGAGGACTTCGGAAACTGGGGTGAAGGTCTTACTGAGGATGGTCCGAAGTGGGAAGAGTGAGTTATGGCTGATAGATTCTGATGGTGAGTGTAGTGGGTTGGTAGAGTACAGGGTAGTTGTTGCGTCGGAAGTTGTGGGACGAGTGGGCAGAGTAGAAGGGATGCGAGGGTGGGTGGGATGATAGTGGATGTGACGAAGGCAAGTGTGGTGAAGGTGGCAGCGAAAACAGCAGCAGTGGCAAGGGTGAATGTTATGGCGAGGACGGGCAGTCGGGAACGACCAGAGATTGGAACAAGAGACAAGAAGTTGCAATGAGCCTCGCAGGTGGTGGGAATGGCCGGGCTTGGTCATGAAGGAAGTGACTCCGGTTTGCGAGGGTAGGGTGAGGTTGGGGTTGTCGGCATTGTTGTGAGAATCAACCTCCTGACAGTCGGGGACCCGCCAAACGGCGCGTATGGGCCGCTCTCGCGGTCGCAGAAAACAGCGATTTCTCTCGCCTCGAACCGGGAGAGATGGCTCAGTGCATCGACGGATGTCACTGCAGTCCCTCTGACCGGGAGGTCCTAAGTTCGAGTCCCAACGGCGGCAGGATTTTCGATACTAGCTTGACAGCTTGGTGGAATTCAGTCGTTGTCTGGAGGAAAATTCTAGCGTCTGTTGCTCTTATCGGTACTTTTTCGTGGTTTCTCTGATCAACACCAGGCGAAAGCCGGAGCAGTACCCTAACAAACAGGCCACGGACCGCGCGCGATCTTTTCTTCCTCTTCCTTGTCATATCCTCACCCCTTACACACACACACACACAATAACATGCACTATACTACCACACAAGCCGGGAGACAGGTCAGGAGCTTAGAGCTTGTCCCGGCTCTGGCGGTGCCCCGCTGGTGGGAGATACCTGTTTGTGGAGAAACCCCTCTAGTCGACGATAGGTCGGCACCGTATCTCGGTCGGCCATCCAGCGGGGAAAGATCACCGCCACTTTCCGAGGAAAAAACGCACTACACTTACGGGACTACTGACCTCTGTAGTTGACGCGCCCGGAAACACGAACAGTCAATCAATCTCGCCTCGCACTTCGCCCTGGAGTTTCGCGGCATGGCGGCCGCAGCAAAGACTTATCGATTGCCGAAGGTGAGTTGCTGACTCGCAAGCTTCGGATTTACGTGACGCAACTTCGTCGCTTAAATTCAGAAGACAGCTGTCCTGCGGGCCACTTCTGTGGCTTCCATGCGCGCGACAAGAAGATTTTATAAAATAATCGACCTTCTCCAATATTTATCATTTTGTATTTTGAGCCAATAAATCGAAGAACTGATAATAAAATCGACCGGAAATTGTATGAATTTAATGATGTATAAGAATACGCATCTAATTGTTGATATTCTTGAGTAGACTGGGGGAGGTTGCTGTTGAGCTCACTATGGGTCCTCGAGTGTTTTACCGTTAAAACTGCCAGATAACAAAATGGGACAACAGTTCCCTCATGAAGGAACCTGATGATGTAACAAAACACGTTATGAAACGTTGTGTTCTGTGTGTAAATGGCGAACAATAAAGGATTGGCATAAATAAAAATGGAAAAGATGTATTAACAACCATACATTGACAATCAGGAACAATTTTTCAAATTAGTCTACAAGAATACGTATCGCATTATTGAGTATCGCATCATATAATTATGCATCACAACACGTGAAATGAACAATTCGCGGAAGAATCTTTCATCAAAGACTTTTTCATGATATTTATGAATCCACGTGTTTGATTATGATATAACAATTGGCGGGTTAATATAACGATAACAACATTCAAGACCGTAGTTTCTGTGAAAATACAATTTTCGGTTGATGCCATCTGTTGCCTATGAACTGTGATATTCAAACTTCAATTTCTGCTTCGTGGGGTTGGGTCTACTGTTATCATCCTTACGTTACCGATTTTTATCCCTGACACTATATTCTTGTCCACTTTATCCCCTTGAACGCCCTTAATCCACTTCTTTATATTTCTAAAACGTTTCCGAGGGGGTAATCACTTTTAAACACTATTTCGAATATCAAATACACACAAGAATAATAAATATTGAAAACTTTCGTTTGTTCATCACACATGATCGGTAATATGAACAAACAACAACAGGGAAACGACTAATACAATACCTCGCAGCCATTACAGTTATTTATTTATTTTTATTTGCGTCAGACACGTGACAACCGTTTGTGATGTTTGTTGAGGAGAGAAAAGCTACATTTATTATTCAGAAACAAAACACGGTACCATCTCAACATTTGTTCTCAAAATCAAGGAAAACTAGAAAAAAATCCTGATGAAGTGGGGATAAAGGAATTGATCCCCAATTACAGATTTTACAATCAATGCAATATATTCTTTGTTAATGAAACGACATAATGTTAAGTTATATATTTTTGCCAGAAAAAATATTTTCAAATATTTTAGAGATATATGTTCGTATTTTATTCCTAATTTTAGATCTTTCTTTTTTAAGTGTCTTCCAGACATCCCTCCTTCCAGACTGAGACATAATTCTCTAGCAATATTCACCTTGGTATCTACCTGTCGCCTCATTCATAGAGGTGATGTATCCAGTAAGCACATAGCAGTGCGGTATCTCTCTTTAAATCTTGGGACCATACGATTGTTGGAGCACTTCGTCCGGTCAAGAGGGAGGCCGGGGCACACCTAAGTAGCATGCCTGATACTGCGATACTTATATTCCGAACGCCACGCTCCCTCATCTTCATCACACACTACCATGTAGGACAACATTAGAGGTAGGTCATGGTTTAAAGGTGGTACATGATGTTAATGTTATTGGGAAGGTATCGCCCTCACACAGCGCATGAAGCCTTACGTGAGTTTGAACACACAAATGGAACTAGTGCTTAATGCAATGCCTTAATCAAATGATGTCACTGCAGTGTCTCCAACGGTTCTAGACACGACGGTGGCAGGATTTCGACACTAGTTAAATAGCCGGTCGATTGCGGCCGCTGTCGGAAGGAATTCTAGCGACCCGCTGCTCTGATCGGTTGTTTTCCGTGGTTTCCCCGATCAACGTCAGGTGAATGCCGGAACAGTACCCTAACAAACGGGCTACAGACTACGAGCGATATTTCCCATTCCTTCCTTGTCCTTTCCTCACCCTTTACTTACACTCACATGCACAATACTACCCACGCCGGGAGGCTAGTCGTGAGCTTAGGGCTTGTCCCAGCGGGGGGGGGGTGCTGATTGAAGGTATCTGGAAAAAATTCCCGCAACCCGACGTCGATGGGTGCAGGATTTCGTCATCCAGCGAGAAAAGATTACCGCCATCTCCCGCGATAAAAACATGCACAACACTTACGGGACTAGTGACCTTGGAGGTAGACGCGCCCGGAATCACCAATCAATCAATCAAGTAAAACGTCTCAAGCCTCTGGGTCACTAGCCCGGCAATTTTTACTGCTCATGTGATTCGGTGAAGGTTGCGACCCTGCGACATTTCCTTTCATTTGCAAAATCCTCGAAGTCTTGAGCTCAGATCGAGGCAAGTCGCGGATCTTACATGCGCCGGGATGCTTTCTGACTCAAAACAACGTTATCTGATTCGCCTGAGAGGTCTTTGTGGGGTTTGCGCGGCGGTTCTTCTGATCGGTGGGGAAAAATAAGAAACTGATCAAGATAACGCAGCTACGTTTCACCGCCCGAGTGGATTCTGCTCTTGATTTTAGCTTCTGGCTACACTCGTTTTCCTCGTGGTCGTGAGACGGTCGTGCTTGAAAAAATATTCCCGTCTCTTCTGCACATTGCTTTTCACGGCGTTTCACATTAAAGACATTTTTAAGATCTCAGCAAGTCAAAAAGGAAACAACAGGAAAGTCACAAACTTGTTAACTTGTGATTTGTAGATATTCCTGGGGCTACAAAAAAATGTGATACACATTGTTTGGAAAGGAACCCATACTCACAAAATCATTAAATTCCTTCCGTTACCATTACGTATCTTTCTGTGAGCCTGTTGTATTTTTTAAATAAACTGTATACATTATTAATAATTCAGTGAAGATATATGGCTAATTATATTATAATGCTAAATGTTTGGTTTTGCTTTTCTTAACATTTTTCATCCAAAAATGTGACACGGAGTGGTCTTTCGTTTTTGACTTGAGATAGACAATAACATCTTTAGATATAGATATGCAAGTGCCACCATCACCATTTATTACGCAAAGTATCTAACTTTTTCGATTATTGTCGGACAAAAAACCGTAACATATCGTTCGTGGACTGCAACACTAGCACAACTCCACATACATACATTTTTACGTACGAACGTTCTTTTTAACATTCTTTAAAAATAAGTATTAACAGAATAGCCATACAACTTTTTCTAAATGCTTACTCTTTAACTAATTAAGCGTTTGATGCTAACATTTCAACACGTTTACCGCAAAACTTCATTTTTCGAGTTGTGGCAATATTGTAGCTCATGAGCGATATTTCAGTAAAAGTATGATTCATTGATTTGTAGAAATAGAAAATGTTTTAATGAAGACAATTAATTTTTTTTGTAAACTTTAAGACACAAGAATTTACAGGGCTACAAATGTAATTTGTCGAGAAAATGAAGGAAACTGTGAACTACCTCCCAACTTTAGAAATCCACAGTAGAGATGACATTATTTAACCGAGCTTTGTAATATGTAGCAAGAAAATTGAATTAAATATCATTTGATGAGAAAACAACAGATACGGGCATTCTCCCCTGCACACTATGTTTGCACAGACATTCACGGCACAAGCCACTGCGGTCGGGACACACCTCAATCCTGCAGACCACACAGGCCGGAGCGTCCATAAGCCGTCCGCAATAAGAACTCGATCAGGGGTCAGAGGTCAGATACCTCTGTGAAAAAATTAAAAAATATATAGTACTTTAATTTCAGGACTGATTCACTTGGATGTGGGCAGGAGAAAACTTCACCCCTTCCCACAACTGATGGAAAGGAGACTTATCCAGTTCGCGTTACAGGACTAACGTTATATGAAACACATTATGTCGAGAAAATAAAGGATTTTTTGACCATCTACCAACCCTGGAAATCCACAGTACAGAGTTCACATTATTTTACCGAGCTTTGTGATATGTAGCAGGTGAATTGAATTAAATTTCATTAAATGAGAAAACAACAGATAAAGGCATTCATCTCTGCACTCAGTGTTTGCATAAAACATGCACGTAGTAAGCCACCACGCCCGACCACACCACACCCCACAGCCCCCAAGGGCCGGCCGCAGAGCAAACTGGGTCAGAGGTCAGATGCATCGACGAAGAAATAAAGTAAAATATGATACTTTATTTTCGGGATTGATTCACCCGGAAGTGCTCACGAATAAACGTCTTGTCTCACAGTTGTTGGAATGGAGACTTCTCCTGGTCTGGGTTACAGGAGCACGAATTTATCATTAGCCGAAAATAAAGGATACATTGACCCATCTGCAAACCCTAGAAAGTCAAAGTCAGCGTGCGTTCACTTATTTTACCTAGCTTTACGAAATGTAGCGATGAAATCGAATTAAATTTCCTTTGAGGAGAAAACAGATAAAAGCATTCACCCCTGCACCCAATGTTTGCACATACATGAACATAGCAAGTCACCGCTCCCCCACCACACCTCACCCCGCAGGCCAAAGGGCCGGTCGCAGAGCGAACTGGGTCAGGGGTCAGAGGTCAGGTGCATCGACGAAGAAATCAAGTAAAATATGACACTATTTTCAGGATGGATTCACCCGCAAGTGCTCACGAATAAACGTCTTGTCCCACAGTTGTCGGAAAGGAAACTTAGCCTGGTCTGCGTTACAGGACCACGAATGTCATTTGTCGAAAATAAAGGACGCATTGACCCACCTGCAAACCTTAGAAAGTCCAAGTCACTGTGCGTTGACAGTTCACTTATTTCACTTAGTTCACTTTATTTAGCTTTATGAAATTGAATGAAATTTCCTTTGAGGAGAAAACAATAGATAAAGGCACTCTATGTTTGCACATACATGCACACAGCAAGCCAGACCTCCCCGGACCACTCCTCCCCCCGCAGGCCCCAAGAGGCAGCGCGGACAGCCGCAGAGCGAACTGGGTCAGGGGTCAGAGGTCAGATACATCGCCGAAGTAATAAAGTAAAATAAGATACTTTATTTTCAGGATTGATTGACCCGGAAATAAACGTAAATAAACGCCTTGCCCCACAGTTGTTGGAAAGCAAACGTCCTAGACGTCGTTATATGAGCACGAATTAGTCGAAAATAAAGAATACACTGACCCACTAGCAAATCCTAGAAAGTCCAAGCAAGCGTTGACAGTTCACTTATTTGACTTAGTTCACTTTATTTAGCTTTATGAAATTGAATTAAATTTCCTTTGAGGAGAAAACAGATAAAGGCTCCGTGTGTTTGCACATACATGCACACAGCAAGCCGGACCTCCCCGACCACACCTCCCCCCGCAGGCCCCAAGGGCCAGCGCGGCTGCGGCCGGCCGCAGAGCGAACTGGGTCAGGGGTCAGAGGTCAGGCAGATCGATGCGGCGCGGCGCGGCAGGCAGGCAGCGGGAGCACCTCCGCCGCGCGCGGGAACGCTTCATTTCCGGTGCGCCTGCCTCCGCGTACGCGCGCGCGCGCACGGCGATCACCCCGCCCCCACTCCGCCCCGCCCCGGCTTCCGCTGCACCTCCCGCCGCCCCCTCCCCGCCCACGTGGTGCGTCTGCCTGCACGCATGTGCGGAAGCGGTCAGTCAATACGCCACGCGGCCGTGCCTCGCAGCCCCGGGAGGAAGCATAAACTGGCGGCGGGAGAGCAGGCGGCCGTGCTCGGCGTGGAGGGGGCCTTGGAGAAGGATCTCAGGCGGCCGGGTCCAGGCGCTCCTTCCTACACTGCCATTTTCCTCACTTTGCCCCTAGAGACCCGTCTTCAGGATGGAATATGTCACGATATTTCCCAACGTACAGAGGCGTGCCGCCAGATACCGCATGATCGCGACGGTATCAAGCCGTGCTTGCCAACATGCGCCTTCTAGCGGCATGACGGAGAAAGACGCAAAATGCCGTGTGATATTCCATCGTGGCTATAGGGGCTTGAGGGGCAGAGTTAGAAAAATCGCACTACTCGTAGGATGTCTGAGAATAAATGCGGATTCAATGGTATAACGGTCGCGTATCGGGTTGTTGTACCCAAGATTGGTTCAAACACGATCGAGGCCGTGGATTTTTAAGGGCGAAAAAATCTTTCGTACGCCTTTCTTCGGAGGGGACGTAAAGCCGGCTGTCCCATGTAATAGATTTACTGCATGTAAAAGATCCTCAAGCCTAAATGAAGACTCTGAGCTAAATTCAAATCGCCTGTTTCGCCGCCCAAAATAATACCTTCTTTCTCTGCTAGGTGAAAGGAGCCTAGCGAAATTTGCGTGTCTGATGGAAGAGCGGGCCTGATGGCCCGAATGTTGCCACGTAAAATAAGGCGTTAACTAACGAACTTAACTAAATGGTACAACTTATAAACTGCAATTTTTCTAACTTTGGCTCTCAAGGCCCGTCTTCACGATGGAATATGTCATAGCTTTCTCAGCTTGTCGCGGCTTTCTCAGTCTTGTCGCTAGATTTCGCATGATCGCGACCGTATCAAGCAGTGCTTGCGACTACGTGAATTCTAGTGGCACGACCGAGAAAGACGCGAAATGCCGTGTGATTTTCCATCGTAGCCGTAGGGATTTGAGAGGCAGAGTTAGAAATATTGTAGTATATACAGGAGTCTGACAATAAATGTAACAAACTTCTAGGGTATGGGGAGGCGTCGAAGGTTATCACAGGTCCGGAAGTTTGGCAAAATGCTTCTTTTATTATTCTGATGAGTTTATGCCTTTTAACATTATGAATTATTTAATTGTACTTCTGCAATTGTTTTAGTAGATTTTCATTTTGCATTTTTTTGCCTATATTATAGCTTCAGATGCTTATTTTTGTCATTTTGCTTTACTCGTGCCTTTTCGTCATTACGAGTCTTTGCCCTCCTGGCATCGTTCTCTATCAAGTGGAGAACGTATCTGCAAGCCTGGAAAACATGAAGGCACGGTCGTGTATTGCCTTTCTGTTAACACCGAGCTCCAGTGTGAGGTTCTGTTAAAAATCTAAGAAAGAAAGGAAAATGATACCAGTGAAATTATTTGGTATTTTTCATTGAAGCTAGCAGACATCTTCGCTCACGAGAAATTCATTCTGTGTTTGAGTATGGCCTCGAATCCCTTTTGAGAACAGAACTGTCTGCACAAGACATACCCTTCTTAGTTCCTTCTTGTTCTCTTCCCTTCTGGTGATTTACAAAAGTGGGAAGAAAGAAATGTATAATTCCGTTTTCACTGATACGATTTCAAGATTCAAAAGCGAGTCCACAATTGCATTTTGTAGAGACAACGTCGCGAGTAAAAGAAATTCGTTGTCGTCATACATGATCATGTGCAATCAAGATTTGAAAGGAAATATAGTTTCCTTCCACGTAAGTGCTAATGTATATTTTAGAGTTAGAATGAAAGTGTGAATCATTTCAATTATAATTTTTTTAAATAATTACTTTTAAGTGGAGATTTTTCAATGTTTCCTGTGTTTTTACACTACTACTTTCGCCAGAAAAGTGCCTTCTTGCAGAACTATTTTGAAAAACGAAACCTGCTTTTTCGCCTGCTTATTTGAGGTAACATAAATGTCTGAGCTTCCGGGCACTAGTTATCACTTTTTGACAAATAACATGTGGTGAGAAATTTCATATTACGAAGTTACAAATAGTACATTTGCCTCTGCAAGTTAGGTGTATCTTCACGCACTGATATTTGACGTGTTACCGTCTGATCTTATCAAAGTGGTTTCGTTTACGTGCCAAACGGTAATGTTTAGATGGGGGTTCTAATAATAAGGGAGGAATGCGGTATCTATAACTTTTTCAAGCGACCACATGATGATTTGGGGAAAATTGAGTAGCTTCGACCCCTTTACAAGCTGTAGACTAGAATTTTGTATTTTGCATTCTGTAACTCTGTTTACATCAAAATATCTTCCAGATTTGCGGTTACATTTATACTGAATACAATAGCGATCTTGTGACGACAAGACCTTAAAAGTAGGAAGGGTACACTGTATTGACAGATTCAGCGTTTTTAATGCATAAAATAATACATATCACAATATTTATTTTATTAATAAAAGATGTTTCATTATCCAAACAACAGCTTAGTGTGCCCGAAACAATAGCTCTACGCTAACGCTCAGGGTCGCCGCGGTCACACACTTTACCACCAGGGCCACGTGCAATACGGAAACACGGAAGAAAGACAAATAGATTTCTTCTATTCCTCAAGCTCAGTTCTGCAGGAAGACTAATTCGTAGAAGGGGAGCGAGGGGCCTCTCGCAGATAGAAAAGGTAAAAGGGCAACAGTTGGGGGGAGGGGGAAGAAATGACCCCAGGGTTGTGAAATGACCCAGGGGTTGATCCACGATGCTCTGAACATACCTCGTTGAGTACACCTGATTCAAATCTAGTTATAAGTACAAAAAATAAGAATGCAGAGATCCATAGGATTTCTCAAGTTTTTATGTGGACTTTGGAGTGAAGTAGAAAAAAACAGATTTAAGAACAGTAAAGTAGTGATCATTTACAATTGTTCATTTACAATTGTCATTCCGCACTTCAAAGGATGTTCAAAATACTACCATCATTTGAGACCATGTATGAGACCATTTTAACAATATTGAAATGTGTTCTGTGTTCTCGAGTCTTCACCCCCCCCCACTCAAATGCGTTGACTTCACAATGAGCAAGGCGATGCATACGTAGAGCAGAATCTGCATTTAACTTCACCAGAATATTCGCAGAGTATGAAGCAATTCTGCCAATTGGAACACATATTTTTACACCTCTGTAAAGGGTTTTCTACATTAAGATATTCGGGTTTGAATGCACCTGTACATGATTTGTTGGCTATGATAGATTAAATAAGATTATTTTATTACTACCATTCCCATTTTCTCAGTGAATAATATTTAAGTGACAAATCATGTTCAAAATTGGCAATCTGAAAGGACAATTTTTGATTCATTTTTATCCCCTCACATTTCACCCAGAAGAAATCTTTTGTTAGGTTTGTTTCTATTCCTGTAATTTACAACAATGGCACCGTACAGAAGGTACGGAGATAATAGTAAGCGACAAAAATGGAAGTTTGAGATATAACTAATTTAATGTTTGGCGGATCCCTACAAATTAATACGGGACCAAAAAAATCACTGCCACTCTGTCACCTGGCGATAACCAACAATACTGCTTGGGAAGAGGGTTGCTAAGAGAGTGTGTGATTTTCTCCATCCGAAAAACACAAAATTATGTCCGTCTGCTACTGATCCCTTCACATGAGAAACACCACGACACGAGAAACCCTTGACGGAAACATTCCGAATTCGATAAATGGTCTTCTCCCCCGTCGTTCTCCGTAAGTGCTTCTTTAGCATAAAGTCGACGCCTTTTCCTGCGAAGAATATAACTTGCAGGGCAGGGCGAACCGACTCCTTAATTTCATGGTCGACGGCCCGCGCTGTCACCCCCGCATTCGCTTACTCTTACCGGCAGGATGCGGCACGAGGGCCGCTCAAGGAAGGACGCTGGGGGAAAGAAGCGCCTTTTAGGCGGGGGCTGACGTTGGGGATAAAATACATTGGATTGGGCAAAACAATTACGTAAAATTCTTCTTCTTCTTCTTTAGGATTAACAGGATTGTTCCTAACAGCAATGATTGTCTAAATTATATTCTTGATGAGAAGTATCCTTTATTTTATTGGTAATCGAAACAACAGTTTTTCCATGAAACGAAACTTTATTAACTTATAACATTACAACGCACTATAATTCGGGATCTATTTGGTCACGTGCTCATGTGAAAAGAGACTAAATTATTATTCGCAACAACATTTATGCGAATAATAATGGCAATTCATGATCCTCAATCCATACTTTTTTCGGTCATACTTGAGATGATAGTAGATCATACATCAACGGAGAGAAATATATTATTTTTCCCATGGTGAAATTGTAGTCCGAGAGAACAGTGTTTGTCACCAAGGAAACTATCAATAAACAACTACGTGTTTTATGGAGGCAATGTCTCAATCTACACGCATATCTGACGCTGCTAATGAAGCTATTGGAGATTTAATGTCAAAATATCCAAGAAAACGTATTATGCACCAAATTTAAAGATCGGTATAAAGAGAACTAAATATTAAATAAAGTTGGAACGTCTTGCTGGCGTATTTTGTTAAAGCAAAGAAGTACAAATCACTAGTGTTCCACGTTGTGTGCAATTATATAAATGTTTACTCATATGTGTTTATTGTGTGCATTGTCTTAATGCAAACAAGGGAGACAATATGTAATCCCCAGGGAGTAAATATTATCTCTGTAGGGAGCAAATGCTTACCTTTAGTCTCTCATTTGTTAACAATAAAATCTACTTTTTCTCCCGGTCGTGAAAAAATGGAATTAATGCAAGAGTGATGATTAGGGAGCGGATTTCTGTAATTGTGCAGATTTTTGCCCGTTGCTTCAGTTCTTAGCTAAGTGAAATTTCTAGATTAGATCATATTAAATATGGCAAGATTAGATAAAAGGAAAAATAAAATTCACAGGATGAATGTTGTTGCCTCGATAATTTGCAAAGTCGAAGGAAAGTGTATAAGATGGTAGTTGTACATCGCGTGAATGGAAAAAGATCGCCTAAGATGATTTATCCTGATCAGAGAAGAAAAACAAGTCCCTCAAGTACATTGTAACGTAGTTGCACTTCTATCACCGTCATCTATGTTCATCGTTAGGGTCATTACAAATAGCAACATAGGCTACATGCATAAAGAATTTTAAAAGAAGGAAATTAAAAGTAAAATGGATTGGTGAAATTAATTGGCTTTCCATTAATTCATGATGCACCACACTATCACAAATGCCAGGAAACTAGACGGGAGCCTAGAGTTTGTCGCGGCTGTGGCGGTGCTCCTCTGGTGAGAGATACCTGGTTAGGGAATCCCCTCTAGCCGACTATAGGTCGGCGCCGGATCTCGGTATCCAGCGGGGGAAGATCACCACCACCTCCAGAGAGAGAGAGAGAGAGACACACACACACACACACACACAAAACATGCACTACACTTATGGGACTAGTGGCCTAAGCCTTTGACGCACTCGGAATCACCAACAATCAACCGACCGTTAATTCACGAAGATAATTGATATCCACTAAACTCATCTTCAACTATATATTACGCGTTATTTTTTCACGTACTTTTTACACAGATGACAAAATAATTGTAACAATAATTGTAAATTCTCGAAGTTTTGAATTTTATATTATAATTTTATCCAACAAGATGGAAATCGTTTACAAAGTTGTGAACCGCAAATGAGAAAAGAAAATACTTCATTTATGTTTCACCACTGATGGTTTTCATTGAATTATTAAATTCAGTTTTTTACCAGCTTCATCAGCGACGTTATATATACAGTTTTGAAGATCAAGTCCTGACGCACAGATGAGCTCAGCGTGTACGTATTGATTTCTGTTACTAAATAAGATCAGAAGTTAGTCACTGTTGAGCAAACAAGCCACAGAAGGTCTACTTCGGATAAATCAAATTTCTTGTAGTACTTTGATCATTATCTATTGTGCTTCTGGGTGTGATTTCATTTACATATCTTCTTTCTTCCCTATTTTTTCTTACAATATACCTTTCGGGTCATCTCCAAATCTTCCCCACTTCTCTGATATTTCCAGTTCAGAGGTCTCGACATTACGAATAATATTTCCCCAGAGGAAGTGCTCGAAAAAGTTTGAATGGCAGAAGCAATATCCTCGGGAGTTTGTGCCACAAATGCGCAAAGTTCGAACCGGAGCTTCTCACGGCTGTGGAAGAGCAGAAATTGAAACTCGTGAGATATGAGACCGTGGAGACCGACGTGCAAACGGAGAACAATATGGGACCAAAAAATCTTTCACAGACTGGGATACATGCACTGCCAGACTCAGTAACAATCTGAATTCTTTAAATTATTCACAGAAGTCTCTAATAATCTTCTGCTGTAAATAGTTCTTTGGGCTACAAGACTTACCATTTTAGGCGCCTAAAATAAGGTGTTTAAAAGCGAATCTAAGCGATATACTATCCTAAATAGGCAGTATAAATCGAGATGAAAATAACTTTTTAGTAGATTTTTCATTTTATTTAAAGATGTTCTAAATTTTTAGTTACCACTATTGTTTAAAAAATATTTTGTAATACCAAGCGAAAGCACCAAGAAGCCTATTCTATATTATATTTCGGGACTGGTTAGGTATAATACTAGTAGCTGCGAGTCGAAAGCGCAGAAATGAACAAAGAAATGAAGGAATGCAAGTCAAGAAAAGAAGTAGAATTGTGGATGGTTTCGATCAGTGTTGGAGAGTCGGAGCATTGACGGAGTCCCACGACTGGAAGTATTTCGAGTGTAGAACGGTCCAAAATGGCTGGATCGAGCTGAAGGGGGGAGGAGGCAAATGGACGAGTTACAGAGCTCCAGGCAAAGGCGGGAGAGCGAGGATGAGCAACAACTGGGCCGGATCCTTGAGAGAGAAATGCGACGTGCATCCGAAGCGGGGGCCGAGCGAGGGGGGCGGGCGTGGGGAGGGCAACGGGTGGTGGAAATCTGAGTGTGAGTAAGGGGGAGGACACAACGAGCGGGTGGGGAAAGACCAGGCTAGGCGTGTTTGGCGAAGTCAGAGCGGGAAGAGGACAGGGTGTGGCAAAGCAGGTAAGGGCGGACCGCAGCAGGTGAGGACGGGGGTGTATGGGGCTGGGGAAGTGTATAAGGGACAGTTTGAACGGGGCAGGTCCGAACAGGGCGGGGGCGAGTGGATCAGGGGTTAAACGGGGTAGAGCGGGGAGATTCCAAGAGGGCAGATCAGGGCGTGCTAAAACAGAGCGGGGCTGAGCCCTTGGTGGGCTTAGCGTCGGGCGGAGTAGCCCCGGGCAGGGCAGAGCTGAGCGGGGAAGAGAGTAGCAGGGCAAGGACGACTGGGGTGAGCGGGGAGGGGGGGAGGGCAACATCGGAGGTGCGAGGAGGGTGTGGTGTGTTGAGGAAGACGGAGGAGGAGAGGGGAGGGGCGGGGCGGGGAAGAGAGAAGCACGACAAGGAAGACCGAGGTGGGCGGTGTGGGATGGGGAGGGCAGAAAAGGAAAGATCGGAAGGGCGAGGGGGATGTGTTGGGGAAGACCAATGGGGAGAGGGGAGGGGCGGGGAAGAGAAGCAGGAAAAGGAATACCGAGGAGAGCGGGGTGGGGTGAGGAGAGTAGAAAAGGAAAGATCGGAAGGGCGAGGAGGGTGTGGTGGGGAAGACCGGGAAGGGGAGCGGCGGGGCGGGACAGAGCGAGACCGGCCATGCCGCGAGGGGGTGAAAGGCAGGGCGGGGCCGCACAGGACCGTGCAGAGTTTGGGGATGAACCGGGTGGGACCGGGTGGCGTCGGGCGAGGCGGGGGGGGCGGGAAGGGCGAGGAAGTGCGGAAGGCGCGGCGCGGTCGAGGGGCGGGGCCGTGATGGATGGGCCGAGAGGCCAGGGAGCTCGATTTGCACGTCGAAGGTGCGGCAAAGCAAAGCGCCGGCTAATGGACGCCCCGCGGCGTGCTAATTCGCTCCGCCCCGCCCTCGTCCTCGTCCTCACTCCGTCCTCGGGCGGGCGGGCGGGCGGGCGTGCTCCTTCGCCCGCGGGCGATTCGTCAGCGCCGCCCACGCCGCCCTGCCGCCACCCCGCGCGCCCGACGTCGTCGCCGCAGGACGCTTCGTCGCCCGAGGACACCCCGCTCGCAGCGCCCCTGGTGGCTGTCGACGGTGTCTGCAGTCTCGCGCTCACGGCAGCTGTGCCACGTCTAGGTGTGCCGACCCTTCTCCACATGCCTTTATAGTTAAGACCTCGAGGCAACAACATGTAATGCCACAATGCGTTAGTTCTGAGAAAAATGGCAAGGTAAGGTTTAGACATTGCTTTCTATGCAATGGGATAAAGAACAGTAATTCGTGAATTACACTGCCATTTTGCGGCGAATCTAATAACCCTACATCTAGATACATCTATGAGGCATCGAAATACACTAATATGTCAATTTCATCAGAACTGTGGCATAGCATGTCATTGCCCCAAGGTCTTCAGTTACGAATTGCCTGCCTGTCCCCCTATCCTCCTTTTCCTTAAAAATGATAAACCAGAGTATCTCAAATATAGTTTCGAATAGATAACACCTTCAAAGTTATTAAATGCAAGACGTCAGCTTCAGTCGAGTTGCTTTCAGATCCTAGAGGCGTACATCAATCTTCTGAAAGCTCTGAGCTTGCCAGATGAATCATATGAATTGCAACAAGATAATGGGTATTATAACAAACACACAAAGGTAATTTCAATCATGTTCTTTTGGAATTGTTCACATTTTTTACATGACGTCCATTATTTATTATTATTATTATTATTATTATTATTATTATTACTATTATTATTACCTAAAATGTCTTTATTTGAGTATTTTATGTTTCGAATGTTAGCCTTGATGATTTAAACAGATGTTGGCCACTCCACCTAAGAAGGCATCGACATCTTCTTCTCCTCCTCCTTCCCTCCGGGTCAATCCATTTTAAGTGGTCCAGCACTGGTCGCTCGACCATCTCCAAAAAAATTCATATTTTGTACATAAATTTCCTTATGTTTTGGCTGTTCAAAACCATCTTTACCTTTTTTTATTGTACCTGGTTTACAAATGGCGGCCATTTTTGTTGCGCGCCGTGCGCCATTTTTCGCGTTCGCAGACATTTACTCTTTCCTAAATTGCTCTGCTCTCGATTGTTCTAGCATTCTAGAATAAAAAGCATTCGATTCAGCATACTTTGGCCTACAAATCGAAATATTATTTACCTATTTTCTATGTTTTTATTTGGGAAATATTTGCAACCAAATCTACGGAACGCGAATGAACGAAATTCGATTTTCAGAGAGTAATTTTTTAAAGAATTAATAGAATCTAAGCCTTAATTTTTTCTGTGCTTTTACACACAACAGTATAGTTACTTTTTGTAAAATATCATTGGTATATAACGTACCCCTTGAAAATTACATTCTCTTGAAAATTGGAATTTTGGATTTTTTCCCAATTTTGAACTGTAATATCTCTGTTGGGGGACCAGATAAAAATCTGAAAATTGCACTCATGCTAGACCGCTATCATACCAAACTTCAGTAAAAATTACAACTTTTAGATTTAACTCGAAGCATTTTTTAAAAAATTGAAAACTTACGAAAAAAAAGGCTTCATTTCCCCATTGAGGATACTTTGTTCCAAGTAGTAATCACATTATTTTGAAGCTATTTTAAACTAATATCTACAATGATATAAAATAATTAATTATACTTAATTAATATACATAAAAGTGGCCTAATATATAATTTGCAATATTACGTATACTTTACTCTAAAACAACTTACAATTTGCATCTATGTCCATAATTGAAAATATGGTTATCTTGATTTTGAAATCTGAACCGCTTAAAACAAACAGTATTTATAAAATGCATCAAATAAATAAATTCAGCCTTTTGTTTATGTTTTTGCGTTTAAATTTGCAATTCTACTTACTATTTCTAAATGTTTCTGCAGAGATACGAACAGTCGCACAGTACTCCTTAGATGCAATGATCGCAACTGAATTTTAGAATAACATGATGGACACAATCATTTCCCCGGTATAAGATTGTCCGAAAAAGTTTTTTTCTTGTTTGTTGTGCAAGCCAAAGTTATTTCTTTCAAAGCTTTTGATAAAGACTTTTTATGATTTTTGTAAGAATTTAAAAAAGATTGGCCAAAGAGATCAAATTTTATCCCTTGATACTTACAGAGAGATGTGATATCACAATTATTCCTTAATGAAAACAACATTCTCCTCTACATCAAAGTCTTAAATTGACGTAATGTCCTTAGGAAAAATATCATAAAGGTTTATGACCAACTTCATTA